>JAQHUG010000247.1:618218-648613 GCA_028555095.1 Dicrostonyx torquatus | reverse complement strand
CTCCTCCTCAATTACCAGGACCTAAAGAAAAATTTTTTTCTTCCTAAATTTTTTTTCTGCCTACACCTTACCAGGTCCAAAAGACACCGGACAGTTTCATACCACAAATCCTGGACAGGAGTGAAGCAACCAAATACCCCAGGACATGACCAGCATCCCAGCTTTCTCAGGTCCCCCAAGAATTCAATACCCACAAATCAGCAGGAAGCAGTTTTGAGAACTTGACACCCTCATCCCCTTAAACTGCCATGCCTAACTCCTAGCCTTTTTATTATAAGAAAAAGATGGGAATGTTATCATTGTAATTATGCTGGCCTGCCATGTAACCTGGGTACCCTGTTCCTTTAAGAGACAAGCTCTGCCCACCTCCAGTCTCCCCCTTCCAGCCAAGTCAAGCTGGTTTCCATTTTCTTCCTTTCTCTCTCTCTGTCCACTTTTTGTTCTTCTCCTGAAGAAGCAGCTCCCTGCTTCCTTCTTTTCCCCCTCCCCTCCCCCTCTCTCTGTCCTTCTATCTCCTCTCTTCTCCCCATAACCCCTACCATCCCAAACCCTCCCAATACCCACTAAATAAAACTCTCCATACCCAAGCTCTCTGTGCATGATGTATCTGTCTGTCTCCCACTCGCCATAGGACCTGCCAGGGTCACTGGTGCCATAAATCATAACAGCTAGGACTGTTACACAGAGAAACCCTGTCTTGAAAAAAATGAAACAAACAAAAACTTGTAACAAAAAGTGTTGGTAGTTTTTTTTTTTTTAAATCACACATAGGTAATCTTAATTTGCTATAGTATACTATATATGTAACTTGAATTCAATTCTTGGTTATGGAAAATAGAACTTCCTAACAACAAATGTTTGATTAAAGTTTGTAACTTCCTAAGGTTATAAATGTCGGCTCAGGTTAACAGAAACTGACTTAGAGATGTTTGTCTGACCACTTATGCCTTTGCTAACTGTGTTCAAGATCAGGCTTCTAGAAAATTTTAGATAAGGGACAATGTATGTTTGATGAATAAGATGTTTGATAAGGTTTATAAATTCCTAAGGTCTATCTGGGCTAGCAGAAGTTGGCTTGAAGATGTACATCCAGCCTCTTTGTCTTTGCTACGTTGCCAAGCATTAGGTATTTGGGCAAACCGAATCATACAAGAAACCAATATTCTGTAATGGTGCATTATGAGAGGATCAAGAAAGTCCAAGTCTCTCAGTGAACTATATTTACGGTTTATGGTTTACAGCTTTAACTTGTGTGAAAGGATCTTCATCTCAAATTTTTAAAGCTCTTAACAGGGATAAAACTGTAAAATCCTAATCTTATAAAAGTCACAAACTTGTATCTTGTTAGCATGCAAGTGGTCAACATATTACAAATGATCAAATTTTTCGTTTCGTTTTATTTTTTCATGACAGGGTTTCTCTGTAGCTTTTGGAGCCTTTCTGGAACTAGCTCCTGTAGACCAGGCTGGCGTCGAACTCACAGAGATCCGACTGCTTCTGCCTCCCAAGTGCTGGGGTTAAAAGTATGCACCATCACCGCCCGGCCAGATTCTCTAACTTTGCTCAGAACTATGCTTGTAGTCATGCTAAGTACAACTGTAATTCATTTGCAAGGACAACTTTATCTGTATATACTATCAAGGTTAAGCCTGAAGAAGGTAACTAAAAACAAACAGGTACACTGATTAGATGATGTCCTTCTCAAACCCCTAGAGAGATGAATATGGCATTTAAAGTGTTTACTGAAGAAAGCTTCTCCCGACAGACAAAAGTACCAGCTTTTGGTGGCAGCAGCTGAGGCTGTCATAGATGGGCAGCAATGGACTCCACCTGGAGTTTACTTTAGTTGTGGTAATGCTAACCTCTGGGTGAAGAACTGCTCCATGCCTCATCTGCTGCAAGGGCCCTGCCCAAACTGTGGACACGTTGGGTTTACTGCCCTACCCTGCCTTACCAGGGTAGGCCAGTTTTCCCAAGTTCCTCCTCCAGAGAAAAATCTCTCAGACCTTCTGGATCTGGTGGCTGATTCTGCTCTGGGTGCAAGCAGAAGGCTTAATGCTCTTGTGTGAAAACCCAAGACTGATGACTGTGCCCCAGGGCCACCATGATTACAGTGCAGGACCCTAGGCTGGCTTTCCAGGTAGAGGGCAAGTCTCTGTCATTTTAAAGATACAGAGGCCATTTGGATTCTACTCCCTACTCAAATTTACCTCCTCAAAGCTCTGTGCTGGATGGCACCTGGATATAGCTTTATCAGCTTAGCAGCAGCAAGCAGACCTGAGCCAGACAGCTTCTTCCGGCAAGGCCTTGCTTTGTCTAGAGTTACTAGTAGGTCCCCTTCTGAACAAGGCAGACTCACTGACAGGTTTACCTTGCTGACATGCTTCACACTGAAAAAGAGTTGCACAAAATGGGTTTTCATGTGAAAACAAGCTCAAGCAATTATGCTGCTTTCACTAATTAAAAAAAAACTGTTTCTTTACTATTCCTTTATTTAAAGGTGTAATACCCGGCATCCATCTTTGGAAACCCCCTCCCCCAGGAGTTGCCTTGGTCCGGACTCCACTACCAGGAAAGCCCATCAAGCAGTGACCCCCCTCCCAAGGGAGAGTTAAAAAAAAAAAAAAAAAAAAAAAAGCTCGCCAAGCAGTGAACCACTCCCACAGGCTATTTAGGCTGCCACCCAGAAAAGGCACCTGTGGTCTCTGGGTTTCACATGGTCTTCCCTGCTCTTTTCCCCTCGCCATGCTCCTGGCCACCTGGGAGCACTGCATTAAATATGGGAATCTTTTATTTGGTCTAATTTGGTCTGATTGGAATTATTTGCATCGGTGGAGAGGCTTGTCTTAAGAATAACTCTTACAAAAGAACTTGTTTTTCAATGACTGCTCTCAATAACCAACTACCTATGACTGTGGTAAATGATTGAGTGGAAAAAAAAGGTTTAAAATTTATGTAAGTTGTGAGGATTTAAGGAAGCAAGTTAAGATATGTGGAAACAAAGGGAATTAATGAGATACATGATATTAAGGCTTCAAAAGTTCAGAGTTTAACATATTTATCAATGTAGTTCTGATGAGTTATTAACCTGGCCTTGGTAAAGCTCTGGCTACTATTATAATCACAGGCTCACATTTTAAAATTTCCTTTGGTGGTTTTCTAAATGTAGACTTAAGTCCTTCCATAGTGCTGCAAACATAGATCCAGCCCTCTGATTGGAGGAATCCTTTTGGGTCCTCAAGCTTCTGCCTACTCAAAGGTGTGAGTCTACTCCAGCTGTTTATAGACACTGTCAACTGCTTTTTCTACAGTGAGGATTTCAGTGCAGATTGCAGCCAGTGCTCATGCTAATACATCTAAAACTTTTATCTTTTCGTAAACATGAGAAAACTCACATAAGCTCCAGGAAGTCGTGACTTGGAGATCCACTTGTCACAGGCGAAACTGACTCCAGGTAAGTACTCCTGTCTGTCAACAGCTTAAGTTTTCCCACCTACTGCCTATCACTGAGGGTGGGCTCTTCCCTTCCCCCAGTCTTGGGACCCTTCCATACCCCCAACTATTGGGACCACAGTACACACCCAAAATAAAGATTTCCCCCTAAGCTCCTGAACTTAACCTTCAGTCCTTAGTGTATATCTGTCCCAGAAAATTTCCACACAGCTGACAGACACCATCCAGAAATCTACTGTGACCTGAAGGCTGCTCCCAAATGGCCTGCAACATGCTAGCCCCAGGTATGGACTGACAGGCCCTGGACTTGCTGAAAGCTTATGTAAAGCCTATGAGACTGCTCCCTGTCTCTTCAGGTTGGGTCAGCAAATGAGATGCTTCTGACAAATGTCCCCTACCATAGCCTGAATCCCCTCCCCCCACTGACCTTTGACTCCTGGGCCCCAACAACATCCTAATTTCAGCTGAGAAGCTGTTACAGAAGAAACTACATCACCACTTCTCATTAACAAAAAGCTTCAATGGTTGTTCCAAAGAAAACTCAAGTTCCCCAGACTCCAAAAGGCAGCCCAATGAGCTCAACCTAAACTATAGGATTTCTGATGGTTAGGTAAAAGCCAGCATCCCTCAAGAACTTGTGAAACTAGTTCCTATCTACCAAAAGGAGTCATTTCCCTTACCTCTGGCAGAAGGAAGTTATGGCTATCTGTGGTTCCTATCAGCATATCAAAGCTCATGCTGGCTTCCAGGCTCCCTCAAGTACCTGTTCCACACTTCAAAGTTCATAGCTAGCATCCTAACCCTTCTCATCTCCTCCCTAAACCCCATCCAGCTCATGGGCTTCCCTCCCAATTCTTCATTCTCCTTATAACCCTGCTATTTATCACTATGTGTGTACACTCTCTTACTCTGTTCTGTCTTCTCTCACTATGTTTCCTCTATTCTCCCATCTCACAGATAGCCCTGGCCAGGTCCAGTCTGCTGGCCATGTTCAGTCTACTTTTTCTCTCTGCTTTAGACTCTTCCATATGTCTCTGGTTGTTCTCTCTCATATCTACAATAAAAATCTCCCCTTTAACCATACCATGGAGTGGTCATATTGTCAGTTTATACATGCACAAGTCAGCAAAGATAAACAATTGTCTTGTGCATGCATGCACACACGGTGCTGACAAACAAGGACCATGTGTAGACTCACGTGTGCTCTCCCACTGAGCTACATCAGAGCACAGAGCTGGCTGAAGTGAGTGCGCTACAGGATAACTGGGGAAGTGTTCTACAGTACATGCAAGTGATGTGGGATTTCCCTCTGTATGTGTGATTACTATTAATGAATAAAGAAACTGCTTTCAGCCTAGCAGAGCTATAGGGGAACAGAGCTAGGTGGGGAAAACTAAACAGAATGCTGGGAGAAAGAAGGGTGGAGTTAGAGAGAAGCCATGGAGCCTCCAGAGATAGACCCCGGGAACTTTACCCAGTAAGCCACAGCCATGTGGTGATATACAGATTAATAGAAATGGATTAAATTAATTTAAGAGTCATCCAATAAGAGCTAATAGGTCAAGTAGTGATTTAATTAATACAGTTACTGTGTGATTATTTTGGGTCTAAGCTAGCCAGGAAGCCGGGAACCAATAAGCAGCCTTCTCCAACATGCAAGATCCATGAGCAGCTTTTCTGTATTGTATATTTCTATATCCAATGTAGCTGGAGTGGAGAGGACCAGCAATTAACAGTGAAGTCAGAAAGTGAATGGCAGATCATGTAGGTGTATGCTGGCCAGGCAACTGTGAATTTAAAGTTGGAGGGATATGGTCTTGGGGTTAAAGTGGGTTTACAGTAATCTTCTCTAGTTTATTCAACTCTCTGGATAAACAAAAGAACTGAAAGGTGAGTCTCAAAGAAAGATGGGCACACCAGTGTTCATAGCAGCATCACATACAGTCAGGCTGAGGCCATTCGCAGGTGACCAGCGAATGAAAGCAGCTCATCCAGGCCAGGCAGTAGTGGCACACGCCTTTAATCCCAGCCCTCAGGATGCAGAGGCAGGTGGATCTCTGCAAGTTCGAGGACAGCCTGGTGTACAGAGTGAGTTCCAGGACAGGCTCCAAAGCTACAGAAAAACTCTGTCTCAAAAACAAAATAAACAAAAAAAGTTCATCCAGACAATGGAGTATTTTTCAGCCTTAAAAGGGAAGCAGAGAGCTGAGGAGATGGCTTATTAGTAGAGTGTCTGCCTAGCGAGACCTGGCTTTGATCCCTAGCAATACGTGAACTGGATGTGATAGTGTAGCACTCAGAAGGTAGAGTCAGGAAGATCAGGAGTTCAGGGTCATCTTCAGTTTAGGGCTTCCTGAGCTTCAGGAAACCCAGCCTCAAAAATAAATAAATAAGCAAACAAACAAACTTTAAAAGAAGGGGGGTAAGCTGGGCTAGTTCTGTTGTCACACAAGTGAGGATGGTACCAGCTAGTTGGTAGTCTGAAGCAGGACAGTCTCTTGAACACAGAAACTGGAGGCCTGCTGGGCAAGGCAGTAAGACCCCCATCTCAAAAACAAACTAAAAATCAAATAGTAGAGTCCCTGATGACTTGTGACTATCATCCTGGCCATTTGGGAAACTGAGGCAGGAGGATTTGAGCAAGGCAAGGCAGTCAAATTGGTGAAAAAAAATGCCTTCAACTAAAAAATAAAAAGAGGCTGGGGCCTTAAGGAACCCGCTGCTCTTGCAGAGAACCTGGGTTCAGTTCCTGGCACCCACATAGTTCACAACTCTTTTAAGTTCCACTCCAGGGAGATCCACTGCCCTCTTTGGTTTCTGTGGACACCAGACACACATATGGTACATTCACATACATGCAGACAAAACACTCATACACATTTTAAGAAATTAAATCTTTTTTAAAAATTTCATGCACCAAATTGCGGGGGTGTCCAACCTCTGCCATCCTGATTACTACCAGGAAACAGGGATTAGAATTTAGCAGAATCCCGAGTCGTTTGCTGTCCAAGTCCAGGTTGGTGGACTGAACTTCTGGGCAAAGCTGAGCTGTTTCTGACCAATGTCGAGATATCCACTGTAATGAAGCAGACCTGGCCTGAAGCTGAGTGTGGGAGCCCACGCGTGGATTTCTTCCACCTTGACAAAAGGTCAGAGTTCAGGCCTATTCTTGCTCCCTCAAGGTTACTGACAGGAGGTTTGACTCAGAGTATGGCTACTAACAGGATGTTTTGACCTAACTGGTTACTTGATGCTTTGGGTATTTGAGAAGATAATCACTTTGTTTGTTCCTTGCATTTTGGAAAAGAAGTCTTTTGTCTTCCCCTCCTCTTTGGATTGGGCTATATAAAACCTATGAAAAATAAACGTGGTCAGATTTGGTATTCACTGGGTTGCCTAACGGACTCTATCCCATGTCCCTGTCTTTCTTTTTGTATATTTTTCTGCCTAACATTCCTAATCCACACACCCCTACTCTGGAATGTACTGAGGATGGACCCTGACAGCCAAGACCACAGGACCCTCAGAACACTGCTCTCCACAACCAGCAAAGCTGGGAGAGCACTTCTGAGTCTACCATCCGACATGCCACTAGCTTGAATTCTGACCCTGGAAATCTGCAGCACACGAGGGCATCAGGACAAAGGTGTCCACAGATGTGACACCTGGGAATATAAACACCCAGTGTCTTTTTGGCCAGGATATATAATTTATACTATAAAATGTATGTATATTTTATATAATGTAAATTATGGGGCATTTATCAGAGGGACAATGTGACTTCTATCAGGTACATGATTACTGTTGTATAAGAAAATACAACCATGCTTTTAGCAGGCAAGGACAGCTGCTCCAGCTTCCTCTTGTCTACTTCTTCAGTAGACATGTATTCATGGCTCAAGCACATCTTTGTTCCTCTGGGAAGGATACAGGACAAACTAACTTTTCTCAATGGCTAGAGACAGGTCATAATCCAAACAAACTGTGGGAGGATACAAGTATGTATAAACATTTTTTAAATTATGCATATGTACGCATGAGTACAAGTGCACGTAGACAGAAAAAATGACTTTCAAGGCAACAACAGCCTCCACCCAGAGCTCACAGTACACCTCGCCTTGGAAACCAGCCTCCAGGCTATGAGGGCACTGGAGGGAGGGGGTTATGGAAGGGAGAGGTTCTCCCTGACTGCCAGCAGCAAACCCAGACCCGTAAGTAACCAGTGCTCAGTGAGCTTCCATGGACCCAGTAGCTCACAAGTCATCAGAGTCTAGGAAGAGTCTCCAATGAGCTCAGAGCTCCAGAAAGTGAGAACACAAGACAGGTTTATGACAACCGGGTTTGACGTTCTGCTGGGATGAACCACTGGGACAGAGGTTTCTGCCTCAAAGGGAGTTTATTTATTATTGATTTATTTATTTTGGTTTTTCAAGACAGTTTCTCTGTAGCTTTCTTTGGACCCTGTCCTGCAACTCGCTCTGTAGACCAGATTGGCCTCTGCCTCCTGAGTGCTAGGATTAAAGGCATGTGGGCACCACTGTGCGGCTCTACAGTTTATTTAGACAGGGTCTCCTATAACCCAGACTAGCCTTGAACTTAGTATGTGGTTGAGGATGGCCTTGAACTCATATCCTCCTCTTTCCACCCTACCTGGTTTATGTGGTGCAGGGGATTCTGTATGCTAGACAAGCATTCTGCCAACTGAGCCACTCCCACACCCACCTTTGTGCTTTTATGCAAAGAAAACACATTTATTTCTCTCACCTGCAATTTACAGATGAAAGTCCTGGGGGTCCCTGCTTGCAGGCCATGAATGAGGTGCTGTATTGCTTAAAGTACTTTATTAACATTTTCATATTCTATTATGCAAAACTATATCTGCTTAAAATTTCTCAGTCTCTGTAAAAGAACCCTGGTCATGGCGCAGCTTCTTTGGGACCTCATTCCCGTAGCAGTTCGATGAGCGGGTCCTGTAACAGCCACAGGTCTCTCCCTCAGGGACAGACGGTTCCCTGCTGGGAACCTTTAATGTCAGCTAGGCTCCCAAGAGCTCCCTATATCTGGAAGTGACTGCTCTGGCCCATCTCCAGCTTGGCAAGTGTTGAATTGCAGGCCTCTGGCTGGTGGGGTCACCCTGGAAGGTAGACTTTGGGCCTCATAGGCATTCCAGGGGCCGGCCCTGCAGAGTTCATCGTGTGGACCATCACGTAAGTGCATGGAGAGCTGGAGGAGCCACCAGGGCTCGGAGTTCCCATCCCAAAAGTCCAGGGGTCTTTATCCACACTGTGGGTCACACCAGCCTGCTCTCTGATGTCACTGAGGTCTCTGTGAGAAGAAGAGGTATGTGTTGAAGAGAAGGAAGCCTTTTTTCTGGACTTACCCAGGACCTTAACAGACTCAGGCTAGACCACTGCCCAAGGGGCCATCTCCTTCTACTAGACGTGCCTGCCCCTTACAAAGCCCTGCAACAAGAGCAATTTCTTCCTGGACCCCAGCTCTCTCATGCCCAGTGCCCAGAGAAAAAGAACTCTCCGGGATGCTTTAGAGTATAGAGAACAACAGGAGCCCAGCTGCCTGGCCAGGACCTGGGGGTGTCCCAGGCAGGAAAAAGATGTCACCACCTTTCCTTTGGAGCTTGTCCCCTCTCGGGGCCTGGAGATGGGCCACCTAACCTTTTCTTTTTTTTGTTAATTTATTTATTATGTATACAGACCTCATTACAGATGGTTGTGAGCCACCATGTGGTTGCTGGGAATTGAACTCAGGACCTTTGGAAGAGCAGGCAATGCTCTTAACCACTGAGCCATCTCTCCAGCCCCCACCTAACTTCTATACCCCCAATCCTCTTCAGTTCCCTCATTCTCCAAACACAAGCCAGGTCTCTAGGCTATTATTAGAGCTGGTCCTGCCCACCTGTTGAGCCCATTCCCATCTCCAGCTTCTGTACTTGAGGCCTCTGCTCTCTTTCAGGTTGCCTGGCTGTCCCCCTCTTCCCACATATGCCCCTTTTCTAAGGTGCTATCTCCCTCTCCTCCCCACAGATGGACTCTTCTGAGCAGTTACTTCCAGTATTACCTCCCAAAACATTTCCAGATCATGTTCCCGCCCATACCTCCCTACTAGGAAAACTACAGGTCACAGAAGTGAAGCAATGGTCTAGTGTTTTGTGAATAAGTGAATGAAATAATGAATAAATGCTAGGATTACAGGCGTCTAACAGCAAGTCCAGTGTATGCAGTTCTGGAAACTGAACCAAGGGCTTTGTGTTTGTTAGGCAAGTCCTCTGCCAGCTGAGCTATTATAGGATATTCCCAGTCCCTGGCACAAGTTTCTTTTTTTTTTTTTTTTTTTTTGTGTGTGTGTGTGTGTGTTTGTTTTGAGACAGGGCCTCTCTACGTAGCCCTGACTGTTTTAGAGCTAGATATGTAGACCAGGCAGGCTTCAAACTCAGAGACCCTCATGCCTACGGAGTGTTAGCATTAAAGGTGTGTGCCATGATGCCCAGCTAGCATTATGTTTTTTAACATTACAATAAATGGGGACAATTCAGGAAGGCAGCAAGCATCTGGAAGAATTTAGGACAGTACTACTATACATATCGGTAATGGTGGTTAGAGAGTATGCACCAACAGCAAGATCAGAGGGCCGGCTCAATACCCAGGCAGTGTGGGCCTTGCCTGAGAGGCAGATGGCCTCAAGCCTAGAGCACCCTTCTTGGGAACCCAAGGCCAGGGGCTTTAAGCCTCAGAGTTATAAGCATCCACCATGCTAAGCTAGAGTTAACTGAAAGGAGGGAGCCTCAACTGAGGAAATTCCATAAGATCTTGGCTGTAAGGCATTTTCTTAATTAGTGATTGATGTTGAGGGCCCAGCCCATTGTGGGTGGTGCCATCTATAAGAAGGCAGGCTGAGCAATCCAGAGGAAGCAAGCCAGTGAGCAGCATCCTTCATGGCCTCTGCACCAGCTCCTGCCTCCAGGTTCCTGCAGCTTGAGTTCCTGTCCTGACTTTAATGATGGACTATGATATGAAAGTATAAACCAAATAAACCCTTTCCTCCACAAACCGCTTTCTGGTCATGTTTCACCACAGTCATAAGAAACTCTAATAAGGACAGGGTGTCTATCTATATGAGACCTCCAGCCTGAACCTTAAACGTGCATACTGCAGAGGACAGAAGCCTGCCTCCGTTTAGAGGCACAGTTCACATTAGAGCCCAGAGGTCAGATGCTGAGTGCAAAGGCAGACACATCAATGCCAACCGCAACCCTGGAGGTGGTTTCTGCTCTACCTAACATCCAGGCAGCCAGATTCTAGAGTCAGAAAAGGCTGAGGAGATGGTTAAGTTGATAAGAATACTCACCCAGCATGCACAAAGCCCTAAGTTCAATTCCTAGCATTGCACAAAACAAGTATGGTGGCACCTACATGTAATTCCAGCACTTGGAAGGTGAAGGTGGGCAGACTAGGAGTTCAAGGTCATCCTTAGGTCCTTAGCAAACCTGAGGTCAGCCTAGGTTACAGTAGACTATCAGAGAGACCAAGAAGGATTATGCCTTTACTAGTTCATTAAAAAAAGATAAAGCGTGGGCTGGAGAGATGGCTCAGAGGTTAAGAGCACTGACTACTCTTCCAGAGGTCCTGAGTTCGATTCCCAGCAACCACAAGGTGGCTCACAGCCATCTGTAATGAGATCTGGTGCCCTCTTCTGGCCAGCAAGCATACAGACAGACAGAACACTGTATACATAATAAATAAATAAATCTTTTTTAAAAAAAAGATAAAGCGTATCAAGAGAGAAAGAAAAAGTGTCTACCTGGTACTAGGCGAAAGAGAAAGTGAGGGAACTCTGGCAGAGCAGACAGCACAATCGGAGGGCACAAGATCTTTGCCAACTACCGCATCCCACTGAGTTTAAACTTAAGGTGCTCATACTAGATAGAGTAATTGCCAGGGCTAGGATGTCAGTCAGGGCAGGGCACTGGAACAGCTTTGGGGTTGGGAGTTGAGGCTCCAGAGAAGTAGATGCACCTGGGTCCCCAGAATGTGGAGTGGCCAGTGTCCCAGAACCTGGCAGAGCTTGAGCTGGGGAAAGGGTGCCCCTAACACTCCCCCAGCCAGTAACCAAGGGAACTCACGTGGTGAAGCTGTGGTTGTCGTGGGCCTGGCTGTGCTGAATCCCTGGCTTGCCTCCACCGCCACCACGGTTACCACCGCTGCTGCTGCTGTTGTTGTAGTTGTGTCCCTTGAGGCCCAGATAGGCAGCTTGTACCGTCTCCAGGTCCTCGCCTCTCAGCTGGTACCAAAGCTGTGCTGTCCTGGGGGAGAGAGTTCAGGATAAAAGACCTTGAGGGGCTCCTCGTCTCCCAGCTGTGCCCATGCAGAAATACCTCTACACAGCTCATCTTGGCTCTGGCTGGCAGCAAACAGCAGCAGGACACTTTAGGCATGGGAGTGGAACACTTTAGGCTATTCAGTGTAACAGCCATGGGCAGAGAAAAGCACGTAGGCTCCAATGAAAAGCAACTTAGCAGACAAGACGTGGACATTTCTAGCATGAGGCAATGTTGACCGCCGAGCACTGCACTGAGATGCAGAGCAAACAGCACTGCTTTAAAAAAATTAGTTTCTTCACTCATTTGTTTTTGCAGTGCTGAACAGCATATACAGGGTCCTAATTTTTTAAATTATGTTTTTATTTTGTGGTGTGGGGCACATGTACCACAGGGCATGTGTGGAGATCAATGGACAATCTGTGGGTCAGTTCTCTCCTTCCACTGTATGGGTTCCAGGAATAGAACTCACAGCCTCACACTTGACAGCAGGGCCTTTTACCCATGAGCCATTGCACGTGCCCCAATAGCATCCTTAACAGTGAGTAACACAGTGAATTTATGTGTGTGTATTTTAACACAGTGAAACTGCCAGGTGTGGTGGTGCACACCTGTAATTCTAGACTCCCAGTCTGTGAGGACAGTGATGCCCATCTGATGGGTGAAGCATCCATCTGTGGCAGTCCAAAATGTCACTGACACAATAGACTGTCACATGTGTGTGCAAGCTCACTAAATGTCCCCTGTATGTGGATGGGGAAATGGCTCAGTGGGGGAAAACATTTGCTGTGCAGTATGAGGACATAATGAGCTCAAATCCCCAGAGCGCAGGTAAAATAATGCAAGTGTCTGTAATCCTAAGGGAAGACAAGAGGAGCAGAAGGGAAAATCCTGGACAGACACCCAAGGTTGTCTTGTGACTTCCACATGCATGCACCCATGTTCATACATGACCAACTGTACAAGCACATAGACAGACAGAAAGACCCTCTTCCCACATACACATGTCCTCTGCCTTCACAGCCCAGCTCTATGCCCTAGAATCCCAAGAGCCACAGTACCCACAAAAACAGATTGAGCCTGTGGGACCCTCAGACACTGCCCCAGGGTACCTAGCAGGTGTGGTCAGCAGCCCTACAGCCAGGCCCACCCTGGAAGGACACTTGCCACCCTACCTGTCGGCACGCCGCTGCTCACTCTTGTTCACGCACTTGAGGAGGCAGCAGGTGAGGAAGGCCATGGACATGAGCAGGATGATGGCACAGCTCACAATGGAGGCGATCACTGCCACTTTGAAGCCGAAGGTCTCGTGCGGTGGCACAGCTAGAAGGAGAAAGCCATCAGGTCCTGGCACAGTTGACCCTGACCTGCCGCGCCCAGGGTTGTTAGGGTGGGGGCCACAGTGAGCACCATTTTGGGGGAAGGCACTCAAGATTCCAGTGGCTAATGCAAAGATGTGCAAAGAATGTATTTAAAGGGATTTATTGGGGGAAGACATAAACAAGGGGGTACTTGAGCTGGATTTGGTGGGGTGCACAGTTCACAGAATCGTAAACTGGATTAAGTTCTAACATGGAGGCCCCTGGCCCTGACCCATGGAAGCCTTGGCTACGGAAGGCACCAGCAGAGGCAGCATTAGTTTTTACAATGCCCAATGCAAAACTCTTCCGGGGCCTTCTCAGCTCATCTTCCTGAACGGGACAAAATCAGTGGAAATGGCTACCCTTGCACAGGGTCAGCTGGGTTCCACTAGATTCTCAGGAACAGTCTTGAAAAAGACCCCAACAGCATAATTTGAAAGAAAAAAATTGTATAAACTGCATAAGCATAAAATATCTACAGCAGGCATAGCCCAGGTCCCCAGACCATTCTCAGCTCCCTGACTGGATGTTGAGCATCGAGAGTTTAGACTCCAGCTCCAGAGACAGGACATGTCTGGCCAATGATGGATAAAGAGCTGTGATACAGGACAACAGCTAAGAATCATCCACAAGATGTAAAAGGTGTGCCCTTTGCCCCAGAGGCCTAACCCCATAGAGCTCATTTCTGGGATACCTTGCCACCACCTGGATTATGACGCTGACAGGCACACACGCAAGCACCAAAGGAATTTGACTCTGTGCACTAACATAACAGAGCAGCCTTCTCTTAGGAAAGACCACATGGGTACTGGACAATTAAGAGAGGTTCTGCCTGTACTACACATGCAGCTAGACAACTAGAAAGTGCATCTTCCTCCCCTGAGACAGGGAATCCAGGGCTGGCACAACCCTGACCCTCACACTCCCAATTCCTAGAATTCTTGGCATCTAGAATAGAACACCCTTCAGGGGATGCCTGAGGCATTCATGAAGAGAGAGTGGGTAAGGAAGTGGGTAGGGTTTGTTTCCTCATCACAGATGACAGTGAGTGACTAGTCAGGAGCAGCAGCAGGATGGAAGCCAGCCCCTGGGTCTGATATCTGTATTCAGTCACGGTAGTAGGCAACAGTGGGAAAAGAACCCTCAATGAGGAATAGCTTAACTACCTTCAATGTGAGAGTATTTGGGATCCCCATCTCACCAGCCCACCAGCAGCTGAGCTAGGGCATCTGGTGTGTGTGTGTGTTACCTTTGCATACAGGGCTTCCTGAAGACCAGTCGGCGATGCTCCCATTCCAGGCGCAAGTGAGGAGGCCAGACCCCACCATCTGGTGTCCAGAGGGGCAGTGGAACATGAGCACAGTCCCCAGTGAGGTGCCATCTCCACGGACAACTTGCAAGGTGCCTCGAGGGGGTGGATGGAGCTGAGCACAGGTGCCTGAAGAAAGAGGTGGCTGTGAGGCTGGGGTGCGGTGAGCAGAGGGCAGAGAGGTACTGCCTCAGCCCCCCAATACACAGTGATTAGATAAGCATTGTTCGAAAGGCAGGAGGGAGGGAGGAGAGAGAGAGACAGACAGGAAAAGCGATAAACATTAACTCAGATGAACAAAACATGGAAAGAGATTTAGAAAGTAAACAAAACTCCAATCTCTTTGATTTGCAAAAAGATCTTACCGATCAGAGTTAAACACAGAATTTTCTTTTAAAATTGAGCTAATGTGTAAGCAAGGAATACAAGAGATACAATGGCTAGCCACCACAAAAACATGCTTATCATACAGCAAGCCAAGAAACTTGAATGACAGCTGATCTCTCCCTCAGCAAGGTTGCTAAGATTTATTTATTATTTTTTATGTTGCTTTGCTTTTGTGTTTTTTTTATTTTTTATTTTTATTTATTTATTTATTTATTTTGAGACAGGGTTTCTCTGTGTAGCCATGGCTGTCCTGGAACTTCCTCTGTGGACCAGGCTAGCCTTGAACTCACAGAGATCCTAAGGCCTCTGCCTCTCAAGTGTTGAGATTAAATGTGAGGCCCCAGACCCAGCTGCAAGGGCTTTTCACCATGGTATCACCTCTCCAGGCCCAAGGGAGCTGATAAAAAGGAAAAAAAATGAGATGGGGGTGTCACCTTGCCAGAGCACTGGCCTAACATCAAGGCTCTGGGTTCCATCCCAGCACGATACAACCAATGACAATGATGATGAAAACCAACACCCCTTGGGGCAAAAAAGGGACTCCTTGGGTTGAAGTGATGAGAGTCAAGCCTCCCTGGATTGCATCTGGTGAGTGTGAGGGCTCACGTCGTGCATACCATGATGCTACCTCCATTCCTGGAAGCAGAACGGTCACCTCGGAGCCTGGAGAAACAGCCACAATTTGGGAAGCACCCACACTCTAGCAAGAAGCAGATTCACCCATCAAGGCACAAACATGCTAATGCACAGTCACAAATTATGACAAAAGGTTAGGAAGCAACCAGGGACACAGAAAGGCCAGGGAGAAGCTGGTTCAGTCGGTAAAATGCTTGTCATAAAAGCATGAAGACCTGTACTAGCTTTCACTGGCTTTGGGTCACTAGCTGTCACAGGTACAGTCATAATTTGATTTTTTTTTTTGAGTCAGGGTTTCTCTGTGTAGCCCTGGCTGTCCTGAAACTCTCCATAGACCCATAGACCAGTCTAGCCTCAAACACACAGAGATTCACCTGTCTCTGCCTCCTGAGTGCCAGGATTAAAGGCGTGAACCACTACCACCTGGCCATAATTTGAACTCTTAATTCCAGGTTCTCATCTTGCTTCATGAAGCATCAGCCCTGTCTCCACAGACATCAGGGCAGGACTGAAGGAAGCTGACTTAACAAACTAATCATGGTCCACACTCCTCCTTTGCCTTTTCAGAATCCTGGAATGTGGAAACACACTATCCCCTGGCCAGAGAAGTGGCCATGGGATTTTGGAGCTGTGGTAGACATGGCTGGGCAGACACTAGCCAGGCCCAGGGCTCTTCCCCAGAATGCCAGGCAGCCAACACTTCCTAGTCCTCAATTTAGAGTCACAACTTCTGCATTCTTCTGCAGCTGAGCTGGCAGAGCAGGGGCCCACCCTCACCATCTGCTACCAGCCTGGTCACAAGCCAGACAGAGATGAGGTGGGGGTGGGTAGCAGCACTCACAGTGGTCACAAAGGGTCTAGAAGCAGAAGTATCTGCCACACAGGATGGCCACGACGGACTACAGCCTTCTATGTACCCCAATCGGGCTAGCCCCAGCTGTGACATCAGGGGACCTAGCTCAGGGCAGTCTTTATCACCTGGGGACTTCTCACCCTGGTCTGTATCATCACCTGCAGATGAAACACCAGGCAGCGACGCGAGAGGTCTGGACAAAGAGAAGTCTGTGGCCCATCAAGGAAACCACCCCGTGGTCCACTTCCCCTAAATATGTCTTAGTTGCAGAGAGGGTGGGGCACCGCAATGTCCCCACTTAGTTCACACTATGTCTGTCAGCAGCCACATCCGGTGCTCTGGGGAGGGCTCTGCTGGGACAGGGTGCCTGTCCTCAGCTAGCGGCTGTAGGCCTCGGTATACCTCACAGTCAGTCAGTCACGAATCTTAAAAGGCAGATTTCCTGCCTTGTCATGGAGCCTCAAAACAGTGGGGGATGAACGGTGAAGTTACCAACAGCGACCAAGGAAAGAGGGCCAACTAGCCCTGCCACACTGGCTATCAGAAGCCCAGGAACTTCTGTCAAACTGAAGAGCTAAGTAAAAGCAGAAAAACACCTCCAGTAAAGTCTAGCCAGAGGGATGGCAGCCCCGGAGCAGAAGGTATGAAGGAGGCAAGGTGGAGAGAAGAACCTGGGGCAGACTTAGGGAGACTCAGGATGGAGGGGCTTCGAGGGCAGTTCTGGTCCAAAACATGGCATTTCTACCAGCCCTCTAGGGAACTCACAGGGTGTAGAGTCCAGCCTCCTAACCACTGTTTTTCCATTTTAAAAGTTACATAGAGAGCCAGGTGGTGGTAGCTCACACCTTTAATCCCAGCACTCAGGAGGCAGAGGCAGGCAGATCTCTGTGAGTTCGAGGCCAGCCTGGTCTCCAAGAGCTAGTTCCAGGACAGGCTCCAAAGTTACAGAGAAACCCTGTCTCAAAAAACCAAAAAAAAAAAAAATTACATAGAAGAGTTTGGGCAAAGGATAGAGGTGGACAGTGGGGATATGCCCTTCATCTTTGTTACGCAAGGAGACTTCGAAACAGGTAGACCCAACTTTCTTTAAACAAGCTGAAGGAAGCACAGAGAAAGTGGCCCTGGCTGGATGTGTCTCCCCAAAACAAGTCCCCAGACATTTCCCCCATATTGGGGCAGGGGAAGACACTTGGGCTCCTGGATCGGACCCAAGAACAAGTTCCAGTCCACATTTCACACTGGCCTCAGACTTCCCACCTGCAAAATGGGTATTCTGCCCTACTGGGTCCCTGGGAGGGTAGGGTTGGTTCACAGAACCCGCCTCAGTGGAACCTGAGCCAGTGTCTCATGTATGCCAGGCTGCTTTGAATTCACAGTGTAGCTAATCAACCGCCAACCCTCTGCCTCCACCTCTCCAGTGAGGGGATTAGGTGTGCCACCACACTGGCTCTGTGCCACGCCAGGGTTAGAAACCTGGGCTTCATGCATGCTAGGCAAGTATTCCACCAACTGAACTGCATCCCTCAAGTAGGACTTTAAGCCATGTCTCAGTACTCCAGACCATGGGTGCTTGTAGTGATATTTCATTTGTATTTTAATAAATAAAGCTTCTCTGAAGTTCAGAGAATAAAACATCCGCACTGATCAGCCTTACAGACCAGGCAGTGGTGACACAGACCTTTAATCCCAGTAGCCACACTACTTTGCCAAAACAGGTAGTGGCGCACGCTTTAATTCTAGCCCTAGAGAGGACTATAAGACGGGAGGAGACAGCTTTCACACACAGTCTCATTCTGAGATTCTTGGAGGCAGGACCACCACTTTGGACTGAGGTAGATGTAAGAGCAGTGGCTGACTATTTTGCTTTTCTGACCTTCAGGTTGAACCCCAACTTCTGCCTCTGGGTTATTAATCATGCTACAGGTACTAAAACACATGCAGGCACGCACACATGCACAGTCTCCATCTTCCGAGTCTACAGCACACAGGACCTCCATCCCAACAGGGGTCTCTTTTACCTATCCCTGGGCCTGCCAGGCTAGTAGATTCTGCTCTGGGGTAAATTCATCTTCTAGGTGAGGAGGCTGAGGCCCACAGATCAGCTCAAGGCAAACACCAGGGTGGGCACCTCGGTTTCTTCAGCCTCGAGTGGCCTTTAAATGATTGCACAGACAGCAGCAGGCAGGCAGAGATATGCTGTCAAAGTCTGAGGCCTGCGACTCTCTGGGTGGAGTGGTACAATCACTCAGGAGGCTGAAGCAGGCAGGGCCGAGAGCTCAAGGATAGCATGAGCGACACAGGTAGACCTCTTCAAGGGATGCTTCAAGGCATTTCCAAGAGCCAGGCATGCTGGTGCACACCTTTAGATCCAGCATTTGAGAGGCAGAGGCAGGTAGGGCTCTGAGTTCGAGGACAGCCTGAACTACAGAGTGAGTTCCAAGACAACCAAGGCTACACAGAGACTCTGTCTTGGAAACAAACAAACAAACAAAGGGTACTTAGAGATAGACCTCTAAATCTACAGACCCACAGTTACTCTTCATCAATGCTCCACAAACTCCCTATGCCTAGGGTCTAAGAATCAAGCCCATCCGCCCTCCACTGCTCAAAACGTTTCACCAAGCCCAGCCCCTGGGGGTACACTCTACTTCTTAACTAAGGTGAAGACACCTCATGTTCCCAGGCAGGTACCCAGCTAAGCTGACAGCAGGTGGCTTTCAGCCCTCTCTGGGAACTGCCCCTGGACACTGGACACAGCATATCCCGCAGTCCATCATGTCCACGCAGCTGACCTTTGTTCCTCTGCGCGGTTCCATAACCCTGAGTGGAGGGTACTTTTTTGTTCCATGTGAAAGTAAATCTCCAAGAGAGTGAAAAGCAACAGAAAAAAAAAATGAAGCAAATGGGATTAATGCTAATATGAAAAACACACACGACCCAGCCTGGTAGGCTCAGGACAGAGCAGAGGACAGATGGGCACAGCAAGGTGACCCTCCCAGCCCATAAGAGTCTCTAGCCTGGCCCACCTGACATCTCAACCCAATCCACTTGCAGTAGCTGTGTTCCCAGATCCTTCCTCCCTGAGGTGCACAGGGCTGGATCTGGGAGAGGCCCTCCTCCTCCTCCCTTCTCCTCCCCCAGTCCTTGAGGCCAGCCGGATGCTTGGGGAAAGAGCCTTGTTTGTTAATCTTTTATCTGGAACCTTGGACCACAGGCAGGGGCCAGCATCTTCTGTCCTTCCTGGGGTCCACAGCCCCCTCACCCTGACCTTGTTAATAAGTTCCCTTTTATGTTGGCAGAGGCTATGTGAGGCGGGCTTCTGGGCACAGCCTCGCCAGAACTTGGTAGCCAGGCTTGTGTTCCTACCTGCCAGTGAGTCCTTATGTAATTTTCTCTGGGTCTGCATCTCACCAAAGGCCAAATGTGGAATCATGGGGGGGGGGGGAGGGGGCTCAAAGTTCTTTGCAATGACTGACTTACACATACACAGGCACTCTGACAGCAGGGCCCGAGACACCAGCAGTCAGGACAACATGTGGCTATAACACTGTGTTTCCCCTGGGAAGCCATCTGTCCCTTCTAAACCTATCTTCCCATGCCCCTGAAAACATGGGCCAGCTAGGCTGGGCTCCATATCATCAGCTGTGGGCTCCCTTCCATGGCAAGACAGAGAATATTCCTTTTTTTTGTTTTTTGAGACAGGGTTTCTCTGTGGCTTTGGAGCCTGTCCTGGAACTAGCTCTTGTAGACTAGGCTGGTCTCGAACTCACAAATATCCGCCTGCCTCTGCCTCCTGAGTGCTGGGATTAAAGGCGTGTGCCACCACCGCCCAGCGACAGAGAATATTCTAACTAAGGGAAATGTAGCCCTGAATCTTCTGGGGGAGTATATGGCAAGGAAGGGGAGCCTCATGCTGATTCACACTGGCTATCACTGGGTCTCAGTTTACCCTATATAATATGGGCACAGCAGGATTCAAGGATGAGGTCAAGAGGACACTCAAAAGGCCCACCAGCATCTATCCATTGAGCTTCTCTTTTTGTACTTTTCAAGGTTCCGTCTGGAGTTAGAAGGTGGCTTGTGTTCCTGGAAAACCTCCCGGACTAGGGAGTTCAAGAGCTGAGTCAAAACCCTCCACCCAGTCCAGATAGGAGACCCTGGCTGAGGGGGGTGGGACAATGACAACACTCTTAGTCCTGCCCTGAGTCTGCCTTTCCTACCCACAGGAGACCTGACCTTCAGAATGCCTCTGGCCTACTCATTACAGGGCCCATTCTACAGATTGTGGGAGCCAATTATAATTTAACATCCCAATTATCTTTTTTTTCTTTTGACAGCACCAAAATATGTCCAAGAGGTTTCAGGCCCCTTCTTTTGCCTTCCTAGCCTATTAAACAAACAAGACAGGCAACCGGAAGTCCCACTACTGCATTATTCAAGGACAAGGGCTCCCTTTGTATTAGGCTAGCCCTGCCCCCAGTCTGGAGGCAGGAACACAGCGCTCACCTTTCATCTCATAAGGGAACTGAGGCACCGGGGTAGAACTCTTTCCAGGTGTGAGGGGATGCAACTAAAACTCCAACAATGGGACTTGGACACACTGAGAGGACACTAATCCTTCCTGAAGCCAAGCAGGGCCAGGGACAACCAAGACTCTGACCTCTCAGACCTTTCCCTAAGAGTCCCTATGCAAATAGTCTTTTGTACACAAAGTCAGCAGGGCCTCAGGGCCACCCTAGGGCCACCTTTTCTAGTTAGTGACCTATTCCTCCAGGCAGAAGGTGCTCACCACTGGAGCGCCCCTTTTCTCCAGTACTACCAGGCCCAGGGTTGGTCTCCATAAACACACAGGTACTCCAGTGGATTAACAATTAGGAAGCTAAAACTAACCACACCTGTGGGGCCAGCAACGGTCTGGCCTGCTGGGATAGTATCAGACAAATCAAATCCACTAGAGCAGCAGTTCCCAACCAGTGTCTGGACACCTTTGGGAGTCAAAAGACCCTTTTACAAGACAATCAGAAAACAGATATTTATCAGAAAACACAGATAGTTACACTAAGATTCGTAACAGTAGCAAAATTACAGTTACAAAATAGCAACAAAATAATTTTATGGTTATGGAGTCACCTCAACTTGAGGAGCAGTATTAAAGGGTCGTGGCATTAGGAAGGTTGAGAACCACAACACTAAGGTGAGGGCAATGCTACCTCCAGAGCAATGGGGCCAAGCTCTCCTCAGAGGGTTGTAAAGGATGGAGCTCTTGGAAGAAATGAGGGGTTCAGTTTTGGTTGTTTCTTAGAGTTACCAAAACTGAGATTAGAACCCTTTTAAAGAGGCCGGGTGGTGGTGGTGCAAACCATTAATCCCAGCACTCGGGAAGCAGAGGCAGGCGGATCTCTAGAGTTCGAGGCCGGCCTGATCTACAAGAGCTAGTTCCAGAACAGGTTCCAAAGCTACAGAGAAACCCTGTCTCAAAAAACCAAAACACACACACACACACACACCACCACCACCACCACCAACAACAACAACAACAAAACCCTCTTAAGCACATTTTAGAAACAACACACCTAAAAGTCACTTTGCCTCCCTTCCAGAGACCTCTTGACAGCCTAGGCGCAACCCAGGACCGGGCTGCTGGATGACCTCAGCCTCTCCGCTCTCACAGGCTCACTTTCCCCTTTTACAAAGTGAGGCTGGAGTAGTCACCGAAGAACTTCAAAGATTAACACCTCTCTCCCACCCAGAGGCCACCCCGGCAGCTCCCTCCGCCCCTGGGCCGCGCACCCCGCCAGGTGAAGCCGGTTCCGACTTCCGCAGGCGTTCGGGACGGCGGCGGGGCGACTATCGCTGAACTCGTGCAAACACTAGGAGATGCCCGCCGCCTGGTTTCGAGCCGCTCGCCGCCGGTTTCGGCTCATTTAGGGGGTCGCCCGTTGCATCGAAGGGAAGTCGGAAAAGTTCCTTCTCGAGAAGGCCTTGGCGGTGCGACGCACGCCCCCTTCCTGGACACGGTCCCCAGCACGGCAGCCCTCTTCCCTCTGCTTCTCCGTCTATGAAAAGGGCGCTGAGATCCGCGTCCCCAGTCCTCACCTGTCTGGTTCCCTGGGGTCGGCGTGGCGTTCCGGGTCCGCCCCCGGGGCTTTGCCCTGCCGCGGAGGGTCGCAGACACCTGGGGCATCCTGAGCGCTCTGCAGCGGTCAGGGGAGCCTGCCTAGGTGGAGGCGGGGCCTAAGTGAGGGGCGGGCCACTAGAAGGCGGGGCTGTCTCTGGTCACACCCAAGACACGCCCTCCAAGACGCTGGTGTTGAACTTTAGTCAAGTCCCGCCTTCGCCTTGGGGTGGGACCAGGCTAACTGAGGCAGAGATTGGACATCAGGTAGAACGGATTTTGAGAAGCTCCAGGCTGATCGCCCAGAAGTCAGCCCTTGAGCTAGAGTCCCTCTGGTAATCTGTCTGTAAACCTTAGTCTCATGGCCCTCCTCAGGACACAGGCCAGGCAGGTGACCTTGGAGAGTGCAAGTCCTGGTAGATGAGAGAACAGGGTTCCAGTCGGGCAGGCTCTCCAGCCTTTGCTTTCTGAGCAGTGAGAGATGCATCCTGATATTCCTCTGTGGAGTCAGGGTTGATTACGCCACTAATCTTCCCTTTCCACTTGAACTTGTGGGTCACACGTGATGGCTTTCTTCAATTTCCTTAAATCCGAAATCAAGCTTATGTCCGTTCTGCCAGATCGTGAAAAGAAGTTCCGTCCACACACCTCACTATACCGACCCCCTCCCATCTTCCCCGAGCACACTCGGAGACACCAGTGTTCCTTGCCCAATAGCCAGAGATCCCACGGCCCTGTGTGGTCCCCTCTCTGCCAGTGGGGACTTATGGGGAACTAAAGTGCCCCTGATGCTCCGGTGGAAGATGTCACAGATGAGAAAATGGTACCCACCACCATGTGTAGCTCAGGCCTCCAGGTGTTTGGCATTGCTGGCCAACAGACTATTTAGGTGGGGATGTTTCCTGGGTCTGCAGAACAGAGCGCTACACAGAACTCCACACGGAACAACAGAACCGTGTTATCTCATCATGTAGGAGGTGGGAAGTCAGAGAGGGGTCTGGGCATGGTCCCCAGGAGCATGTTATTTTTTTCTTTAGATTTTTATTTTATTTTATGTATATGAGTGTTTGACCTGCATGTATATGCACCTTGTTCATGCCAATATTTGGTATGTGTGTCACCATGTTGAGCACTGGGAACCAAACTCAATCACATTCCAAGAACAGCAAGTGCTCTCAACTGCTGAGCTATCCTTCCAGCTCCTGTTTCCTTGATTTTGTTTCTTTTCTTTTCTTTGAGATAAAGTTTCTCAGTGTAACTTTGGAGACCTGTTCTGACTCGCTCTGTAGACCAGGCTGACCTCAAACTCACATAGATCCACCTGCCGCTGTCTCCCAAGTGCTGGGATTAAAGGTGTGTGCCACCACTGCCCAGATTTGATTCTTTGTTCTAGTTTCTACTCAATAAAAAATGATAATTTTATCCTCAAAATCTTTCACAAAGTCAGGCAGTGGTGGTGGCGCATGCCTTTAATCCCAGCACTCGGGAGGCAGAGGCAGGTGGATCTTTGTGAGTTCGAGATCAGCCTGGTCTACAAGAGCTAGTTCCAGCGCAGGCTCCAAAGCCACAGAGAAACCGTGTCTCAAAAAACCAAAAAAAAAAAAAAGATGTTTTGCCTTTTAAGAATAAAAGAAATTTATTTGCATGAGTGTGTGTGAAGGCAGAAGGTAACTCTGTGGAGTTGGTAGTCTCCTTCCACCTTTAGTAGACTCTGGGGGCCGAACTCAAATAAATAACCCAAATTTGTTCCTCCCACAAGCTAGATGTTAGGGGAAACCAGAATTTCCCTTACAACGTTTCTGCCAGGCCCTTTGGAACCCTCTACAGGAACCACTGGGGTTAGCTTCCTGGTGGCAGTAAGGGAAGGATATGTCTGGGTTATGACCACTTTGCTGTTCTCCCTGGCAGTTGAGCCAGTTCGTCAACAACTAGCACCATCCCCAGGTTCAGAAATGATGGCTCGGGGACACCTTGAGGATGTGTGTGTGCAGGGGGTGACTGCTGGACACCTGCCGCCTACCAGGTCAGTTCAGGAGCTGAGGACACAGTGAGGTACAAGGGGAAGGGGACACTATCTATTAGGAAGCTGGCTCTTCCTGCTTCATGCCTGGCTGCTGTAGGGCAGCGAGGTTTCAGGCGTTCTTTCTTCTGGCCTTTTTACTCTTTCCTGGATTTTCTGACTTTGCTACAATGAGTGACTGTATTCTCTTATCAGAAAACAGGAAATAGGGGCAGCAACATGGCTCAGTGCGTAAAAGCACTTGCTGTGCAGGCCCGGCAGCCTGAGTTTGGCCCCCAGAGTCTACTAAAGGTGGAAGGAGACTACCAACTCCACAGAGTTACCCTCTGCCTTCACACACATTCATGCATGCACATATACATATGCTAAATTAACATAAAAAACAGGGACACACATTCAGGAGAGGGAGGGAGGGAATAAAAATGTCTGTAGAGATGCCAAAGACAGCATCAGATCCCCGGAAGCTGGAGTTACAGGGAGTTGTGAACTGCTTGACGTATGTGTTGGAAACTAGACTCGGGTCCTCCAGAATACAGCAACAAGTGCTTTTAACTGCTGAACCAACACTCCAGTTCCAGGTGACAGATATTTTTCAAAGATTCATACTCATAAACAATTTCAAACATACCCAAAGCCATTGTGCTTTGTAGTTGTCAGAAAAGATATAGGCTTGTTGATCATGGGGCCCATGCCTGTTACCCAACACTTGGGAGGTGGAGGTAAAAGGAATAGGAGTTCTAGGCCAGCCTATACCTGAGATGTTATCTCAAAGAAGGAAGAAAGGGAGGAGGGATGGAGGGACAGAGGGAAGAAAGGAAGAAGGCAGAAAAAGTATTCATTCTACAGATAGGGAAACCAAGGCTCAGAGAAGGATGTATCTGGCCCAAGGTCACGTAGCTGTTAGGATTAGCCTCGTTGTGATGATCTCAAGAGTTCCCTTCTGAGCATAGCTTTCCAGAGGCAGCCTTGTGTTTTCATTAGCAGGAGGGAGGCTACTCCCAGATAATCTGGAGGTAAGAAGGTGACCCGGTAATTCAAGGGTGACCAGAGGCTTAATACAAAGGGGCCTGTTAAGCTGTTTTGATACCTAGCACCCACACAGTGAAAAGGGCAGGCCCCTAGGGCCTGGGCTCCAGACAAGTGTGACAGCCTTGCCCTCCCTCCCCCATGATGCCCTTACTTATGCTATACCAGTAGCTCCTTAGTCTTTAGCAACTGTGGGGTTCCTGTGCCTCAATTCTGACTCTTCCTGTATCTGATGGGGGCCCTGGGTAAGCTTCTGCCCCTTGTTGGGGGCTTCTGTCTCTTTCTCCAAGTCTCAATGAAAGAGTGACAGTTTGTGGCCTACCAAGCACCCAAGCAAAGGTATTCTTTTTTTGTGGCCCAAGGAGTTTCATTAGGGTTTGCTTACAGGAGCATAGGCACATAACTAGTGGTTATACCACAAAAGACGGGGTTTCTCAGTGCGGGGAGGGGCCTGTAAGTTCTTCCCCTTCTTGGGGATGTGTGTGTGTGTATGATTCTTGACTCCTCCAGGGTAGGGATTCCAGAAAGATGTCTCTCTATCCTCTAAGACTGGCCAGGGCTCATCCAAATGGGGACATTAGAACGACTCCGACCCTGGAGGTTGTTTGAAGATCTCCCACTCTACCAAGGCCTGAAACACCAATGAGGGTCTGCCCTGAACAACATGATCCATCCCAGATCCTTCAAAATGGTGAGCCAAAATGACCTTTTATTCTTCCTAAATTAACTACCTTCGGTATTTTATTATAGTCGTAGAAGAGAAGATGGTTGGAGAGTGATTTGGTCCAAGGCAAATCTGAACCCTAGCAACAAGTTCCATTAGGAGTTATGGTCTTATACCAGGCTCCCATGGCTTGATACTGTGTTCCCTGAGCCCATAGCAATGACCCTCGCTCATTGGGGCCTTGGTAGCAGGCACTAGCCTGCTTTCTCCAGCTTGCATTTGCAGCCCTCCAAGCTTTGGCTTTTTCACCTTTTATGCCTCCCAGTCCAAGCTAGCCATGTTTCTCCTGTTGTGACAGTCTTAGAAAATCTGTCAGTGTCCCAAGTAGCTCATGGATGCCATCTGGAAAAAGCCTCTACCCCCATATATTTCTGGATCTTGTACTATGAGATGAACCATTACCCATGGGCTACACCCTAATTTCTTCAATAAGTAATGTTCAACAACACGTTCAGCATTGTGTTCAGACTGCTCGTTCCCTCCCTCGTTCCCTCCCTCCCTCCCTCCCTTTCTTCCTTGTTTTCCCCCAAGACAGGGTTTCTCTGTGTAGTCCTGGATTCCCCAAAACTTGCTCTGTAGACCAGGCTAGCCTCAAACTCACAGACAGCTGCCTACCTCTGCCTCCTATGTGCTGAGATTAAAGGCATACACTACCCTTTCTCAACAATGCATTTCCTAATTTTAGCAACCTGGACAGGCTGTGGAACTGCCCACTCACCCCTTCTCAACTTCTCTCTCCTTTTGTCTAATAGATTGGAACATTCCATCCTGCCCAGAAGCAGGTAGATACACAACTCGTTTCAATAGCTTCAGGAAGTTCTTGAAACTGACCTGTTTCATTAGTCCCCTCCCTGCCAGAATAAGCAGTAAAAGCTAAACATCCCTTCAGCGCCAAGGGGAGCCAAGCTGCAAAGAAGACTCTTAGGAGAAAGCTGCTAAGACTGAGACCAGACCTGCTGTCTGGAGGAGGTTCAGACCAGAGTGACTTGGAAAGGACACTCTGCAGGCTGTGCAGTGTGCTCCAGGTTTCCCAGTTTTGTGAGCTGTGACACACGCTGGGGTAGGCCTTGATGATGCAGCTGTCTTGGAGTCATTTCTGCTCCTGTTATTAATCCCAATAAAAACCCATTGGCTCACTAAGTTGGACTTGGGTGGCCTGTCATGGGATCCCTATCTGTGGGGGTAGACGTGCGTGTTATATCTCCCCGTGAAGTTTTGTCGCACATCAGTGTGATTCCTGCCCAGTGACTACTACAAGCACCCAGGAGAACCTAGGCCTCATCATCCACACCCTGCCTGGAGCAAGAGCAAGCATTCCTAGGTTAGCTGTCCAGCTTCACTGCTAATGAGTTCTGTTTTCCTTCCATGCAGCACTGTAAGACAACTCGGCCCAGCTTTCCACTGCTCTAGAAAAGCACCTTCACGGCAGCCGGTGCCCGTTACAGTCCTTCTGGGGCACTGCAGGCTCGAGGTACCCTAGCATTTCTGCTAAGCTGGACTTGGGTGGTCTGTTGGGGGATCCCTATCTGGGGGGAGTAGACATGCGTGTTCCGTTCAGGGGCAGATATATCCAAGAGCTTTCTCTGCTTCTCTTTTTGTTCAGAGTCCTCACCAAAATCCTTAAAATAAATGTCCACATTTCTACAACAATTACTTTTTAACCCTTAAAATAGATTTAAACATAATTGTTTTAAAAAGCAAAAAGAATCACACATCAAAAATTAACCTGATCCAAAGATTCAACATATCTCTCTCCAGTTAGAACAGTCTTTCTTTTTTTTTTTAATATTTATTTATTTATTATGTATACAATATTCTGTCTGTGTGTATGTCTGCAGGCCAGAAGAGGGCACCAGACCCCATTACAAATAGTTGTGAGCCACCATGTGGTTGCTGGGAATTGAACTCAGGACCTTTGGAAGAGCAGGCAATGCTCTTAACCTCTGAGCCATCTCTCCAGCCCTAGAACAGTCTTTCTGAAGCCATGGTGGAGCACGACAAAGGATTTCACACTTTCAGTGTTGTGTATGTTTTTATATACTTACCCACCACAAAAACAAACAAAAATCAATGACAAACTTGAAACTAGAAAAAGTCACTAGCTTTTTATCCTTTTTATTACCTTGTGCCCCTTATCTACATTTAGTTCATCCTCACCTCTAATATCTAGCCTTTCTTGTTCTCTTTTATTCATGTTATGCTATACCTACATTTGTGTATATATATGCATATATATATATGTATATATGCTGGGTTCCGCATATGAAGAACACATTTTTTATTCTGAGATTGTATAATTTTGCTTAATATTATCCATCTATTTTCCTGAAAATTTGTGATTTTATTTTTATTTAGATCTGGATAGTATTTTCCACTTTATACATATTAGCAATTTCTCATCGTCCATTAACCTGTTGCTGGATGAGCAGGTAGGTTCCAACTCTCTGCTGTTGTGAATGGGGCAGCAATGAACATGGGTGCAAATATCTCTATGGTATGGTATGGAGTTCTCTGGGTATGTACCCAGGGGTGGAATAGCTGGGGCATAGGGTAGTTCTATCTTTAAGTTTTTGAGAAATATTGAAACTGATTTCCACAATGGATGTATTAATTGGAACCTTACCAAAAGCAAATAAAGATTCCTTTCTCTCCACATTCTCTCTAACACCTGTTGTCAGATTTATTGACAATGGCCATTCTTATTAATGTAAGGAGGTATCTCAAAGTAGTTTTAATTTTCCTGATGGCTAAGGATATTGAACACTTTTAAAAATAGTTTTGGCCATTTGGCTATAAGAATCACTTGAGGGCATCTGGTGTGTTTCTTTTTTTTTTTTTAATTTATTTATTTATTATGTATACAACATTCTGCTTCCATGTATGCTTGTACACCAGAAGAGGGCTCCAGATCTCATTACAGATGGTTGTGAGCCACCATGTGGTTGCTGGGAATTGAACTCAGGACCTTTGGAAGAGCAGCCAGTGCTCTTAACCACTGAGCCATCTCTCTAGCCCATCTGGTGTGTTTCTTAGTCCATTTTGTGATACTGCAACAGAATAGCACAAGCTGGGAAATTTATAAACAGTGATATAGGCAGTGGTGGCGCATGCCTTTAATCCCCAGCACTCGGTAGGCAGAGGTGCCATCTTCTCGTTCTCTCTCTCTCTCCCCCACTCTGCACGTTTCCCCCGGATCCGGTTCACTCTCTTCTAATAAAACTCCACGTGTGAGTACGTTTATGTGTTCCCTGTGTGTCTTTGCCACCCGTGCCTTTATCACAACACAAACAAACAAAGCAGTGATGTAGTTCTCACGGTTCTGGAGACTTGAAAGTCAGTACTCAGGTGCTGGCATCTGACAAGGACCTTGGCCTGCATTGCAAAGCTGTTAACAAATCACATGGCAGAAAGGGAGGGTCTTACTTCCTGTCTGCTGCTTGAGTGCTAGGATTTAAGGTCTCACTTCAACACTGTTGAAACTGTAATTAAATCTCCCACACGTTGTTGGGGAACACATTTGTCTTAATTGCTTTCCTGTTGCTGTTGCCAAACAGCATGGCCAAGGTAACTTATTAAAAAAAAAGCATTACCTGGGTTTATGGTTTCAGAGGATTAGAGTCCATGATGGAAGAGCAAAGAGGTGGTAGCAACAGGAACAGCTGAGAGCCCACTCTTGATCCACATGTAGGAAGGCGAAGGAGACTGGGAATGGCCTGAGTCTTTTGAAATCTCAAAGTGATGTACTTCCTCCAGCAAGACCTTAATCCCCTAATCCTCTGCAAACAGCCCCTAAGTGGGAACCAAGTATTCAAATACCAGACACTTCAGAGCTGATTCAGGCCACAACCTTCAAGCCATAGCTCTACCAACACTTGAGAGGTAGAGGCTAGAGATCAGAATTTCTTTAACTAATTAGTTTTTTTAAAGATTGATTTATTTAGTGCGTGTACAGTATTCTTTATGCATGTACACCTGCAGGCCAGAAGAGGGCACCAGACCTCGTTATAGATGGTTGCGAGCTACTGCTGGGAATTGAACTCAGGGCCTTTGGAAGAGTAGACAATGCTCTTAACCACTGAGCCATCTCTCCAGCCTACTCTAGGATATTCTAAGCTCCTTGTATTAGTGCATTTTGCTCTGATACACACACACACACACACACACACACACACACACACA
>JAQHUG010000247.1:593512-617176 GCA_028555095.1 Dicrostonyx torquatus | reverse complement strand
TGAGTGATGGAAAGATACTGAGAAGAGAAAAACACTGAATGTGAAAAACAAGTTTGTCAGTTTCTTCCTAGAGTAGGTTGGACTATGTTAATTTGGCCCTGTCTGTAACCCTGGTCTAATGATTTGGACCAATCAGCATTGTATTTGTACCCCTTATGTTAATTTTGTGGTTTTTGCCTATAAAAGCTGTTTGTAACAACACCTGGTGTGGTCAGATAGCCAAAGCTTCTACTGAGGCTGCTGCTGTCTGTCCATCCGCAGGCCTGTGTACTAATCCAATAAAGTGCCTCTTGCTTGTTGCATCCAGTGGCCCGAGTTGGATTCCTTTGGGCAGCGGAGCTGCAGATCTTTCAGTAACACAATCAGCAGCGGTTTGTAGCGCTGCTGTGCCCTGACCAAACTTGACAGTTTAGCATCGCCGAAGCTTCCTCTCTCCCTCAGAGGCTACAATTCTAACATTGAGGTGTCTGCTGGGCCACGCTCAGAAAACTTCAGGAATGATTCTTCCTGTGTCTTCCTAGTTCCTGTTGACTCAGAGAAACCCTCCACACTCCTTGGCTTATGGCCCCATCGCTCCACTCTTTGCTTCTATTGTCTAATGGCCTCCGTTCTATATTTCCACATGTTCTCTTTTTTTTAAACATAATTTCTAATTTCTGTATTGATTCTTTGGGAATTTCACATCATGCACCCTAATTCCACTCACCTCCCAGTCCCCTCACATCTTCCCCTCACTCTTACAGCACCCCCCAGAAGAAAATTAAAAAAATAATAATAAAATCAAACCAAAAGAAAACTAACTAAGCAAACAAACAAAACCAAGAAGAAAACAAAGCAAAATACACTCTCTTGGCTTCTCCATCTTTCCTGCTTCTCCAGCACCTCTCGTTCATCACTGTAGCAGTACGTCACACAGTCTATGTTTTTTATCCAGTCAGCTTTGCTAGCAAATGCTCATTGCAATGAGTCGCTGGTCTGGTTCAAGGCTTCTGGCTTCTGGTCTACCATCATCACTGGATCTCAGTAAACAACTCTGGGTTGCTCCAAGTCATGGAGATCCTGCTGGTACCAGTCGCTTCATGAGCTCCATTAGGTCCTAGATGGGTAGATGTTAGGTTGGGCCAACCCAAGGTCCAGGTCACTGGGGCCACCTGCCTCAGGCTAGGGGGCAGAGCCAGCTCCCCTATGCCCATGCCATCAGGGTCAGTTCTCCCTCATTTGTGGTGAGAGCTGGGGCCAGCTCTCTTGCTGCAGTGTCCATCAAGAAGCATGGCCAGCTTTCCCAGGGCCAGGGAAGGGCAGGGCCGGCTCAGCATGACCCTCTGATTTCATCATGCATGGTTCCTATGTCCCCGAGAGGTGACACGGGCCATAGACATCAACACAGATCCCAGCTGCAGCTGGGTCATGGACTCAGACATGTCCCTCAAGAGCAATTTGGGCGCAATCAGCATCCTTGTTTTGGATGGAAGCTCTGGTCACTCAGATCAGGATAGTTCTGGTGGTAGCATGATCTCCAGATACCAACAAGGCCACATATGGCAGTCCAACCCCAGACTTTCATGCAGCCTTTGATGGCAACACGGACCTTGAACTTCAACACAGACCCCAACCACAGTAGGACCACAGACCCTGACGTGGTCCTTGGCAGCAGTCAGGTCTGGATGTCACCATTGCTCCAGGTGACAGCACAGGCCACTCAGATGGGCATGGCCCCAGTAGCAGGGAGGCCCTTGGACACTAACACAGCTTCAGACCTCAGGCATCTACATGGCCTTCAATGATAACAGAAGCCTCAGACATCAACACAGACCCCGGCTACCATAGGGCTACAGACCCAGACATGGCCCTCACCTGCAACTCTGGCCTGGACATCACCATGACATTGCAGAGCAGTGCAGGCCACTGAAATCTAAATGGCTCTGGCTGCAACATGGCCCTTGGACACCAACGTGAACCCAGGTGGCTGACCTGACCCTGGGCATTCCCACGGCCCTCAGTGGCAACAGAAGCCATGGACATCAACTGCCAGCTTGACAGGATTGTGGGCTCTGATACCTGCCAGCCTGAGGACGCCATGCAGCTTTGTAGCTAAAGGCGACAATTTAGAAAGACAATAGGTAAAGGTTCTGCTCCAGCCTTCCTTTTCATTTGTAGATTGCTCCATGAGAAGTGGTTATCTCCAAGCTGGTGAAGGAATGCAGGTGTGTGTGTGCTGGGGGAGGTGCCCCGAAAAAGGAATAAGAATAGATAAATTCCTCAAAGGTGAGGAGAGATAGCAGAGCGAGGAATGGGTTAGAAAGAGCATGGCAAAGCAGAAAAAAAGAGCATGGCAGAGCAGAAATAGAGAGCATGGCAAAGCAGAAGGGGTTTTGAGAGAGCATTGAGAGCAGGATGGTTTTTTGGGAGATATAATAAACACAAGGCCACGCTGAAGAATAGGAGAAGTCTGAAGCGGCCTTTTAAGCTGTAACGGTGTGAAAGCCTGTTTCTTTCCACGCGTCTCCGGAGACACATTTGGGGAAAAACATCAGTTTCTATGTTGGGGCGACGGTCCCCGACACAGGATGAAGAATCACCACTGAAATATGCCTCTGATGTGTCTGTGCAGATATTTTCAGGACCAGAAAGACCCACCCCAAATGTCAATCACACCATCCCATGATCTAGGGTCCTGAACTCAATGAAAAAGGAGAAAGCGAGCTGAGCACCAACATTCAGCGCTCCTGCTGCCATGGCAACCCCACCATGACAGGCTGCACCCTCAAAGCCTGTGGCAGAATAAACCCTTCTTCTTTTAACTTGTTTTTGTCAGGTATTTTGACACAAATGCAGCAACAGCCTGAGACCTGGCACTTAGCCCTGTGCAACCTTCAGATGAGCCCATCTAGTGTTGCAGGAGACTCCCCTCTGCAGCCCCATGGGCCCCAGGAAAGACACAGGCCCCAAATGCTCTCTTCTTCCGTCTGGCCCTGTGAGATACACTACTGTCTGGGCTCTATAATAAACTTTGCCTTTTTGCTGTTCTAGTCCAAGTATCCCCAATCATCCTGGACCTCACTGAACGCCCCACAGCTCACAAATCCCAGTAGTGGCTTCATCTGAGTTTCCAGGAAGATGGGAATTGAAGGGCTCCATTCACTATTTTACACCTGTGTTAGCATTGGCCCTTCTCAGTCTTGCTCCTTAATTGCTTTCCAAATAAATCCCCTGAGCTTGAACCATATTGCAGGTTCTGCTCCTAGGAGGAGCAACAAGGTCCTCCTCTGTAAGTGGGGAAGGACAGAAGCCTTTCCCGTGAGGCTCTGCAAGGACAGAGGACTCAGCCCCCCCACTCTCTGATGTGGTTGCTTTGTGATGAGAAACTCTCTCCTAGAAATGGAGATGTCAATCGTTTTCCAGTTGTCTTTTGGAGATAGGAGTTGCTTTTCCTTCAAATAGGGCAATAATTTACATCTTTTGAATTTTGATAAAGAAAGGAAAGCTGAGCTCCTTTTGGGGATGAAGATGCATAAGGAAAAGAGCCATAGTATTTGTGCAGGTTGACAAGATCCCAAGACTAAACTTCCTGGAGGGCAGATATGGTCCTGGTGGGAGCAAAAGGGTCTCATCCCTCACTGAAGTGCTGTGAACCTGGGTTCTGAGTGCGAGAATTGTGGGCAAGGCAAGAGAGTCTAACAGCAGGGCCCTGTTGGCCGTGGCTGTGTGGGCAGGTCTCCTGAGGTGCCTGTCCTCCTTACCTCTGTTTGGAACTCAGTGAGAGTTTCTTTCTTCTGGCTCCAAAACGATCTGAACTCATGGGTAGCTTACTGCTCCTGTAGTCGCATTACCCTCCATCTTGGCTGGTACTACCATCCTGAGCCAATCCCCAGGACTGGAGGAAACTGGGTGCTTGCTAGTCCTGCCCATGTCATGGATGCAGAGTGGGGAGCCCACTTCTTAGCATATTCTTGACTTTCCCAGAATTCAGAGCTGCAGTGACATTCCCAGCCGCCAATGCTTCTCCAAGATGATTTGTGTTCCTGAGACATATTGGCACAGTCTCCTGTTGTCCTTTGTCTTGCCCCAGCTGGTCAGAGATGGCTGAGTCCAATCCCTGGCCAGCAAGCATATCCTTGGCTTTGCAAGCAGGGAAATTAAGCACAGAAGGAGCAAAGATGGAAGAGAATGTGGATACCATCCTCAGAGACCTCTGGGAATGCTCCTACCCAGGGCAACTTCTGGGTATGCGTTCCCTATGGCCCAGCAGGAAGAGGTCTGGAAGTCCTCAGGATCCAAAGGCAGACTGCTAGGTTGGGCAGTGACGTGGGGTTTCTGTGAGACCACACCCTATCCTACTGGTGGCTAAGAAACAGATTTACAGAGGATTGCTGGAGGCTGTGTTCAAGCTCCTATCTGGAAGCAGGCACCCAACTCAGACACCCAAGGGCTGGGCGGTCCAAGGATGCCTGGAATGTGTAGAATGTCGGTTGGGCTGCTGCTTTCCCAAAGCCTGCCCTGATCTGCTGCTTCCCACCTTGTCTCACCCAGACCAGCAGCCCTGGCATCGTGACACCTCAGCAACCAGAGGTAGAGCGCTGGTCTGGGAGGAGGAACACCTCTCTCAGTCTTCTCCTCAGGAATGCTCCACCTATAGTGATGGATGAGCATAGGAGAAGCTTGGTGGGAGGACTGCCTGGCAATGCTGAGAAGAGAGACAGGCTTAGACCTCACCCATGGATAGCTGGCCTCATCCACACCCATGAGGAACCCTGCAAGGAAGACAGTTCAAGGTAGCCTCCGAAGGATTTGGCCATGGAATCAGTATGCAGCAGCCTCTTGACTGCCGGCTGGGCCCTGCCATACCCCTGAGACCTGTCTAGGGACAAAGGTGAGCATCTCCCTTCCCCGGACACCCAGTGCCTAGACTGGTTGCTAAAGGGCAACAAAAGACATCTTGGAGCAACTGGGGCTTAATGCCCAAATCCCAGAGACCATACAAGTGGTAGAGAGAGTTGATGGCCAGCATTCCAGGAAACCTAGAATTTGGCAATTTAGGCTGTGGGCTAGCCCTATTGCCTCTGTGGGAGAGTGAGAGGCAGACACATTTGGAGCCTGATCCACTGGATCCAAATGCCTGTCTACCTAGGGTATGGTCTTAGGGTATGATGGACTCAGTTCCCCTGCCTCTACAGTGGAAGTTGGTATGTGAGCAAGAGTTGCTTCTGATGCCTTGGGAACCCTGGTTGAGTTAGGGGAGTCTAGGCCTCCTCAACCCTGGTAAGCCTCTATTTTTTTCCCGTCTGCTACTGAGAAGTCCACAGACAAACCATTCAGGGGCCACGCTGAGTCTTTCCAAGCTGCCTGCAGTTATTCGCTGAGCTCTCGCTGCATGCCAGGTCCTGCTTCGTGGAGGTATGCTATGTGTAAGCTTATGTGTGTGTGTGTGATATGTGTGTGTTCATGTGGGTGTGTACATTTGAACATTCATGTGCACATGTGTGTGGTGGCCAGAGGTCAACATCAGGTGTCTTCATCGATCTCTCTCCACCTTAATTTTTGAGACAGAGTCTCTTACTGAACCCGGAGTTCATCACTTTAGGTAGGCTGGCTGTCCAGTGAGTAGCAGGATGTCTGCTGTCCCCAGCACTGTGATTACAGATGTATTCACTGCTCTGCCATACCTGGCTCTCCTGTGAGGTCTGGAGATTAGAACTTAGGTCTTCATACTTGCTGAGAGGATGCTTTACCCATTGAGCCATCCCAGCCCACTCTTGGTGCACCAACTGCACACGGGGCAATAGAACAAACAAGAGAGCTAAGAGTCAAACAGGAAGGTGGGAGAACTAGGCTAGACAAGACTAGGGCTCTCATAGGCGGCCATCTAAGGTCTCAGGAGGAGCCCTGCCAATGCTCCAGCACAGGCAGCAACAGTGCAAAGGCCCTGAGGTGGCAGGAGGCCAGGCATTTCTGCAGGCTGGTAAGTTGAGCACACACTTGGGGTGGGGGAATGATAGTGTCATCAGGAGAAAATAAGGGTGGAAGTGTGACAGGGCTGGGAGCCACAGGCGGTATCCAATACCTCTGATCCCAGAAGTAAAAGTGGCATCCAGTACACCCACTCCCCCGGTGAGACTGGCACTCAGGATGTGTGGCAGCAGTGCCTAGTATGTGAATAAACGGGTGACCAGGGAGTGAACCCCAGCTGGCCCTCTCACTCACGGGGTGACTTCAGGCAGGTGTACTCTCTCTCTGTGCCTTAGTTTGTACCACACAAGATGAATTATGATTCTGACACCCAGCCCATCCTAGCCTGCAGCAAACTGACCTCTTTTCCTTGGGACAGTGAGGATGAAGCCAGTGCTCTGGGTGTAGTGGGGATGGTGTGCCAGGTGAGGTGGTTGGTGAGCTGAGTGCTGACACAGCAGTTGGCTTTTGCCCTCTATGTGGGTCCCTCCTCTCCTCTCCATGGTTTTATACTATTTCCTCCAAGTGGAGCTGCAGGTGGTTGTGAGCCATTTGTTGGGAATCAAACTGGGATCCTCCGGGAAAGCAACAAGTGCTCCTAACCTCTGAGCCATCTCTCTCGCCCTTTTACACTATCTCCTATGCACGTGGGTGTGGAAGCCTTTTCTGATGTTGTCGTGAACTGTCACCTTGATGGATTTATAATCGCCAAGAAGACAAGCATGTGCCTGTCTGTGAAGGTATTTCCAGAGAGAACTAACTGAGCAGGAAGGGCCCACCCTGAATGAGGATACCACTATTATCCCACAACTTGAAATCCAGGACTGAATTTAAAAAAAAAAAAAATCGAGCTGAGCAAGCAGCAGCACTCATTGCTCTGTTGCCTGGCGACGGAGGCAGTGTGACCAGAATGTGACCAGCTGCCTCGTGCTTCTACTGCTCTTCCTTCCCTACCCTGAAGGACCACACCCTCTCACTGGGAGCCCCCACCCCCAGCCCCTTCCTTCCTTCAATTGCTTTTGTTAGACCAAACAAAAAGGTAAATGCTACAGAAAATTGGTATCAAGGAGTAGGGGCTATTGCTGTGATAAACCTGACCATGTGGTTCTTGGGCCTTTGGAATGAGCTGGCAAGAGGAAAGTGAATGTCAGAATTCAGAGCTGCAAACTAGAGAGGCCCTAGGATTCTCCGTGTAAATAGAGCTTTCTGGTAGGAGTTCAGAGGACCAGAATGAGGGGAGAAACTGAGGAAGGCCTGGCTCATGAGGCTTTAGAGATCAAGGACTCTATGGGGAACTGGACTACAGCCGGTGTGTGGTAGTCTGGCAAAGGATCTGGCTGGTCTGTCCGTATTCCAAAAGCTTGAGTGAGGCTGAATTCAAAGGTAATAGACCCATTTGTTTGATGGAGGATGTTTCAATAAAGGATAGCATTCGGCCTCTGGTGTGGGCACTGTTCTCTCTCCTAAGTCTACAGTAAAACAAAGCAGAAACTGGAGTAGAAAAATATTAAAAAGTGTGCAGCCTGGTGAGCAAAAGAGTGTGAGGGAGTGAGGCCTTGTTGGGAAAGCAGCTGTCATTGTTAAAGACATTAACACCCTTAAAGAGAAACCTCAGCTCATCACCAGGACAGTGGGGAAGAGCCCACCCATGGAAGGCTCCAACTTGCAGACCACAAATCCGCAAATCCGTTTGAGAGGAGAGAGCCTGACCTGTGAATGCCACTGAGGTTTCCTGCTTGCAAACATCACCTCGAGAAGTGTTTCCTCTGATTAGGCCACCCTGGTATTCGAGCCACCACAGCTGGGGTTGAAGGGAGCCAGACTACATTTGTAGCCTGAAGCAGAACTTAGTGCTGGTGATGGGCATGCAAGACACAAGGGTTTCAGCATTTGGGAGGCTGGCACTAGGAAGTAGTTGAGGCCAGACAAGGTGTGGCCAGATACTCTTCAAATGAAGAGATTTGAAATACCACCGTGTGTACCCGTGAAGGTAGAGCCTAGAGTTGCAGACTGAGGCTGCCAGGACTTAGATGCCTGTTGAGGAGAGCTGCAGGTATGGGGTGGAACGAAAAACAGGCTAGGTGGGCTGCAGCAAGCAGAGTAGGGGGGAGGGGATACCCAAGGCTGCTGGAGCCTAGATGCTGCCATGTGCTGGATCAAGATTTGGTGTTTAACTTGCTGGGTTACAGTTTTGCTTTGATTCAGTCTTACTTGGTGGCCCCTCTAATCCTCTTTTGAAGACTTGTTTTACTTGTGTGTGTGTGTGTGTGCGCATGTATGTTTTCCATGCATGTGGGTTCCTACAGAGGTCAAAAGGACATCAAATCGCCTGGAGCTGATGTATCAGCAACCTGTGAATCACCTGACAGGGTGCTGGAAACTGAACTGTGGTCCTCTGTAAGAGCAGAGAACATATCCACCAGTCTTGTCTGTGTTCATTTTTATAACATGAATGAATGCTTTCTAGGAAACTATAAAATCACTTTGCCTTCCACAATCAAAAAAAAAAAAAAAAAAAAAGAGCAGAGAACGCTCTGAACCCCAGGGTTCACTTTTGAATTGGGAGGACTTTTTCTGTACCACTGCATATTAGAAGAATGTAACTTGTAGGGCTTTTTTGTTTTGCTTTGTTTTTGTTTTTATTTAACAGGGCCTCACAGTTAAGAGACTGCCTGAGACTCAGCAGAAACTGACTGTGGACTGAATGCAGTCAGCACTCCTGCTACCATGTTTTCCTCAGCATGACGAACTGCACCCTCAAACTGCGAGCCAAACAAACCCTTCTGTAAGGTGCTCTTGTCGAATATTTTGTCAGGGCAACAAGAAAAGTAGCTGATATACCTTTCTGCTCTGGTACCACCAGGGGCCCCCAAACTGCAAGCTGACTAGTTACACCCTGGGGGCAGGATACACAGAGGCATCCTCCTCAAGCTCTGATTCTTCAGATCCTTGAAGTGTGAAGGACAGAACTTCTACGAGCAGGAGGCAGCAGCAGAGGATGGCAAGAGGCTGAAGGCTTGTGTGTGTCTGGTGCATCTGCCAGGCAGTGTGCCCAGCCAAGGAAGGCGCCTCCTTCCTTCGTTGTTCTACCACTGCCCCATCCAGAACTGGGTGACAAAGGACTTCACTGCCTCGAGTAGCCTCATTCCTCCCAGTGTGGAAGTGTTCTGCTTGCTTTGCTGTTTCCTCAGGGTAAAGTGGGACCATTCAGCTCAGCATGGCAAGTGCAAGGCAATGAATGGATCAGGTGTTTGCGAGCAATCCTCAGGCAGCCCACGCCCAGCCCAGCTGCGCTTGCATAGACTCAGCTGGGTTCTGACTCTCACCTGCACCCCTGTATTCTTCCCACCTCACCTCTGCCCCATACATCTTCCATCTGCCCCTTCCACCTCACTTCTGCTCCAGCCTGCTTTACTTTTACCCCATCCTATCTTACCTGGGGCCCCATCTCACTTGAGGCCCCACCTCGTCTGTGCTTCCCAATGCTACCCATAACCAGCACCCATTATCCCCTCGCCCCACCAGGTGGTTGCCCTTCTGCCTGCCCAGTCGTCTCTACACAGGGCTGTGCTGATACTAGAGGGCTGGAATTCTGAAGGACCCAAAACCCCATCATTGTTCTCTGAATTTCCTACTCCTCAAGAGACAACACCCTGAGCCCCATGACCTTTGTCCCCACATCTTGACTGCCAGCACCCCCATCCTGACGTATGGCTTAGCTGCTCACCCACTCCCTACAGCATCTGGGATACGGAACCACTCTCCCAGGCAAGTGTGTGGTCCATGCCATTTTGTTTCCTGCACCCATCATCCCTCCGCCAGTCACCTGCCTTGAGGGAAATTCTGTTAAGGGTAGATTTTAAGGTCCCTAGGCCAACGGCCGGCCAGTATTTATTTATACTGAAGGTCACTTGCTGACAGCCAGCATTTATTTATACTGACAAGCATGGCACCTGCCCACAGAGAGACCAGTCTGAAATCCCATAAACTTGCCACACAGGGGTGAGGGCCTGCCTCCCCACAGTCTCTGAGTGTGGCTGTTTGGGAATGGTAGGATGAGAAGGCCCTTGCTCCTTCCCCTTCCAGGGCTCGGCAGAAACAGTAGATGAGCAATGCTTCAGGAGAGGACAGGGTGTACAAGTGGAGCCCAGAGGGAGTGGAGCCCAGGTCATGGTCCAGCTACACAGCAGATAGATGGACAAACTCCAGATCAGGCTACAGACATTTTTGCCTTTCCCAGAGTGACATCACACCAGGTTAGACATGATCACCTCTGGGCAGTGCCCACCTGACCTCCTTGTGCCTTTGAGGGCTGGTATTATCATGCAGCCCACTCAGATGTCATTTGCTTGGTTGGTAGTGGCCATTCTCCCCTTCTCTGACCACAATGCTGGGGCTGGAGCCAGAAGCCCAACTCTTGTCTAAGACTTGTTGAGTGATCTTGGGCCAACTGCTATGCTTCTCTGGGCCATCAGTCCATCCTTGGTGGTCCCAGGAGTTCTTCATTCCTTCATGTGACATCTATGGTCACTCAAAAAGAACACAGGCTAACAGAATAGTGGAAAGGACAGCAGGAGGCTCTGCTCAAGGAGTGTCGGTGCTTGCTGAGGCTTGGGGTTGCGCGGCGCCTGGTCTGTCCCCAGTTGTGTCTCCACAGGCAGCAGTGCCCAGAGCTTCCAGCCAACACTGCCGCAGCTTTGTGGAGGAGGCACTCAGCCACCAGGTCTGTGGGCCCTGATGTAGCTTCCACACACATCCTGCCTCCAGCCTCTCCTCAGGGTCAGGCACCGTTATAGTACAGCCAGAGAGAGAGATGGAATGCAGCAGTCTGCCAGCCTGCAGGAGATACAGAGGGTCAGTGAGGCCTCCAGCTCATGCCAGTGGCCACACAAGCAGGCCACCATGCCCAGGGCCACATAGTGCAGCCTGTAACCAGGACAAGTGCAGACAGACTGCCCGACAAGCTTTTGGGTAGTTGACCCATGAAGCAGGATAACTCTTATAACTTAGCAACGGGAGTTAAGAGTACCAGGGCAAGGCTCAGCAGTGCCCAGATGCTTCTGCCCAAGGTATATGAATGAATGAAGGGGTGAAGGAGTGAGTATGTGTGGAGAGGAGGGTCCAGCCTCTGTGTCACTTGACTATCTGGCTCCCACTCTGGCTGACTTTGGAATTTTGACATTACAGGGACCTGTCTTCCATGAGAGGGGAGCAGAGAGTTATTCTGGGCATTGGGAGAAGTGTGGGCCCAGGTTATATAACTAGAATGGTCCAAGTGGCCCAGACCTGCTATGGGCACTTCAGGCTTGAGGCTCTGCACTGTGGTAGCAGAGTACATCTCATAGTACATAGCCCTGGACATGAGCAGGGACAGGGACACATACCTGGCTGCCTTCCAGCAGGTCCAGCACCTGGGGATCTGACTCAGGGATGTCTGCCCACACATCGCTCCAGGCTGTACCATTGTCGGACAGACGCAGGATGCTGCAAAGCAGGCTGGGCCGAGCATGCACAGATGGAGGCTTCTGGAGACAGAACAATAGGGTTGGGGGTAGCCTCACCTGTAGTGATCTCTGTCGCCTGAGGAGGCTGGGCTGGCCCAGGGCCCATGTTTGGAAGGAAATGACCACAGAGACATAGATAAGGCTTGGATATAGGTTGAGGCCAGCTTTATATGGTTCTAAGGGTCGCTGGAAGCCAGTGGGAGGTCATGTGGTCTCAAGTCGTGTTTGGAGCTGGGCATTCTTGGGAGAATGAGATCAAAGTATCAAGGGGAAGTCAGGTATGGTGCAATGTGTTTATAAATTCAATAGTAAGAACAAGAGTGTGAGTCACGAGGTGAAGGGACCACATACATTATACCTTCCACTACACACTCACCACACACACACACTTTCCACGTCACATATGTGTACACACACACCTCACATACACCTCCTGTAGACCCTGCTTCCCTTCTGATGTGTTGTAGTGCTATCACGGAAACAAGACTCCTGAGCCACATGAACATGATTCTGACACTCTTGTCGGGAAAATGGTTCTCCTAAGACTCAGTGCCCCTCCAAGGTCTTAGACCACATCCTCAGGACTCCCAGAATGCATCTCCAGATGGAGAGTGCAGAGTGAAGGCATATCAGTAGATGGGGCCACTGTAGCCTCGGTCCTTAACAGCCTTTTGTCCTTGACTTCCCAGATAGATTTGCCAGCCAGGGTGTTAGGAGCTTTGAAAGTTGCTGACCCCAGCCCTCTTGGACTATCCCACACCATCTTTGGGAGGGAGACTGACATTTGAGAGAACTCCTAGGAGACCACAACAGCACCGCATCAAGTCGGGACAAAGGAGAATGTGGCTTTCCTGGAAAACAGAGGCTTCCTTTTCAGAGATGTCCTGCTACTCCATAAAAGGGACGCTGTCTTTAAACAAAGGAGGCTGGAAAAGTAGCGGCCACACTCAGGAAGAAGAGGTGGTAATGGAGAGGAGCTGACGACCCCCCACCCTGACCCTACCCAGTCATTAACCACTAGCATGCACACACACATCTGAGGTTCTGCCTGATGCAAGGTGAAGGAGAGGCTCCATAACCTCAATGCCGAGATTTGGGGGCAGTTTGATGCTGCACCTCCAATCAGGCCCAGAGTGGAGCTGACACGTTTCCATCTAACTCCTAGGTTACAAGTGGTTCCCAGGCTCTGGTCCTGACTAGTCCTGAGAAGTCCTCACACACACGCACACTCCAAGTATCTTTCCCTGATTCCAGAACTGTGGACCACATTGGGATGTCCCCTGCATCTGTCCTGACCCCAGGAACACCCACCTCTGCATTCTCTTTGAGCTCAGTGGGAGTCTTAGAACTAGGGTTCGCAGAGACCAAGGGCTCTTCCAGGAAACACTCTCGGCAGACACGGTTCTGCTTACTGTTCTCAGCTTTGAACTCTGAGCACTTTCGACAGATGACCTGCAAGAGAAGAATGCCTTTGACCATGCATGCATCCTGAGCAGATGGAGAGGAAAAACCTGTAGAGGGAGAGGTGAAGCTTAACCTGCGATGCCGTAAGCCACATCTAAAGGCAGAGAGTGACTTTAGTCAGACCTGCTTGCCTTACCAGGACCATCCAGAGTTCAGAAACCCTGTGTAGAAGAACATGGCCCACTCACGTAAGAAGACCCTGGGCACCGCTATTAAGAAAATCAAAGCCATGGGTATAGCTCAGTTGGTAAATGTTTGCTGTTCAAGCATGAGGACCTGAGTTCAGATCCCCAGGGCCTGTGTAGAAGCTGGATGTATTGACTTGCCTCCACAATCCCAGTGCTGGGCAGACAGAGATGGGCAAGTGATTGGAGCTCACTGGCCAGCCAGCCTAGAATCTTTCCTCACTTTAACTGCAGTCCAACTTTTGGGTAAACCAACCCTCACACCTCTTCCATTCCTTTTTTTTTTTTTTTTTTTTTTTGGAAGGGGTTTCTTTGGATGGCCCTGGCTGTCCTGGAAGTCACCCTATAGAGAACTCACAGATCTCTACTGCACAGCCCATTCCTCTCTTAATAGAGACCACAGATTCCAATTGTTTTCCAGGTGCTCCTACCTCAGTTGCAATCACTGCAACCCTCTGCAAATCTGCCGGGAACCTCCTGGTCTTGGTGACGTCTTTAAGCCCATAAACTTGGGCTGGAGCCCCAGCCTGTAGGCTATCCTGTGCTCTCCAAATTCCTCTTGTACTCATCCATTCACCCATCCAACCTCCTCTCCATCTATCATATGTTTACCATCCACTCATCAACCCCCATCCATATCTGTCTATCTATCCACTGAACAACCATCTGCCATCTATCCATCAATCCACCATCCCATTGCTTAGATATTTATCTATGTACCATCCACTGTACACCCATCACCTGCCCATCCATCCATCCATCCATCTATCTATCTATCTATCTATCTATCTATCTATCTATCTATCTATCTATCTAAACTATCTATCTATCTACCTATCTGTCATCATCCATCCAAAGATTCATCCTATTCTTCCCTCTCCCCAACCCCAGCCAGCATGGTGCAATTTTATGAAAACGTGAAATCTGAGAACACCAGTCTTCACATCCTTTGAATAAACAGCTTCAAGTAAGTCTGGGAGATACATAGCTTCCTCTCTCTCAATCTCCTTTTCCCTCTCTTTCTTTCTCCTCACTTCAGTCCCTCCCCCAAATGCAACTTGGATATCTAAGTCTAAACATACTTAAACCATCAGTTCCTTCTTCAAGGATACTTTGAAGTAATGACTCAGTTGCTCATTCCCAGGAGCAAGGGCTTTAGGGTAGAGTGAGGAAGACTGGAGATGGTATATTTGGGAGATACCAGCTGGACGGAATGTTGCCATACATTAGAGCTGCCCAGAAACCAGCTTCTATGTCAGAGGGTCACACTCATACACATCTATATGTAGGGGACAGTGTGCTGGTTTAAAGGTGAAATGTCCCCAACAGGTTCATATGTGAGAACACTGGGTGTCTGGTGCTGTTTTGGAAGATTGTAGAAAACACTGTTAGAGGAAGTAGGTCACTAGGGGTAGGACCTACTGTTTGATTGCCCACCCCCACTTCCTGTCCACTTCCTGCTTCCTGACTGCAGATACTTCATACCCCTGATTGCCATGCCTTCCCAGCAACAATGGATTGTGTACTCCCAGACTGTGAGCTACAATAAAGCCTTCTTCTGTTAAGTTGGTTTCCTTCAGGTATCACACGTCACAGAAATGAGAAAAGGTAACCAATACAGGATCTGGAGGAGGCAGCCTAGCAGGGCTGCCATGTGGCTCATGGAGCTCCCCAGCTGTGCACACTACGACTCTCAAGAAGCACACACCACCCGCTAACAGTGGCAGCTGGCCACCCATTAGAACCTGTGAAGACTCCGTCTAATCCACTCCCCTGCCCTTGCCCCACACTCACCTCTCCACACAGCTTGCAGCGATGCCTCCTTTTGGTGATGGAGTTGAAGGTCTCACCACAGCTCTTGCATCCAGGCTTCTCTTTGTCACGTCTTGTTTTAGAGGACAACTTTCTGGACTCGATCTACAAGAAGACGAGTGGCCATTGTCAGCTTCAGAGTGTAAGCACAAGATGATGCACTGTGGATGGGTGGGTGGGGGTTAGCTAAGGATTCTGCAAGTGGCCATGCCCAGAGCAAAAGTGGAGACTGCAGAAGGGAATAGGCAGAGCGAAAGCAGCTGCACACCTTCCCAGCTCTTGTTCCAGGAACCACCCCAGTGCATCACGCAGCACACCATGCACTGCCCAAAGAAAGGTTCCAAGAGGTCAAGACAGCTTGACCAGTGCCTTTATTAGGTGTGTCTGAGAAAAATACTCTGAGGCAAAGCAGAGGAAAGTGGTTTGGACAGGAACCTGCTGCCACAGCCTGGGGTGTCCTTGACTGCAGCCCAGAGGGATCACGTGTCCCCTAGATCCTCAGGGTCATCTTTCACCCTGTCACATGCCTAGTCTGTGTTAAACGCTTGGGGAAAGACACACCATATCCATAATCACACATGTGCCTCCACATGCCTGTGTGCCAGTCCTGCAGAAGCAGGTCATGTGAGGATACCAAGCCAGCTGAGGCTGTGCTCAGACTTGACCTCTTGCTGTGTTTCCCACAGCCACCACCTTCTTCTGTCTTGTGAATCCTTGCTCCAAGGACAAAGTTGGGTGACGGCCTTGACTTCCTCCCTCTGCAGTGTACCTTGTTTACAGGTTCACTGTCAAGTTTTCTGTCCAGTGGGTGGAGAACAGGCGTGCCAGACCTGACGTGCAAAACCCTCACTCCCAAGAGTGCTGAGTCTTTCTGCCTCCGGAAATGTACCTTTCACCTAGTCTCAGGAGCCCCCAACCCTACATAAGACTTTTCCATTGTGGCCTCCTCTCGGGACTGCCTAAGGGTCCAAGTGTTCATTGAGACAAGGAGAGTGGGGGGGGCTTAGGGCAGGAAAGAAACAGTCTAAAGACAGGAGCACAGGAGACCATCCTCCGGGCTGCTGCAGCCCTGCAGCCTTCATCCTCTACCCATGTTCAGGATGTCCATGCCTCTATTTTTCCTCTGAGAAATCTAAATGTCAAGGTGGTGGGATTAATTTGTTACCAAATAGTCCTGACATGTGGTGGCTCTTGGGGGACCTCAGGCAGAGGTCCCAGCGGTTAGTCCTAAAAGATTATTGAGAATGCAGGAGGCTCTGGGGGGTCACCTGAGTACCCTAGTACTTTTGGTGATAGAGGAAAGGCTGAGGTGAGCTGGGGTGTGACCAAGAACTCAGGTCCTGGGACCAATGGGGTTCAGACAAAGGAAGTTCCTGAGGCAAAGAACTTTAAGATTTAGGGACTAAGCAGATGACAGAAGTTCCTCAGCTTCTCTCGTTTGGTAAGCATCACTTGACCAAGACAGAGTTGCCAATCTGTGTGCTCAGACATGAACTTTAACCCTACACGGATCCTGAGATGCTGAGGTCCACTGTGGCCCACCCTTCAGGTGACTTGCTCTCCAATCATGCCATCCACGGCACAAGCAAGGGGTCTGGCTGGACTTGTAGATCACAGGAGATCAGGTAGCCAAGGTGTGAGGACACACATGTGTGACCAATGACAGGTCTCCCAACCAAGTGTACTTTCTTCATGGATGAAATCACCAGGCAGGGATGAACAAAGGACCCGACCCAGATTTCCTGTGCAGGTGCTGCATGACAGAAAGTCTAGGTTCAAAACTGCCAGGAAGTAACTGGCAAGCAGCTCCAGTCAAACGCATCTACAACATCAGCCCAGAAGCTGTTCTCTACTGATGTTCAGCAGAGTAATTTCCCCAGTGGAAATTGGCAGGTTAGCTTGATAGCTCAAGGGACTTCCCAGTAAGACAGATGTGAACCCCAGTCAATGGCCTAGACCAAGTCACAAAATGGCCCAGCAGTCTACTCAGACACAGGCTAAAAACACCAGGTCCTGTTGGAAGTCGTTCTGACAGGAGGTCACCTGGCTCAGCTGAAGCTAAGGCTGGTCCCTCTATTCTTCTAATGGCAATTCTGTTCTGGAGCCTAATGGCAGATACAGAATGGGGTCTTATGGAGAAAAGGCAGTTCCAGTATCACGGGGAAGCCACTGACTTCTGGGTGATCAGGAACAGTGCTTCAATGGCAGCTAAGATGGGGCTGTGTATCTCTCACAGTAGGTCTGGAGCTCTGGAGGGGGCTTTCAGACTGTCATTGTGTGTGTGTGCGCGTGCGTGCGTGTGCGTGTGTGTACTTCTGTTAAGGCAACTGGACTTTTAACAGAATGGGGAAGCCTTTGAATTCTGCAAGGGTGCTTGCAGAACTTCCTGGATGGGGTTTGGCTTCTCTTAAGAAAGAGGGGCTGACAGAGGCTGTGTGCCGGAAGACACCTAGGCACAGGACACAAGCCCAGTACATTGAAGGGATTTATTTTCCTGTCCAAAAAAGCCAAGAAGCAGTAAAAGTCTGGCACAGATGGTCGAAACCCTTTTGATTAAAAATGAAACCTTGCTTTTGAGCTTTTTGTAGGTTTCCTATGTGGTAGACCCTATCATGCTGTACAGTGCAGGTCCACAGATGCCTCGAAACCATCCTGAGCTCACCAAAATCTCAGTTCAGCTCAGATCACCCAGCTCAGCCCAGCTCAGCCCAGCCTAGTGGAGGAATCAAGGGAGAAGCCCATGGCCATACTCTACTAGGGTATCCACTGTTGTGGGCCTGTTTGTTGAGAAAGGGCTGGCCTCAGCTTGGTTTAGTGAGGAGAAAGGGACAAGGACATCAAAAGTGGACACTGGGCTGCTGTGACATGAATGTTGTGAACCTGGAGAAGACTTTGTCCTAGGGCAGAAGCAGGAAAAGCAAGTGGGACAGACTAGGCACCAAGTATGGCCATGGTGCCCAGCAGGTGCGGTGACCATGTTGTGAGATCCAGGCAGGCTCTGGGTATGGCTTGAGGCCTTGACTCTGGGGATCCCAGTTTTGATTCACAATCAAAGGACATGGCAGCTAGCAAGAGCAGCCTGTATTAGGTACCCTAGAGCTTCCCCATCTCTCTCTCAGAAGACAGTAAGGCTGCAGTAAGCAACCCTCACCCGGGCCTCAAACCAGAGCCAACTCTACTTCCTTCCAGCTGTATCCCCCTAATCTTGGCCCTGACCCCCATGGGAGCCCCAGCTGTGAGACATCTCACTTGCAAGCCCCACTGCTAATGTCCTCAGGGCAGTCGCAGGCACCACTGTTCCTATAAACAGTTCCCACCGCCCTGAACCTCTGCCTGCCTACAACTCCTGGAGGCTGAGGGTTCCCCTTCCAGAGCCTGTGGGCTTAGCCTTACAGATTGCATGAACTAAGAAGGTGATTTCCTAGACCTGGATGCCTCAGCCATTAGCTAGTCACCAGAAGTGTCTCCACGAGCCCACCCCAGGGCCAAGGATGGGACAATGCAGGAACAGAGTCTAAGGCATCATCAGGGAGATGGTCATGGACATCCATCCTGGCAAAAAGATGTGGGCCTGGCTTGGAAGCACTTCAGACTATGAGTTCATGAATTGCTGAGCCTATGTGTCCCTCTGGAAGCTCAACTGTGGTGCAGCCACAGCCACAGCCACGTAACCACAAGCTTCAGAAAAGAGACTAACAGGATTGCATAAGGCCAACCTCATACATACATACATACATACATACATACATATATATATATATATATATATGCGACTTAGAAGGTTGACACTAGGTTAGATGGCATGAGAATGAGAAATGTTCAACAGGAATCCTGAGACAAGCTATGGGGCTTCCTGGATGTAGGCAGAGCTGACAGTGGGTACAAATGCCTGGGGCCTGGCGGAGCCAGTGGGGGCTACGACACTGCCAGTAGGTGGCAGAACAGGCAGACTAGAGCAGGGGGGTGTCTACATGTTTGTTTCCCCCTTGACTGCATGCAACACATTTAGACTTCCTGACTTCCTGTTTCAACAGAGCTCATCCTTGGGGTTCCTGTCTGCTCTGCAGAGGCCAGACAGCAGCAACCTTTCAGCAAGGGTCCCTCCTCTTGTCCCGTTCCTTTTATTTCGGGGTTCGCCTTGCTCTTTCCTCAGCAGGCCTTATGTTTCAGCCTTCCCTCACCTCACAAGTGTTCTCAAGGTTGCCTGACAAATGACCAGCATGAGCTTGCATCTGTGGGGCTTGGGAAAGCTGTGGTCACAAGGAGGGGAACAGCAATATTCAGGGCCACCCTGAGAGTCTGTGCACTGGACTCATTGCCACACCAGCCCTCCTCTGTTCTCTATCCCAGGTGGCTCTGCCCACACCTGACTGACCTGAGCCTACGTCCTCCTCTTTAGGGGAACAAAAATCCAGCAGTTATAACCTAATAAGGACATAGTCTCAGAGCTCCAGGGCCGAGTCACCAGCTGTTCTGAGCCCCATTCAGGGCTCCAATGCAAGAAGATCCAGGCTATGTATGAGCAACTGAGAGATGGAGATGGAGACAGAGGAAAGAGAAGCATAGAAGAGACATGGAGAGACAGAGACAGTGTGAAAGAGAGACATAGAGACAGAACGAGAGACAAAGAGAAGGGGGAGTAAAAAGCAGGGACACTGGGAGGGGAAGATGTGCAGGAGAAAACAGGGAACTGTACCCCCATGATAGTGTCAAAGGGCCCAGGAAGAAGAGCCCATGTCTGGGATGGGCTGGAGACACCTTACCAGATGGCACCAGTCACTCTCCTAATGCAGTAATCCATCAGGACTCAGCAAGCCACAAGGCAGAATTGTCACTCCAGGCTACAAGTGACGCTATGCCCCAGAATTGCCCCAACTACTGTTGTCACAGGTGTTTGTGAATGCCAAGCCCCAAAGTGATGCTGTGGCTTGGTTGGTGGTCCTCAGCTTATCATACATCCCCAAATTAAAATAAGGAACCCCCCCAGCTGAGTTCCCATGGTCAGTCTCTAGTAGACAAGCCCATGTGCCCAGCTTCCTGATCCTGAGAACACAAAGGGTGAGAGATGAGGTGATCATGGCTTCTGGAGAGCCTGCTTGGTATTGAGGGACAAACCTGTCCTTCACATTGCTGTCCTAGGGAGCTGGCATTTCTTTACTGCACATGTTATCAAGGTGAAATACGCACACAGCAAGCTTATAAGCATTCACACAGAGATCAGATGGCACACATAGTTGTGCAATGCCTACAGACAGGCTCCCTGTGGCCTCCACCTTTGGTACTTAAGTCACCAGTACCTTGCCTCAGGTACAGCCTCATATCTGCACACCCAGGCCCAGAGAACACAGGAGAAGGCAAGCTGACACTGGATCCTCACCCTCCAGGATGTCTTGGTTTGACCCCAACCCCAGCACCTCTCATTCCTGCTAATCCATAGGTGTCACTCACCCCTGCAGGACTACCATTACTGTCGGATACCCCTGTAGTTTCCACGGAGCTGGCACTCGTGATCTGGAAGAGAAGAGAGATCAGTGTGAAGTGGTTCTCCAGTCACATGGCACGCCCCGTGTGGCAGAAGACATTTCCTCCGCCTAATACCTCTGTGCATCGAGGGGTAGATGAGACAACTGGTCTAATAAAGTCTGGCACTCCAGGAGCCACACCATTCCCTGAACTGAAGGCACCCGGGTGTCAGCAGGTGAGGCTGACTTAGCCCACCCTTATGCTGATACTGAAAAAAAATCACACATTGTGGAAGGATGAGAGGGTCCCTGAGGATGCTCTCCCTGAAGATTCTCTCCCCGGGGATGCTCTCCCCATCCTTGTGGTCTGTGAAGACTCTGCAGGCTTTCTAACGCTCCAGGCCCTGCTAACTAACAACAGCCTGCTCTGTACCCTTTGTCTCTAAGTCACTTGCCCTCAAGGAGCTCACAGGATCCTTCTAAAAACGCTAACCTTTCCTCAAAAATATATCCAGGGTCAGGTGGTAGTGTACGCCTTTAATCCCAGCACTCGGGAGGCAGAGGTTCGAGGCAGCCAGCCTGGTCTACAGAGAGAATTCCAGGACAGGCTCCAAAGCTACACAGAGAAACCCTGGCTCAAAAAACAAAACAAAACAAAACAAAATACCAGGATAAATGGGAGCAGATTTGATGCAAATAATAAGGAAAAGGCAGACCCTCTGCGGGCAGGAGGCCAGTCAGCTGGAGGTAGGTATAGACTGAGGAGTCAGGATGGGCCAGGTGTTCTCTCCAGATGTACCTGGTGCATGTGAGCAAAGCAGCCCACGAAGGTGGGGGGAGTGTGTGTAGTGGGGTGGGGCACACATCACTGGCCCAGAGGACTTCTCTCCAGGAGTTTTTGCTGTACCCTGTGGTGCAGCCTCTAAGGCTGTCCTCCCACAGGGCAGAAATCATCTTCCACATCCAGTCTGCTCTCTGATTCTGGGGAAACCCCAACGTGAGGGATACTCATCCCCAGTTCCTGCCTCAGTCGTATCTTCCTATTGTACCCCTTGGGCCACTCTGCAAGGGATGGGGAACCATATACTCCTGGTACTACTGGCAGAGGGCATGGAGCTGACACCTCAGGGGTGCAGGAGAGTTTGCGGAGAAAACATAAGCACAAAAAAGCATCCACTCACTGTTCCAAGTGGAGTGGAAGACGGGCACCGTGACCTGAGGATATTTGTACCACTGCAGTGACCTGGGAGTATCACTGAGCTTCTGAGACTCAGTTCTATAGGAAAAGGATAAGGTTCTTTGTTGCTCATGGCTATCTTGCTGAAGGTGTGGAGATGACGAAATAGCACTAAAGGAGCGCTGCCTCCACACAGACGCTAACCTGAGAGGCAGCAGGCCCAGCCAGTTGCAGTGCAGCATAAGGCAAGCAGAAAAATGTTAAGTTCAAGCTGCCTGCATAACACCCCTAGGCCTCTCTCCCTGGCTAAGAGTTGACTTCCCACTTCCCCTTGACGACAGGCTGCTGACTCACAGGCTGGTCTGGAGACAGGCCGGGCTCCTCATCCTGGCTACAGGCACTGCTGAAGGCCCTGAAGGTCTCGCTCTTCTGTTTATGCTTCTCCACGGTGGCCTGAATAACCTGGACACACAGCAAGGCCACAGGACTGACAGAGAGCCAGAGAAGGACCCTGAGAGCTCACGGTTCAGATGCGCCACAGAGCACCCTTGGTCATCTGATCCTCATCGATGACTCACGCCCTGGAGCCAATATGACCAAAGAAACTGGCTCCAGGAAGACAACACCTAGCTCGAGGCCCCTCCTGGCCCTGGCTTCTTACTTGTGAAGAAGGGGCTCAAACAAGTAAATGAAAGGCTTATGGTACCTGAAAGCATATAGAGAGGTACCCCATGGCCACTGCCTCCCTTCAGCATGAGGACAGGCAGTACTAGCATTAGGGAAGAGTACCTAGGTCATGTGGTCCAACATGAAATGGTCATACTACAATAGCATCAGGATGTAAAGCACACATAGTGATGCATGTCTGAAATCCTATCCTTCAGGATCCCAAAACAGGAGGCTTGAGGGTTTGAGGCCAGTGTCATTCCCTTAACAAAACCTATCCCAAAACACAAGAGCTGATGATTGTAGCTAGCAGCCGAGCCCTTGCTGAGCAGGCCCCAGGTTCTAGGTTTTATCCACAGGAGGGAGAGACAAAGGGAGAACAAACTTGAGAAGCTTCACCTGAATCCACTCTTTCTTCTCTTCTTCTGTCCTACGAACACAAAACCAGTATTTTATCAGTCCATCCACGGATACCCGCTGCGTGCCTACTTAGCCACTCACTGTCTTGTAACTGCGACTCAAGGCTGGAAAGGTATTTTCAGTGTTCAGAACACACGTGGGCCCGTGGAGCTAGGCTCACCTTGTAGACCAACAGCATCCTGGACCCTAGCAGGTGATTACCAAGTTCTCATGTCATAGGTGAAATGTGACTGGATCTCTGACACACAGCCAGCGAGAGCTCAAGCTTGGCCTTGGAGGACAGCGTGACCAGACAGAGCAGGCATACCACATGTTGACTGGTAGTTCCCCCTCAGAGACACATCTCACAGAGGCAGCAACACGTGTGCACAAAAGCCCAAGTATGGGACTCTGTCCTTGGCACAGTTTGCAGAAATGGGACTTGGACTGTCAACATGGGATCCTGTTGATGGTTTTTAAAAAAATATCATTACAGTTTACTTAAAAGTTTTTGTGTGTATGCACAGGTGTTAGTGCCACCTATAGAGGTTTAGAGGACAACTTGCAGATGTTGGCTTTTTCTTTCTACCATACTGGTCCCACCATGAAGGATGACACTCAGGTCATCAGGCTTGGCAGTGGTGTTTCTACCCACTAAGCCATCTCACTGGTGCCAGTTGATAATATTGACAGGGATTGTGCTATTCTGGGAAAATATGTGAGATTATCAGATGAATCTTGACACATTAACTGAAAAAAGCAAGATGAAGAACTGATGTCCTCCTGGCTAGCATTCTGGCAAACTGACTAGGAAGAGGAACGTCAGTGAAGAGAATGTCTCTATCAGATTTCCTGTAAGCAAGTCTTGGAGCGTGTTTTTTTTTTTGTTTTGTTTTGTTTTCTTTTTTTTAATGACTGATGCAAAAGGATCCAGCATACTGTGGGTGGTACTGCCCCTCTGCAGATGGCTCTGGGGTCATCTAAGCAAGCAGGGTGAGCAAGCCATGGGGAGCAAGCTGGTAAGCAGGTTCCTCTATTTCAGTTCCTGC
>JAQHUG010000247.1:578742-592932 GCA_028555095.1 Dicrostonyx torquatus | reverse complement strand
GGGATTACAGACACACACTGCTGTGTCTGAACTTAGGTCCTTATGCCATATGGCAAGCACTTTACCCACTGAGACAGCTTTCCATCTTTAATTTAAAAATGCAGACACACACATGCACACAAACATGCATACATAAGATGTGCAGAATTTTCTAGACAATTACTTAAGAGATGATTAGTATTATAGAAACACAGGCCTAGAATTAAAGGCTTAATTAGTAATTGTTGTTAAGCATCCTTAGTTATGTGAAGTGTTGAACTACAAGTGAATAAGAACATACTGAAAACATACTGAAAAGTTATCTCATTCATTAAAAGAAGCCATCTGCTACAATCTCAGGCCAAAGGTGTTCGTGCAGCTGCAGATTGCTAGTGCCATACCGAGTCTGAAGCTCCAGGGACCTCTTTCTTCCTGTTATGATGAATGTGCGTGCTGCATTTGGTTTTGCAATATCTTGCACCTGCAGGAAGAAGAGCACAGAACAGCAAATGAAGGCAAGCTGCCATTTTAGCTGTTCCTTAACTCAGACCCACGGTCTCTGAATCAGAGGTTTTGTTTTATTTATTTTTCCTGTGGAAGTGTCAGGGTGATCCCAAGGGCTCTCAGATTTATAAAGTGGGAATACTGAGGCTCAGGGGGAGGGTAGGTCATTGGTCTTGCCCACCCAGAGTTGGGCCTCAGTCTCTGTGTTAGCCAGCTGCTCAGCAAATGTACCTGTCCATTAGGACTCCTTTAGCTGTTGTCCCCCGGCAGCCCTGGCCAAGCCTTCCCCCTAGCACAGCTGCTCCTCCGAGGGAGGGATAAAAACTTTGGAAGATCCTTGACTATGGCCCTCAGATGGTGCTTGGGCCCGCACGGACAGGTGCATTATGGGTTTAAAGGGGTGTACCCAGACAGAGTGGTGGAGTAGTGTCATTTCCTTGGAGGCTCTCAGATTTCACCCTCTTCCGTCAGCACAAAACCACAGAGCACAGTTACTCCTGGCAGCTCTTGGGCTGGTCCCTGTAAGAGTCCCTGACCTTGGTCAGCTGGTTAGGCATCACAGAGATGCAGACCAGGACCCAGTCAGAAACCTCCAGGCTTTCTCACTGCATGTTGAAAAATGGGATTAACATATAAAAGCCACTAAAACAGGACTTTTTTTTTTTTTAAAAAAAAAGACTTATTTATATGTGTGTATCTGTGTGCTGTTATGGACACAAATACAGGTGCCTGAGGATGCCAGAGGGAGAAATTGGATCCCCTGGAGCTAGAGTCACAGGCAGTTGTGAGATACTCAATTTGGGTGCTGGGAACTGAAGTTGGGTTTTCTGAAAGAGCAGCAGGAGCTCTTGACTACTGAGTCATTTCTCTAGCCCCAGGACTGATTTCTCATAGAGCAAAGGTGCAAAAGTAGATTCTTCTAACTATGCAAGAAACAATTTTTTTTCTGTAGTGAGTCATTGCTTGTAATTATTTCTTAACTGGATCCAATGACATTTCTATGGAGTGGGTAGTTGTTTAATCAAATCTTTGCCTTTTCAGATACTTAGTCATTTAATTAGAAAATATTTTTGGAGCAATTATTATTTGGAGCAGTAGACTGCCCACCCAAGGCTAGTCTACCAGGACCAAGATGCTGGCTCGGAAACCCCTGAGTCACATAAGTGGTCATCAAAGCCTAGCATTCCCATCCCTGCTTGTACCTCTTCCAGGGCATAAGTGGGGAAAGAGGGACCCACCCACCTGGAGATCAGAGATGTCCATCTTCTCCCGTACACTGAACTTCTGGCCCATGAGCCTTAGTTTGGGTACACAGTAGAGCATCACATTGTTGAACTGCAAGAAAGATGCCATGGGGAGAGGCAGTCACAGGGAGCCCCTCACAGGGGACCCATATAAGCTTTCTTTAATATCTTAAAGTAATATATATTATATAATCTGTAAGTATACATCTATTTATTTAAAGTACACACATGCCTTTAAGCACGACATTCAAAAGGTAGATTCTGAGCCTATAATAGACAGTAATGGCCCCACTAAATACCAGAGACTAACAAACAAAAAGCCCAGTTTCAAGAAAGTGTTACTTCTTTTGGGGTGACTTGGCCAGCAAAGTCCCACAAACCCTACACAGTACAGGCTACCCTCCAGAACCTGATGGCTCTCCTGCTGAGAACGCCACATACTTAGTCACAGAACGTGGGGAAATCAAATAGTACTGACCTGGAAGCTTCCTTCCTACTAAATAGTTTCTATAGCACTAAAGATGCTACGCACTTTACCAGAGGAGCTGAAAGCATCAACCACACCCAGCCGTGAACCCTGTGAGCTACAATAACAACTGGTCCGGCAAGACATGCCCACTGGTGCAATAGTGGCAGGAATTCATGGCCCAATTCCATAAGAGGAAACCCATATCTAGTATTATTAGCCAATAACCTGTGGCTAGATAGGTCACAGGCCTTAGGCTAAAAAACGGACATTTTCAAAGGTACAGCTACTTATTCAAGAACAGATGAAGGATTATGGGTGCAAGGCAGTATGATAGGGTGCTTGCCTAGCGAATGTCAGGCCTTGGGAAGAAGAAAGAAGAGGAGGAAGAAGGAGAAGAGGAAGAGGAGGTAGGGGAAGAGAAGCAGCTATACAAAAATGGAAAAAAGAATGGTGTCCTTTCCTGTACATCAGGTACTTGAGGGGAGCCCTCACTATAATTCCTTCCTTTCTTTTCCCCTCCCTGTAAACCAGAGTTCAGTTCTGGGGACAGCTGGGATCTTGATGTTTGGCTACAGTTCTTTATATTTCTGGTTTCTGGAAACATTTTGTTTTGTTTTGTTTTTTGTTTTGCGAGATGGGGTTTCTCTATAGTTTTGTAGTTTGTCCTGGAACTAGCTCTTGCAGACCAGGCTGGCCTCGAACTCACAATGATCCACCTGCCTCTGCCTCCCGAGTGCTGGGATTACAGGCGTGTGCCACTACCACCCGGCAGTTTCTGAAGACTCTTTAATTGTAACAGAGGTAGATCAAAGAAAACAGAAATGCAGGATATAAGGGACATCAATATTAAATGCTTGTGGAAACCAGGGCAGAATCATTAACAAGAGACAGCCCAGCCAACTCTCAGGGGAAGCCATGGAAGAACTTCCTCCTTGGGCTTCTGAGAAGGCAGATGGGGAGTTCTGTGGCTGGGATGGCAGCCTGGCTCACCAAGAAGAGGTGTCGGTCCTGAGCGGTGCCATTCTTGGCTGACAATTTCTGGATGTTGCCCTCCTTGATCAGCTCATTGGCTGGGTTGACGATGTCCTCTTCCCCACCCAGCTGCTCATACACCTCCAGGAGCTTGTGCATTTTCTCCTGCAAGGGGACAGGAAGTTCTGGCAGCTGCAAGGTCTCACAGGCTGCTTTGGACCCAGAGGTGAGCAGAGCCATGCTCTGCAACTGTCACCCAGAGTCCGAGGTAGCAATGAAATGACCACCAGTGAGAAGGGAAGGAAACACAGAGTGACATTTGAGCTGAATAATAAAGGTGACTAGAAACCCATCATTCAGAAAATCACAAACCTCTGCAAGCTCTACGAGGTGAGTGGCATTGTTATCCCGAGTTTACAGACAAGGAAACTGAGGCATGTAGGGATCAGCTGAATAGCCATGACCCAGACTGGGCCAATCTACATATCACATTCCCCAGGCCTGGTTGGGGAGACGTGATGCACAATGATACATTGGGGACAAGGTTAACAATTCATAGCCCCTACTCAAAGTAAAATTGAGCTGCAGTGTCCTGTCCTTGGACTTGTAGAAATTACAAGTGTACCTAGGGTGGGCAGATCAGGCTGGCCCTTTATGTTTCTTGTATGGATCCCATAGATGCTAGTGGACCAAACAACACAGGATGCATGGGACCCTGGAGGGCAGGGAAGAACCCATGACCTTGCACGAGCTGGCAGGTATGTAGAGAAATAGTATATATAGGTGTAGCCATGGCATGTCCTGGCTTGTATTGGGAAGATGGGTGTAGTAGTAAAAATATAATTGGCTCCCATTAAGCTCACAGGAAGTGGCACTAATAGGAGGTGTGGCTTTCCTGGAGCAGGTATGGCCTTGTTGAAGGAAGTGTGTCACTGTGGAGGCCGGTTTTGAGGCCTCTTTTTGCTCACACTTTGTTCATTATTGACACTGAGACCACTTCCTGTTGCCTTCTGATCAAGATGCAGCTAGTACCACGTTTGTCTGCATGCTGCCATGCTCCCCGCTGTGATATTAATGGACTGAACCTCTGAAATGGTAAGCGAGCCGCCCCAATTAAATGCTTTCCTTATAAAAGTTACTGTGATCATGGCATCTCTTCACAGCAATAGAAACCTTAAGACAAAGGGCATATGCCTACTTGGTTTGTACAGAGGCTGAACATGCGCTTGGTATTACCAGGGGTACTAGGATGTGCACCCAGCATGTCCTGGGGAAACAGGGTATATATGTGCTCACTGATGGGGCCCACCTGAAATCAGAGGTAAAGGTGCTTACTTATACGGTCCTCCCTGCTCCCCCCCAACCCTTCCTGCAAATGCTTTACTTCCCTACAGCAGACTGCACTCACCATCTTCCTGATGGCAGCATTGGAGTGGTCGGCAGCTGTGGAGATGAGCTCCAGGGACCCTGAATGAGAAGAACTAATTGAGACTAGGCACATGGTAACTCCACAAGTTCTTACTGGAGAGGCTGACATTGAAATGGAGGCATGGCTTCCAGTGGGAAGATTTGTTCCTGTTCTTTGCTCAGGGTGCCCAGACTGGTCCAGAGGTCTGGCCCAAAGAAGAGACAAAACCCAGAGCCACTTCCTGATCCAGCTGGGGCCAACACAAGTAGGACCCCTGACTCTTGCACAGTCCCCAGCCCTGTGCTGCCCCCAGTTACATTGGTTATGTTTCTTAAAATAAGAATGTCCTCACTGTGGGGCCTATTACTGGATCCTAAGCTATGAAGGGAGCCAGTGTTTGACAGTGTCCTCCCCAGAAATAGCATCCTTTCATATAATAGGAAAAGACTAAATCACTTTCCTAGTTATTAGTCTCTCTCTCTCTCTCTCTCTCTCTCTCTCTCTCTTTCTCTGTCTCCTCCAGAGATTCCCCCTCAGCCTTGCAGTCAGGTCCACTTACTCTCAGCATCCTTCCGGTCCGGGGCATCACTGGGGAGTCTCTTTAGGTAGTCTTTGAGAAGAAGCTCATAGCGGGGGATCCTCTGCACAGGCTCCAGCATGTGATGCTGCAGTGTCAAGTTCCCGCACACCTCCTGCTTCTGGGGGAACACACACGGGGTCACCAGTCTAGCCCCTGCTTCTGGGGGAACACACACGGGGTCACCAGCCTAGCCCCTGTTTCTGGGGGAACACATACGGGGTCACCAACCTGGCCTCCTGCTTCTGGGGAAACACACATGGGGTCACTAGCCTAGCCCCTGCTTCTGGGGGAACACACACTGGGTCACCAGCCTGGCCTCCTGCTTCTGGGAAACACACATGGGGTCACTAGCCTAGCCCCTGCTTCTATCAACACAGTCCCTGGCGGTTGCCTGGAGCTGCCTGCTTTTCAAGACACAGCTGGCACAGACCACAGGTGCCTATGATGGAGGGAGAGCTGGGACTCTCTGGGTGGGCAGGTTGGAGTTGAAGAAAACAAGTGCCAGGACCAGGCCTCCCTCCAGCAAAAGTGATTCCCACTCCTATCACCCTCAGGTCCACTCCCTGTCTTTCAGGTGGAGGCCATCTGTGCCTACCTCCCCCAGTATCAGTCCTCATGCCTAGAGGCTGATGAGAGTCCGCTCACAATAAATGGAGAGAGCAGGTGGGTGCAGGAAGGCCTAGCTCTGTATTATCCCCACACTCCACACCTCCCCTCCTCCCTCCAGATCACAGCTTCCCGTCTGCCACACTTTAGTGCCTTCTTGGCTCAGGCATGAGGAATCTACACCCTTGACCCTGCACACCAGCCTTCCAGTGATGACTGCCAGAATGCCATTGCCTCTTCACTTGCCTTGGGCTCTCCTGCCATGCTGCCTGGTTCATCTGCCTCTGCCATGCTGACAGCTGAGAGAGCCTGCTGTTTCTCATCCTGTCCACTGCCCTGCCTGGAGCAACTTCAGGGCTCCGGCTACCCACACCTTCCTCAGGTCCCAGAACAAAACTGGTAGAGATGGGCTGTAGCTCTTTTGGGTCTAACAGGTTCTGGGGATCTGAACTCAGGTGCCTGTGCTTACACATAAACATTTTACCCACCAAGCTATCTTCTCAGCCCCTAAAATAATTAGGATTTTTTGGGGGGCGGGGAGTTGTTTTGTTTTGGTTGTTGTTTTTTTTTTTTTTTTCAAGACAAGATTTCTCTGGATAGCCCTGGCTGTCCTGGCCTCGAACTCAAAGATCCACTTTTCTCTGCCTCCTGAGTGCTGGGATTAAAGGTGTGCTCCTCCATGCCTGTCTTTGTTTTTTAAATGAAGGTAGCACTTATGAAAAAAAAATCCGAGTATTGGTGCTGGAGAAATGACTCAAAGATTAAGAGCACTTACTGCTGTTGTAGAAGACCTGGGTTCAGTCCTAGCAACTGCATGGCTAATGACCATTTGTAACCCTGATTTCAAGATATCTGATATCAGCTCTGAACTCTTTGAGAACCAGACATGAATAGGGTTCACAGACATCATGCAGGCAAAACACTCATATACAGAAAAGTTATGAAAATCTGAAAAAAAAAGTCTGGATGTCATGGTGCTTGCTTCTAATTCCAATTCTGGGGAGGTAGAGGTAAGCAGATACCAATGGCTAGTGTGACTAGCAGAATCAGTGAGCTCTGGGTTCAGTGAGAAACCTACCCCAAAACAAGATGGGGAGTGATAGAAGGCACTTGACCTCAGCTGACCTCTGACCTCCGTTTGCACATACATATATGAGCATACCCACATACATGTTCACAGGCATATATCAGAGAGAGAGATTATTTCAAGCAAGAATCAAGGGAAGATGGGGGGAATGGATTTTCACAGGGCTACAAGTTATTTCCCTGCTAGGAATTTATGAATAGAGGCAAAAAACAAAACAAAACAAAAGGCTTTACTCCAGTGACACTCACACAGAGGCACAGCCCCAACTGAATCATGGAAAACCTGCAGAGAAACCCAAGCCAAGAGGCAGCCAATTCCCTCAAGAGGATAAGGACAGAGCGTGTCCTAGAGGGAAGGACTCAGCCTGATAATGAGCGTGTAGTCCTGGTCTGGCTTATAAAGAGAAAAATGCAGAGAAAAGTTAGAAGTGCATCACTGGGATCGCTGGTGACTGTGTGGGCTGTGAGGTGACAACAGCTGTGGCAGCCATGTGGGCTTCTTGATTTCAGTCAGCACCGTGCCTGTGTGGGAGACACTCTCTTTCACACTTAGCCATGAAGCTGCAGTACTGTCTGCAGATGAGTTTCAAAAGGCAGTAACCACCGTAAAGGTCTGGAGTGTCTGCGAGTTTGGCCTTTTGTGGTCAGGCCTCGGTGTGCCGTGTGCATATCTCTGGCTGAAAACTGAGTTCGTGTAGGCTTGCCGATCAGCCCCAGAATCTACCTGTCACGTGACCCTACCCTCAGCCACTGGCACGAGAGTTCAGACACGGGACACCATGCCTGCCTTCACCTGGTGCTAGAGATCCAAACTCAGGTTCTTGGCTCTTTCTCTAGCCTTAAGTTGGTCATTTTACAAACTCTTAGTAAATGTTTGGATTTTAAGGCCTATAATCTAAAATATGCTTTGGATCAAGCAAAGAATTCTCCAGAGACCAAGGGAAATCTGATGGTCATTTGATCCCATTTTGTCCAGGTCAAGGCTTCTCAGACAATGCAGGAGAATTTTCTGTTGAGGGCCATCCTGTGAACTGTAGACCTGCCCCAGATTCTGCCCTCCAGATACCAGAAGCAACACCAGTATCAACAGACACAGTCCAGGTCTTTGCTGAGAATGGCTAAATTGTATTGATGCCAAGGGACAGAACCATAGCTATGTCTATCAGGAAGTATCCCCAGACACTACCCACTGTTCAGGAATAACAAAATGCTGAGGTAGTCAATACAGACAAATTGTCATCCCAATCCTGTATGTGCTTTGTCACCTGAGGACCTGCTAGACTCGAGAGCCTGGTCTGCCCTGTGTGGACAGGGACAGTGGTATGTGGTCAGGTTGAACACTGCCTCACTCTTTGGAGGGAGATGTGTGTGGAACTCACATCTGATGTGGGATTCCCCTCCATATGCTGTGATTACCAATAATGAATAAAAGCAGAGCTATAGGGGAACAGAGCTAGGCAGGGAAAACTAAACAGAATGCTGGGGAGGTGGAGTCAGAGAGAAGCCATATAGCACTGCTGGAGAAGGATGCTGGAACTTTAGCTGGTAAGCCACAGCCACATGGCGATCACACAGATTAATAGAAATGTAAGAATTTGCCAATAAGAAGCTAGAGCTAATGGGTCAAGCAGTGATTTAATTAATACAGTTTCTGTGTGATTATTTCGGGGATCTGGGTGGCCAGGAAATGAACAAGCGGCCAAGTGGCCTGCTACTACAGACAGCACAGATGAGTCTTGTACTACGCACTTGGTGGGGAGTTAGTGCCATCGCTTCTCCAGAGGCCTGGGATGGCAGTGTAGCTGCTCAAACATGAGGACCTGAATTCAACCCCAGAACCCATGTAGAAAAGCCAGGCATGCTGATGAGGGCCTGCAATCGCAGCACTCCACAGACCAGGTGTGCTGGTGCACACTTGTAATACCAGCACTCAGAAGGTGAAGTCCAGGGTCAACCTTAGCTACACAGGGAATTCAAACCCGCCGGGTGTAGAGACTTGGTTTCGTTGTGGAAGGTTTATTTGTTTGGTTTTGTTGTTGTTTTGGTTGTTTGCTTCTGTTTTTGACATGGTCCTAGTATGTAGTCTGGCCTGGAGTTTGCTATATAGACTAGGCTAGACTCCAGCTCACAAAGATTCACGTGCCTCTCTCTTGAGTGCTGAGATTGAGTGCCTGGCCTGAGAACCTGTCTTGAAAAATCTTTTTGGTGTCTTTTATTTTTTATTTATTTATTTTTTAAAGTGTGTATGTCACACTCCTGCAGTCACCTACCTGGATGCTGTGGACAACATCATTAAACTGCGGAGAACGCTGTGTCCATGTGCTCACCAGCCCCATTGCCCTGTCAAAGTTCTTGACGTACTCGCCATACATCTTCAGGAACGGAGCCAGTTTCTGCAGGATGTCTCCAAGCCGAGGGTTTGTGTCCCTGTGTGGAGAAGCACGGTCATCAGATGAACAGTCTGGGTGGAAAGGGGATGACGAGTAATCTCTTATGGTCACCCTCTTTGAGCATGTTTCCTCCCAGATTGTGGAGAAGACAACACTGTTACTGGACATTAGGAGAGGGTTTCTCTAAACAACTCAACAGTACTGGCTGAGGCCCAGAGCACAAACAGAGGGTCCTCTCAGTGGTGCTGCCCTCAAGTGGCAGACAGCAGTTATCAAAGATGGTCAGTGAAGTGTCATTCTAAATGAGCACAGGTTAGAAATGACAGCTCTGTGCACTGCCACCAAAGCCACGAAGAGAAGACTTTGAGGACCAGTGGTGAAAACTTCTGGGTGAACAAATAAATTCCAGGAAGCAAACATTGTGATAATAGCTGTGTAGTTATTTCCTCTGCCGTAAAACATCCCCTCCAGAAGAGGGAGGCTCCTTAAGACTCAGGCAGTAAAAGTTACCTGGCTCAGGAAGTGACCAACACTTCAGGAAGCTCCACCCCCAACCCCACCCCAAGGTCACATAGGGGTAGCAATTGCTTGGGAGAGACTTTCACTCTGCCATCAAGATGTGGAGGAACTCCAGGAAAGCAGATTTCGTGAGCCCTCCCCTGCTGCAGCCACCTTCAAGTCACCCATGCTCACTGCTTCAACTAAGTTGGGACTGGGTGGATCCATTTTTTTAATTTTTTAAAAAAATTTTTCGTTCTGTCATTGGAGTCCTATCTTAAGTATTGTTTGTATCTCCATGGGAAAAATTAACATAGTAATTTTTGATCTTAGCACTCTCTTTTGGAGATTTATCCTTACTGACTACCAAAAGAAGAAGAAAAAGGCACAAGTACAAAGCCACCACTTGGTGCTCCTGAGAAACTGCACCAAGGGTTGATTTTATAAATTAAGCAACTGGGATACAAGGCAAGTGGCCCTGTGCCATCATCGTCACAGGACTGCAGAGATGCTGTGCGGACCCAGGATTCCAAAGCACAGAAGGAGAAGGCCTGTGATGCCAGATATGGACTTTGTCACCAGAAGTCCATGCCCAGCTCTAAACACCTTCAGGACACAGTACCACCTGCTCCACAGCTTCCGAAGTTTCCCAAAGTGGCCCAGCCACACAGAGACAAAGATGACAAGACACCCTCACAATCACGCAAAGTCAGGAAACACGAGGGACATGCAAGCCCTGCAAAGGAAGGCAGGCAAGCTTCAAGCCTCCCAAAATGAAGGGGGTGCAACGGCTAAAACCAGTGGACCTCTCCTCCCGTGCCACTGCACCCCTTGTGGCTTGCAGCTTTTGCTAAAAATAGGCAAAAACTGAGGGGCACAGAAAGGACCTAGAGCCAAGGATAAGATCCTTTTTTTTTTTTTTCTGAGACAGGGTTTCTCTGTGTAACAGTCCTAGCTGTCCTGGAACTACCTCTCATAGACCAAGCTGGCCTCAAACTCACAGAGATCCACCTGCCCCTGCTTCCTGAGTGCTGGGATTAAAGGCGTGCACCACCACCACCCAGTGAGAAGGTTGTTTTTAAAAGCAAAGGTAGAACCAGGCTGAGAGGAAAATAAAACTATCAGCATTGTTCATTGTGTTGCTTCCAGTTGTCAGATCTCATCTAGAGCCACAAGCTAAGAGACACCCAAGGCCCAGTCAAAGCCACCAGCCCGGTCTCAGTCAAAAAAGGCACCCAGGCCTCCAGGTGACAGCCTCCACCCCCAAGAACCTGTCAGGTTGCCAGGCGGAAGAACTCAGGTTTAGGGACCCTGTAGGTGGCCTGGACCACACTCACCATTCCTCCGTGATCCTCTTCTGCAACTCAGGCAGGAGGAACTGCCCATGGAAGCGGTAGATGGAGGAGATGTTGGAGAAAATGCCAGTGGTGACTTCTGGAGGGATCCCTGCTTCCGTCAGCTTGGTGCAGAAAACCTGAGCATAGTAGAGAAGCCCACAATGGCCACTGAATATGAGCCAGCCAGATACCTGCCACAAGACTGGGCTCTTGGGTTCCTTTTTTTTTTTCCCTCCTGACCTCAAACTCATAGAAATCCACCTGCCTCTGCCTCCCAGTGCTAGGATCATAAGCATCAGCTACCATGATTAGCCTGCCATTTTACATGAGTTCTAAGTGTCAAACCCAGGCCTTGAGCACACAAGGCAAGCACTTTACTGACTGAGACACCTCAGACCCCAGCATCCATTCATGTGTATGCAAACGATGCATCCTCCATGAAGAAATGTCCCCCAAAGTGAACATACTAAGTTCTGCCCCAGAGCCACAGCGCTGAGAACAAAATGTTTTCAGTCCAGACTTCGCTTTACCTGAATTTTAGTATTTGTCAATTCATACTCTATGCATAATAACTAAACAATATGAAGGGACATATCGTTTGAATTCTGGGCATGGAGAGAAGGGGATCCCCAGACCTATGGGCTACCTGGTCCAGCAAGTGCAGCCGCCTCACGTAGGCTTCCTCCGTGTGCAGGAGCTCCTGGGCAATGTGCAGCAGCTTCTGTGGGTCAGAGCATTGCAGAGAGAAGGGAAGTCACTTACTTGGGTGTGGGAGGGTGCACCTAATGAGGTTACCCACAATACACCAGGATGCCCGGGGCAGAGAGAACAGGAGGATCCTGAGTTTCAGATGTGGTACTTGGCTCTCTTAGATGCTATTTCCATGGAGGGTTCTAGAAAAAGCACAGCAGTTTCGGCCAATCTCCCCAAAGCTACTACAGTCCAGATGGGACAGTTCTGTTTCTGGACCTCTAACTAGGGAGCAGCCATAGCAACCGTATTAGAATCCAATGTACAGGTGGGGTGCAGTTCAGTGAAAGAAAATTTGCCTACCATGTACAAAACTTGGTTTCATCACTAGCAGCATGTGCACACGTACGCACACACATGCCCTACTGTGTTGTGGAATATTTAACTATATAAATATGTGTTACATTTCTTTGTGCCTGGTAATATTACTTTAATTGTATAAAGATGTGTTACATTTGTTTTTGCTGCATTTGTTAAATTATATAAAGATGTATTGCTATTTCACCTTGCCTGCCTAAGGTACCTGACTGGTCTAATAAAAAGCAGAATGGTCAATAGATAGGCAGGAGATGGATAGTTGGGGCCAGTGGACAGAAGAGAATAAATAGGAAGAGAAATGTAGGCAAAGAAGGAAGAGGAGGAGAGAAGGACACGCCTGGGGCCAGAGGCCAGGCAGCTGTCATCAGACATGGAGACAGTAGGAAAGTAAGATATATAGGAAGGAAGGAAGGAAGGAAGGAAGGAAGGAAGGAAGGAAGGAAGGAAGGAAGGAAGGAAGGAAGGAAGGAACAATAAAAGCCCCGAGGCAAAATGTAGGCAAAGAGAAACAGATCAAAGAGCTAAGACAAGGCCAAGCTAAGGCCAAGCATTTAAAACTAACAAGTCTCCAAGACATGATTTGGGAGCTGGTTGGTGGCCCCCATAAAAGCCTACTACATTACTGCAAAGGGACATCAACAAGACAGAAGGCCAGTAAGCTGCAGGTCCTCTACAGAGACACAGATGAAACAATATACAAACCAGAAAACCTATGAGATTTGGAGACAAACTGAGAAACTGCTGCACCTATAAGTGGTGCCAAGAAGGGAATCCCCGGGGAAATGGTGGCACTGGGTGTACCTGTGTTAGTCTAATTGTTTGGCAGATAACAAAATACCCGTGAGTGTATAGCTTATAAACAACTGAAATGCATTCCACGGCTATGGAGGCTGGAATTTCAAGATCAAAGCACTGGTAGTTGTGGTGTCTGATGAAATCCAAGTCTCTGTTTCAAAATGGTGACGCTAATGCTTGAGCTCACAGTGCAGAGGGGCGAATGCTGTGTCCTCAAGTGACAGAAGAACAGAAGGAAAGGAACCCACAAGCTCCTCCCTGATCCCTATTTTATTGTACTGTACTGGGGATTGAACTCTGCCCTGACCACACCCTAAGGCAAGCACTCCCAGCTACATCCCCAGGTTTGCCCACTCCCTTCTGAGGGGACATTGATTCCATCCTCATTACATAAAACACCTCCTAAAGGCCTAACCATGAAACAGACTATGATATTAGTAATATCACATTGATGACAAGACTCTAGCAAGTGACTTTTGGGGTGCACATTCAGTCTATAGCAATGCCCTTCAGCATTCCTCCTTTTATGCAATATGACACAGAACAAATGGGAGGGAACCTCCACACCAGGGCTCCTCCCACACCAGGACTAGGCCTTCAGGGCAGAAATAGAAAACAGGTACTGATAAGCCTGGCTCTTCAGAGCTCTACCCAGGGACTTGGGACTGTGGACTCTGTCTTGCCTGAGCGAGCAAATGAACCCAGAACTAGTGTGAAAGTCACTGAAAACAAAAGCCGGAAGCACATTAGAATTCCAGTTTCATAGGCAGACGCTCTGAGATCCCTGGCTGTGTTGATGGGCGAAGTCTTCACCTAAAGCATAAAGTGCTACACAATCTGGAGGGATGGTTTCTTCAAATGCCTCCATTCATCCAAAACTAAAAGCAACAACAACAACAAAACCCCTTATAAACCATACATCGAAGCATGAGAATATGGCCCAACCAGAGGAAGAAAACAGCCCACCTGAAGTTAACCCTACAGAAATACAGATCTGAGATTGAATGCTGGTGGCACACGCACTTGAGAGGAAGAGGCAGGCGGATTTCTGTGAGTTTGAGGCCAGCCTGGTCTACAAAGGGAGTTTCAGGACAGCCAAGACTGTTTCACAGAGAAACCCTGTTTTGAAAACAGACAAAAAAAAAAAAAAAAAAAAAGCAAAAGCAAAACAAACAACAAACAAACAAAGAATAAAACAGACATTCTGGAGTCTGAAGAGCTCATAAGAGGATCCATCCGGACCTGAACAGACAA
>JAQHUG010000247.1:562477-577732 GCA_028555095.1 Dicrostonyx torquatus | reverse complement strand
GTTTGAATAGGAATGGCTCCCATAGACTCATGTGTTTGAATGCTCTGCCCATAGGGAGTGACACTATTACAAGGTATGGGCTTGTTGGAGTAGGTGTGGCCTTGTTAGAGGAAGTGTGTCACCATGGGGGCGGGCTTTGAGGACTCAGATGTTCAAGCTATACCCGTTGTGGTACAGTCTCCTGCTGCCTATGGGTCAGGATGGAAAACTCGCAGCTCCTTCTCTAGCACCATGTCTGCCTGCACACTTCCATGCTTCCAGCCATAACAGCAATAGACTAAGCCTCTGAAACTGTAAGCCAGCCCCAATTAATGTTTTTCTTTAAGAGTTGCCATGGTCATTGTGTCTCTTCACAGCAATAAAAACCCTAACTAAGCCAGGCGGTGATGGCGCATGCCTTTAATCTCAGCAGCACTTGGGAGGCAGAGGGCAGAGGGCAGAGACAGACAGATCTCAGTGAGTTTGAGGCCAGCCTGGTCTACAAAGTAAGTTTCAGGACATTTAGAACTGTTACACAGAGAAACCCTGTTTCAAAAAATTAAAAAAAAAAAAAAGAAAGGAAGAAAGAAAGAAAACAAAAGAAAGAAACCCTAACTAAGACACATACTAATAGTAAATAAATAGCAAATACATCTTTGGGGAGAAAAAGAATGGCAATAACAGTCCTTCAAGTAGAGATGACAGGATGGGGCTGCAGATCTAGCTCTGTTGGTAGAGCCCTTGCTTAGTGCACAAGAACCTCTGAATTCAGTTCCAGCACCACGTGAACGGGGTGTGGATGTGGTGGCACATGCCAGTAGTCCTGTCACTTAGGAGCCTAGTAGGAGAATTATTACTCTGGGGTCATCCTGGATTACACAGCCTAGAAACAGTAATCAGAGAAATGTTATACAGGTGAAATCGTGACATCAGGAACGAGGAAAAGACTGAAAATTTAAAATGTTTTACTAACAACCATGGTAGACAGAAGTAAAGCATCTACAAACACGCACAAAAGGAAAATAGAGGGAATCAAATATATCACCAATGAAATAAATGCAAAGAAAAATGGTAAGAGAGGAAAGGAGAGCAAGAAAGTGACAAAGTGCAGACAAGTGACAAGGTTGCTACCTTAGGAGTGGCCTGCATGCCCTTCCCCATCAGTACTAACGTTACATGTAATCATGTTAAACGCTTCAGAAAAAAATACATAGATCAAAGGAACGAAAGACAACTGAAGCTGGGTGTGGCAGCACACACCTGTAAACCCAGCGACAGCCAGGCTATGAGGCAAGTTCCAGACCAGCCTGAGGTGTAAGGTGAGTCTGTCCCTCTCCCTTCCCCAACACCATGGAGGTGGGTTGATCCTGAAGCAAACAACAGTTAATCATGGTTTAGTTTGGTTTGCTTGGGGTCAGGATCTCCTGTAACTCAGACAGGACTCAAACTCCCTGTGTAACAGAGGGTGAATTTAGGGTTCTAATCCTAGGGTTGCTGGCGTGCACTATCACACGCCCTCTCTTTTAAATGTGTTGTTGTGGAATAATCTTTTTGTACACTGTGAAGATTTGTCACTCAGATCAGTTTAATAAAAAGCTGAGCATCCAATAGCTAGACAGGATTTTCAGAGCAGAGAGGACACTGGGAAAAGAAGGGTAGAGATGTGGAGAGTCATCAGCCAAAGATGGAGGAAGCAGGAAAGCAGCATGGGCAGTACAAAGTAAAGGTGAAATGGGTTAATTTAAGTTATAAAAGAGCTGGTGAGAAACAAGCCTAAACTATTGATCAAGCTTTCATAATTAATAATGTCTCTGTGTGTCGTGATTTGGGAGGAGGCTGAAGAGACAGAAAAAAAATCCACCTACATATGCTATTCACAAGAGACTCATTTTACATATTTGCATGTAAGAACATACAGGATGAAAGTGGGAGAAGATGGGAGAAGATATCCTATGAAAATAGCAACTCCCCTGCAAATAAGTAAATAAATAAAAGAGTGGCCTTATGTACAGCAAACAGAACAAGGTGTTTGCCACTAAACCTTGGGACCTACATGTTGGAAAGGAAAGAACCCATTCTATTCCCATTCCTCTGACTGCCACACCCCCTCCACACACTAAATAAATAACCATGTATTTAAAAATTAAAAATAACTATAAAAACATAATAAAATGATAAAGCCACCAAGATGATATAAAAATATATGAAGTAAATTGAACTACATTGGATGGAGAACTAACCAGCAACAAATTAGTAGCCAGAAGCCTCAATACCCAGTTTTCTGTAACGGATGGAACATCTAAACAGAAGATAAGCAAGCAAACCAAGGAAAGTCTTGGACAACACCATACATAATGACAACATTATTGTCATCTGACAACAGTGTAACCTATGATGAACATTGCTCAGGATAGACCATGTGCTGCATAAACCAGGGCTTAACACATTCAAGAAAGCTGAAATTATTCAAAATCATCTTCAGTCACAATGGAATAAAGTCAGAAAATGGAGCAAACACAGATACAGGCATATTAAGTAACACTGATGCATTCAGGAGGCAGGGACAGAGAATCCCAGGACAAGCTGGTTAACTACACTAGCCAAATGGGAGAACTGTAGGTTCAGGGACAGCTCCTGCCTCAATAAATACAGTGGAACGTGGTCTAGGAAGACACCCAACATCAGCTCAGGGCCTCCACACGCTTTCCCACATAGGTGTGCATGTGCCTCATACATAAGTATGCTCCCCACGTGTGAACACAGACACTCAAAAGACAAAGAAAGAAAGAGGTGCGAGAAAGTAGCTCAGCGACACAGCACTTATTTGTCATGTACAAGGTCCCGGGGTCCATTCCAAGCATGAGGGGAAAATATATATATATGTATGTATGTATACACACACACACACACACACACACACACACACAAAATCTTAGAACAAGCTAACTGCACATATTGAGAAACCAGAAGAGCGAGAGCAGGCTAAAAGCCCAAGGCTAGAAGAAGGAAGGAAGTAAGAAAGATCAGAACAGAGATAAAAGACAAAGAATGGAAAAAACAGTCTCAAAAGAGTAACCAAGCTAAAGTTGGTCTTAAAAGCTCAAGAAAGCTCACAAACTTTATCTAGGTTACCTTAGAGAACAGAGAGAAGGCTCAGTTGCCAAAGTCAGGGAAAGAGGGGTGAGATTGTTACAGTTTATAAGAAAATGAGCAACAGGTTGTACAGCCTAGAAAAAAAATGAATCCTCAGAAATACTTGGCTATGAAGATTACTGAATCATGAAGAAATAAAAATATCTGGAAAAAACAATGAATAAGGACCTTAAATCAATAATTCCTGACTTCCCAACAAAGCGTAAGGCACAGGCGGTTTATTGACAAATTCTACCAAATTTTTAAAGGAGAATTAATAATAACTATCTATGAAACCTCTCTCTCTCTCTCTCTCTCTCTCTCTCTCTCTCACACACACACACACACACACACACACACACCATACATCAATAAGAAGAAACCACATTTAAGTGTCATGGATGAGCACACCCAAGGTATCTGGGGCCCCACCTGGCCTTTTCTGGTATACTCCATCACAGGCATTCTCCTTCCGTGGAGCAAGTGTGTGGGTACATTTCCTGAGCACAGGTGTGGGTGTTACATACTACAAATCTCTGTTACTGCCCAGGCACCCTGTGCTGGGTGTAAAGGAAGGGAAGTTTACCTGAGTCAAGCCGACATTCTCCTCTGGCCTGGAAGGGGTGATCTTAGGGTCAGGGTCCTCACCCACGCCACTATCTTCCTCCTCCTGGGCGGTGGTATCTTGTGGGACTTGGCTGTCCTCCACAGCTGTCTCAGGGTGTAGCCTCAGTATGGCAGGGCCTGGGGAGCCCTCACTGCCCTCTTCACAGGGGAAGTTCTCACTGGCCACACTGGAGGATGGGCTGTCAATCCCACTGTCCCTGTTGGGGATCTTCATGGCACCACTTGACTCCCCCAAGTAGCTGTCCCCTGCTGAAGCTGGGTTGCCAGGAGCCCCTCGGTGGGCACCTGGCCCAATGGGAAGTGTTTGAAGCTTCCCCAGTGGGGAGCTTCTGGGCCTAGCACCTAGTTCCCCAAGAGGGGTAATGGCTTCTTGGGGAGTTGAGGAGCTCCCACCCAATTCCATCTTCACAGCCAAACTTGCTGGGCTCTGCTCGGAGGCTGGCCAGGAATTTCCTGTTAGGGAGAAAGAAATCTGCTCGGTATGGTCACTGAAAGCAACCCTCAGAGAGCCAGCCTCAGTCAGACAGGGCAGGCTGGGGCTGTGTGGGAAATATCACTTCACAAAACCCCACTGGCCTCAGGTGGGTTCTATCCAGCCAGTCTTCAAGAGAATGGCAAAGAGCATGTTTTATCTGAAGAGTAAGGTTTTTATTGACATAAAAAAGTAATCCTGGCCTGGGGAGTCCGTGGGTAAAGAGCTTGCCGGGCAAACATGGGGACCTGAGTTCAGACACAGCACCAGCTTTTTTTTTTTTTTTTTTGGTTTTTCGAGACAGGGTTTCTGTGTGGCTTTGGAGCCTGTCCTGGAACTAGCTCTTGTAGACCAGGCTGGTCTCGAACTCACAGAGATCCACCTGCCTCTGCCTCCCAAGTGCTGGGATTAAAGGCGTGCACCACCACCGCCCGGCTTTTTTTTTGGTTTTTCGAGACAGGGTTTCTCTGTAGCTTTGGAGCCTGTCCTGGAACTAGCTCTTGTAGACCGGGCTGGTCTCGAACTCACAAAGATCCGCCTGTCTCTGCCTCTCGAGTGCTGGGATTAAAGGTATGCGCCGCCACCGCCCGGCACAGCACCAGCTTTTAAAAGTTGGGTGTGAGTGGTATGTGACTGTGTGTGTTGATCCCTGCACTAGGGCTGGGGGCTGTGGAGACAGCTGGATCCTCGGAACTCAATGGCCGGCCAAAAGAATGAGTTCTAGTGAGAAGTCCTGTCTCAAAACATAAGAGGGAAGTAGGGCAGTGGTAGTGCATGTCTTTAATCCCAGCATTTGGGAGGCAGAGGCAGAGGCAGGCAGATCTCAGCCAGTTCAACGCTGTCCTGGTCTACAAAGCGAGTTCCAGGACACCCAGGACTGTTACTCAGAGAAACCCTGTCTTGGAAAAAAACAGAAAAAAAAAAACCAATAACAACAACAAAACATAAGAGACAGACACTAATATGACCTTTGGCTCCTTCTCTCTCTCTCTCTCTCTCTCTCTCTCTCTCTCTCTCTCTCTCTCATAAACATAGATGAGCATATCCTACCCACATCCACACAGAAGTAATCCTGTGGAATAGTGTGTGAGATTCCTAGGACGAGAGGCTTACTGGCTGCTTACTATATTTAAAATACATGCTTGAAACAGTGACGCAGCCAGCAATAGGGTGGCAGCTTCCATTTACCACACACTGCTGTGTCCACACAGCTTTTTAAACCCTGACATTCTCAGGAGATGAAGCCAATGACCTGGGCACTACAAGCAGTTCATGTGACACTTGTACACTGGACAGGAGACAAAGTCAAGTGTCAATTCTCAGAGCTCAAGGAATTCATCAACAGCTCTAGGAGGGTCAAAGGTGAGACTTAACTAGAGGGAGATAAACCGTCCCTGAAATCATCTTCTTGATGCTAAGTACAGCTTCAGAGAAACAAGGGGGCTACAGACAATAGTCACTTACCTGTTGCCCGATGCTGTTGCCCAAAGAGGCAGTCAGAGATTGACTGGCAGGCGCCTGCTTCCTCCTGGGCTTTAGGATTGCCCAACAGAGGCTAGAAGAGTCTATAGAAAATTTCTTGCCCAGACCATGGGAAGTGGAGATGTTTAGAAAATACTGGAAAAACACAAAAGAGAACGGTGTTTGGAAGGGTCAAAGCCCAGTTCTAAAGGAAGGAGCTGGAGAAAGACATCTTAAGCCCCCACCCATCATACCAAACCCAAGGTAGAACACAGGCTTCCTCAGGGTGGATGGAGGCACAGCAAGGCTCACTGTCAGCTTCTAAACCACACAAGTGACCTAAGAAGGCCAGGATGGTGCCAGGGTCAGTGCCCATGGATGAGCAGTACCCTGAAGTCAGGGATGAGCTAGAACGCATGGACCACGCCCAGGTTGGGCGCGTTCTCCCTAGCCCACATTGTCACCAGATACACTCCTAATAACTCACTGTAGAGTCCCCCCTCACATACACAGTAGTGATCTTAAACACTCACACACAGTATCTCTGCTATTCACAGTCACTCACAAACTCACAATCTCCTAGACACACTCTAACACATTCCAACAGTGGCCCACACACAGCCAACATGCTCACACTGTTCCTACCCTGGATACTCGGGAGCTCGATGCTCATGCTGGCTCCCCCACACTCACTCTCAGATATTCCCTGGCCCACAGCTTCTTTCCTCACGTCCTTCTTCCCTGGAGAGCAGAGTTAGAAACATGGGTGCAGCCTCACATACTCTTGCGCACACAGAGAGATGTCTGTCTTTGTCCTGGAGCTACACCTGACTGCCTTGCCTCTAGACTCTCACAAGGAAACAGTGGCATCCCCCTGTGAGAGCCAATGGGCTACTGGACAGAACTCCTCCCACCCACATAGGCTCCTGTGGCTAAACTATCTTGGAGTGTGTTTTTCTGTCAGCGACTCCAAAGTCACTTCAGGAAGATAGTTTTCATTGGCTAGCGTCACATTCTTTTTTTTCTTTAAAGGAAATAGCTTTATTACTCAAGTTACTATATAACAGTGCCTCAAGGCCAATGCGTGCTAGGTGTCCAAGCGTCTGTAGTAGCTGGACTGTAAGTGAATTTACCTGTCAAATTCCCACCAGAAAGAAGTTTGTTGAGCATGCTCCAAGACAGTAGCAAGTTAAACAGTAACTAGAATTCATGTTTCATTCTTTGCGGGCTCGCTGGACAGAAATGTTAGACTTCCAAACAGAAAATACATGTTTCACTGCATTCTTGACATAGCACGGGAGATAAACTGCTAGTTTCCAGAAGTCACGCATGACGCAGCAATAAAAAGCTCTGTAAGGAACGTGAGTATCGAGTTCAGTCTCAGCATGGTCAGAGACTGCGATTCCGGCGGAGTAGAGGCTGTCTCTTCCCCACTACAGGGGAGTTGTGTACAAGACACGTGTTTGTGTTTGTGTACGTGACAGAAGTCAACACTGAGTGTCCTGCTTAGTCATTGTCCATATTATTTAGACATGGCCTCTCACTAACCCTGAAGCTCAGTTTGTTTAGACTGGCTGGCCAACAAACCGAGGGATTCTTCTTCATCTACCCAGCACTGGGATTACAGAAACTGGCTGCTGCACCCAGCTTTTTATGTGGGTGCTGTAGACCCGAACTCAGATTCTCATGTAGCACAGCAAGCATCTTACCAATTGAGCCATCTCCCCACCTCATCTTTGTTTTTAAGATAAGGTCTCATGTAGTTCAGGCTGGAGCCAAACCTGCTAAGTAGCCGAGACTAGACTGACCTTTTTAACCCTTGACTCCTACTGCTTTGCTCTCCCAAGGCCTAGGATGCTGGGTGTAGACTGTCATGTCCAGCTCAGAAACCATATTTATTTTTAGTGGAGCCAACACGAAATGGAGAAGAAAATGCCCATTACAAGTGGTATGCTGAAGTTGGCAGTGGTGGCGCATAGTTTTAATCCCAGCACTCGGGAGGCAGAAGCAGAAGGGTCTCTGTGAGTTCAAGGCCAGCTTGGTCTACAGAGCTAGTTCCAGGACAGCCAGGGCTACGAGGAGAAATCCTGTCTCAAAAAAAAAACAAAACAAAACAAAACAAAACAAAAACCATAAAAAATGTAGTGTGCTGTATGCCACTATATACCATACAAAGGAGAGTTCACGAGATACCACACATCCGACGGCAGAGCCCAACGAGCCTTGAGACACAGGAACCAGTGGGGTGAAAGCTCTTGTCTCAGATGACTGCCTAAGGATCATTGTGAGCCGTGGAGCAGGAAGGAGAGCCCAGTGGGCTTTAAGAGGTGAGAAGATGTCCCCCTTCTTAGCTGACTAAGAAGGCTGATAAGGCTGACAGGACAAAGCCCTACAGAGAAGAGAACTTCGCAGAGAAAGACCCAGAGACTTGCAGAGATGCCTGTCGAGTACATGTGGGAGGAAACTTCAGAAGCCTGGACTGAGAACAGCCCCTCAGAGGACCAGAGGGAGCATTTGCAACACCCATGGGGCAGGTTCCTGTGACCACTGTCCAGCAGGAAACTGCAGAGCTGCAAGAAGTCAGGCCCAGTACTCAGGAGGGTCTCACCTCAGTGTAGGGAGGTCACTAACCTACTGCCCCACCTCTGCCATCCCACTTAACAAGCCTTAACAGGAAGGGCAAACTGTTTACAATTTAATTGTATCCTTGAAGGAAACTCTAAAATGTCTAGCACCCAGCAAGGCAAAAACCATAATGCCTAGCATCTAATCAAAAAATGCCAGGCAGGGCTGGGGGTGTAGCTCAATTGGTAGAGGGCTTACGTAGTACTCATGCCCTGGGTTCAGTTCCCAGCACACTAAACTCTGTGTGGTGGTGCACCCCTGTAATTACTCAGATGAGAAGGCAGGAGGTTCAGAAACTCAAGGTCATCTTTGGATATATGGGAGGTTAGAGGCTAAAGGCTAGTCTAAGCCACATAGACCTCATATGGGGGAAAAAATCTCTCCTCCCAAATACCAGGCACATGATGGAAAAAGACCCAAACCAAAACCCAAGTCAGTTGAAACTGACTCATAACTGACAAGGATGTTGGAAATATCAGACAGGAACATTAAAACATACCCTATATCTAAGGATAATGACAGAATAGCTGTAGGTAAGCCACTTTGGGTCCTTGCTTAGCTTCTCCTTGGCTTAACTTAATGGCTTCACATTGAAAATCCACCAAGTCCAAGTGGTGGTGGTGGTGGTGGTGGTGGTGGTGGTGCATGCCTTTAATCCCAGCCCTCTGGAGACAGAGGTAGGTGGGTCTCTGAGTTTGAGGTCAGCCTACTCTACAGAGACAGTTCCAGGACAGGCAGAGAAACCCTGTCTTGTGGCGAGGGGGAGCGGGGGACTCCACCAAGTCCATATCATCCAGGAGCAAGCCCCAGGGTGCCTCTAGCCTGCTTGGCCCAGGTAGGATAACCAGCTCCCAACCCAGCAAGATTAATGTCACCTCACGACCCAGAAGAGCCTGGGAATGATCAGTACTCATTGTGGGTTCTCAGTCTAGGAAGGGCTCTAGTAGCTGCTGTTGTGGCCAAGAGCCCCCATCTCCCACAGGGGGGTGTCTGCTGAGAGCATAATGGGGTGCCTCATGCCTTGGAATTGGGGGGATTAATGGGACCTCAGAACAGAGCAGGGGTGTGAGGGTAAGCTAAGTGCAGGAGAAAGACAATAACACAGTATCTATTTTTTTTTCTTTTTTTGAGACAGTGTCATATTGTTGTCCAGGCTGACTTCAAACTCAGCATCCTCCTGCCTCAGCTTCCTCAGGGTTGGGATTGCAGGCATATGCCACCATGTTCAGAGGAAACAATTTCTTTTGAACCAAGATGGGTAAATGTTGGGAGCTGTGAACCCCCAGATCCTGAATTTATTGTAAACAGCGTGTTATGCTTGCAGCTGCTCTGAGCATGAGACTCTTAGGATTTCCTGATGGCAAGGGAATGGTTTCTGGTGGGTTTGGCTGGGGCATGGCTATCAGTTAAGGATCCCTATATAAGCTGCCCCTGGACACAATAGAGGGGGCATTCTGGCATCAAGGATGACCTGTGTCTCTGTCTGTGAATCTTTGTGGGTTTCAATCTCCAGCCCCTTGCCCAGTTTACGAACTGTATGGTAGCACATAGAATGCGGATGGGCATGGTGCGCTACACATCAAGATGCCAACATCTCAGAGCACCTGAGTTTATTCCAGGTTGAGTGGTGCTCGGGGAGCAGTGGGGCCCACAGAGATTTCATCCATGCAGAGGACACCCACACACAGATTTGGTTCCCTATATCACTTACCCTCTTTTCCCAGTCCTCCCCACAAGATCAAGGCCCGACTGTATATCCTGTCACCTAGGGTTGAGGCTAGGGACAGTGAGTGGTGCATAGCATGAGGGAGCCGTTATTGTGGCCCTATTAGTTCAGCTTCAGCATTATAACTCTAGGAAAATGCAGGAATGACTTTCTCGTGGGCTACATTTCTAGGCCATAGACAACTCCCTGGATGACAGACCCAGAGACGGGGAAGGGGAAAGCAGCAGCAGAAGGCTAGACGCCTGCATATCCAGGAGTGTATCTAGGAGCATCAAGCTCCCAGAGGCTCCAGAAACCTGGTCTCATAGGAAGGCCTGTGTAGATACCCTCTGCTCTCATCCCAAGCTAGAATCCAAGGTCTTGTATATGCTAGGTTGTCATTTTACTTCTGTGTTATACCTCCAGCCAATACATCCATCTTTGAGGCTATGTGGTCCTTGTTAGCCCTAGGGTGTTGCATGTAGCAGGGTCCTATTTACATGCCTTATTTCCTAGAAAACAAGGGTTACCCCCAGCCCTGTGTTCCCCAGAAGGGACACGACATGGTACTACACAGATTCCTGAAGCCTGGGACACTGTACAACAGCCCCACACCCAGATTAGCCATTTTGTTCATTTTTCGGATGCCCTAATAGGCAGTATGGCACATCCATCTCATGGGTTACTGATAGGAAACAACTCTAGGCCTATAATGAGTGGATGCTTCTAGCCCACTCAGCTATGGCAAGGACACAGGTAGACTAAGTGCTAACTAAGCGCAGCAATAATTTTGGACTGAAACTAGATTGACAGACAATCCACAGGTGCCAGTCGAGGAATGCATGAAGGTTGGCCATCAGGGCTATAGGACACCAAGGACAGAGCTACCTATTGCACAGGGTTGCTGTGTTTGGGAACTCAACTCTGGAAACTTTGTCATCTGATCTTTTTTCTGAGACAGGGTCTTACTATGCAGTCCTGGCTTGTCTGGAACTTGCTATAAATAGCAAGCTGGCCTTGAGATACAGAGATCTGCCTGACTCAGCTTCTTGAATGCTGAGATTAAAGGTGTGCACTGCCACACCTGGCTCATTTAATATTAAAACAAAATAAAATTACTATTATATCTCCTTACATATTTGTGTGTGTGTGTGAAAGAGTTATAGTCACTATGTGGCAGTCAGAGGGCGACTTTGTGGAGTCAATTCTCTCCTTCCTTCAAGCAGGCTCCAGGACCACATGACTGACTCAGCTTGTCACTCTTGGCTATGGGTGCCTTTACCTGTTGAGCCATCTTTCCATCTCATATTTAATCTTCTTACATCTATGTTTACTCAATATATTTTGCTTACTATGTATACATATGCATGTTTGTGTGTGCATGGGTGTGTAGGGAGAAGCATGAGTGTGCCACAGCACAGGCGTGGAGGTCAGAAGACAGCTTGTGGTGTGTTCTGTTCTTCCACCATGAGGGTCCTGAGGACAGAACTCAAGTCTTCATGCTTGGCAGGAAATGCCTTTACCTGTTGAGCCGTCTTGCAGGTCCCCTGAATTCCATTCTTTCTGTAAGTTCAGGCTGCCCTCATAACAAGCTCCTCAGCTCATTATATAATTCTATTTGGAATTATGTTTGGCAATTTCCAATGCAAAAGGCAATGAAACAAGATAGATGAGCAAGATCTCCCTGACAGCCTGAAACTGACATTGACATTGTCATACCACTGTCCACTTTGACACTCTCTCTACCCAGACTCCCTGAGCTCTGCTATTCTCCTACGAGCCCTCTCAGACCTTTTGCACAAACTTTTTCTCAGTAGGAAATAAGACTGCTCAGCCCTTGCTTTTTCTGGCCCTCAAAAAGGCTTTTCCCTCAAGAAGACACTCCTGACTCCCATAAGCTCCATCCTGCTCCCCTTCCCCATTCAGTAGCCCCCATCCTGCTGTCACCCAGAGCTTCTCTTCCTTATAAGCCACTGTCTTCCTCATCTTCTCTTTGCTGGCATGTAAGTGAAAGAGAAGGAACTCATCACACAGCCCTCCATCAAGCACATGAGACTCAGTAGATATTTGGGTGAACAAGTGAATGCTGGAATTGGAATCAACATGCCGGTGGATGTTTAGAATCCTAATATGTCTACATCTGCACAGAGAAATAGCCTTTGATTACATGCAAATTTTGAAAACATAAAACTAAAATTGAGATCATAAAAGGAGCATTCCTCCAGAAAATAGACCTTACTTGACTAAGCTCATCACATCACCAGGCAGGTGACAACTGGGACAGGAGGTCCAGATCATGACTCAACCTCACAAGATCACAAACCCAACTATCAGGAGCTAAAAGCTGAGACCCAAATCTGATAGGACTCTGAAGGATAGTCATGAGGTAGAATACAGGGTCTGGGTGTATTCTGTATAGACAGTATACAGGTTGCTCTATCTCTCAGAACCTGAGTGTCCAAGTCATTTTACCTCACAGGACCCAAGTCACCACGCTATCCCACTTCACAAGATCTGAGCATCCAGGTAACCTCACAGGACCTGAGTAACCATGTCATCCACTTTTCAGGATCTACTTCGCAAGACATGGGATCAAGTCATACCATTTCATAGGATCTGAGAGTCCAGGCTAACCTACCTACAGGCCCTGAGAACATAAGATTATAAGGTCATACCATCTTACAGGCCCTAAGAGTCCAGGATAACCCACCTATAGGACCTGAGAACATAGGATCAGGTCATACAATCTCATAGGCCCTAAGAGTCCATGCTAACACACCTACAGGACCAGGGAGTGTGGGATCAGGTCATATAATCTCATAGGCCCTGAGAGTCCATGCTAATCTACCTACAGGACCTAAGAGTCCATGTCATTCCATTGCCAAGGTCACCCACATCACAAGAGCGGGGTGTCCAAGTGAGGGTAATAATTACAAGGAACTTAAATGCTTTCTATTGCAAGAATGATCCCAGGAATGCGACCTTTGCAATGCTATTTTGTAATCTCCTCATCTTTAAAGACTTTTGTTTACTTAAAGGCCCTACCCCATTCCCAGAATTTAATGGCCAGGGCAGAGGACCCCTTTTCTCATTTCGTTCATTTTCTTTGCACTGAATGTTTTCCTCTTGTTTTTTATTAGTTCTCTGAGATTTTCACACAATATGTTTTATGCAGTCACTCTTCTCCCATGACTCCTCTGACACCCATTCCCTTCTCTACCCACCCAAATTTGTGTCTTTGTATTTTAAATCATTGAGCTCAGTTTGTTTTGCTTGTATGTTGGATATGTGACCTAGTCTCCATATCCCAGCAGCTATCAATTGCCAACAGCTCCACTATGAGGCATGGGACTCTGTGTCCACCTCCACTCTCCATCCCGGTGTTGTGTCCAGCCTGAGCTTGCACAGCTCTGGTATGTGCTGTGCCAACCATTGTGAGTTCATATATGCACCTGTCCTGCTGTGTCCAGAGACAGTCTTTCCTTATAGCCACCTGTTGCCTTTGGCTCTGACAATCTTTCTGTTGTTCCCTCTTCTGCAATGATCCAAGAGCCTTGGAAGGAGGGGGTGTGATAGAGATGGCCCGTTCAGGATTAAACTGGGATGGGGTGAGAGGACAAGGTAGAGGAGGGAATCCGGGAAGGGATAAACAACACTAAAGATCTTTCAAAAAACTCATATGAAAGCCTACTATACAAGTTTCTTTAACACACACACACAGAGTGTTAAAATAGAGCTACCCTACAATGGGGTGACTAGTAATACCTGTAATAAACAACATAAGATAACAAGTAAAGTACCTAGGACTAGGAGTGGGTTATCTCTTTTGGAGTTGTTGGCCAATGAGGCCCTATAGACCTCCAAACATTACAGGCCAATGTTATTGGTTATCCTACAGAATTTGATGGTAAGATCCAGTTGCTGAAGATATTGGAGTCATAAAATATGGAGGAGACACTGGTAGGATTTGCTGAAGGAGGCATAGGCAGGAGGATCAAGAGGTCGAGACCAGCCTGAGCTACACATTTTTTAAAAATAAACAGATAAATAAATAAAGCGAGTTCAAGTTCTGTGTAGCCATAACTGCTACACAGGAAAATGCCGTTTGGAAAAAAATTTTTATATATATATAATTGCCTTCAAGAATTGAGCCAACGACCTGACCCAGAATCTGGGACCCCCACTGGAACTGGAGTGGGACTGAATCAGTTACCTAAGACACAGAGAGAAAAAGCTCCACCAAGAGCAGAAGCCAAGAAGCAAACCCAGTCCCAGGACACAAGCGGATCAGGACTGACCCAGCGACCAGATCCAGAACCAACGATCTCCACCAGAACAGGTACGAGGGAATAACCACTGAACGAGTGAGCCACAGCCAGAGACTGCTGAGGGTCCGGATGTAAATCTGGGACCTTCAAGGGAGTAGACCTAAGTCTATCTAAGCCCAGTGGGTCCGGGCAGAATTCTAGGACCTCCCAGGAACTAGGCAGGAACCAGGACCTCTGCCAGCCAGGGCACAAGTGAACCTGGGTCCTCTGAGGGAATAGGTAGGAACCAGAGATCGCGGCGCCAGGTGCAAGTCTGGGACCTTAGAGAGGGTAGACCTGAGCCGGGTCCTCTGTGGGTTCAGGCATTGGTTTGGGACATCAAAGGGAATAAGCAGGAACCTAGAACCCCTGCGGGTCCCAGCACTAGTCTGAGACCTCTGAAGAAGTAAGCAGGTCCTCTGCGGATTCGGGCGCACCTGAGCCTAGAACCTCCCAGGCAGTAGACCATAACCAGAAACCTTTCCAGGTCCAACTCCAACCCAGGGACTTCTGCAGGAGGGTAGCCAGACCATGATTTACAGATACAGGTCAAAGCCCAAAGCTGGTAACATAAGCCAAAGATCCTCCAGGCAAGGAACTCCACCTTGGGCAACAAATTCCACAGGAGTGGAATTAAATGAGATTCCTAGGACAGGACAGCAAGAGCTGGAGGAAACAAGCTCCACGGGGAGCAGAAGCCAGGAGCAAATCCAGCCCTGGGAGCCAACCCAGTCCTGGGACACTACAGACCAGGATTGAGCCAACGACCTGACCCAGAGTCTGCGACCTCCACTGGAACCAGAGTGGGACTGAATCAGTTACCTAAGACACAGAGAGGAAAAGCTCCATCATGAGCAGAAGCCAAGAAGCAAACCCAGTCCCGGGACATGAGCAGATCAGGATTGACCCAGCGACCAGACCCAGAGCCAATGATCGCCAACAGAACA
>JAQHUG010000247.1:491353-548712 GCA_028555095.1 Dicrostonyx torquatus | reverse complement strand
GGGGATTGACGCTGACCCTGGACTCACTCTTTTAGCTGGACTGGCTGGCCAGTGAGCTCCAGACATCCACTTATTTCATTTCTTTGGCACTGGGTTACAGATGAGAACTGCCCAAACTGGCTTGTATGTGGGATCTAAATCACTCACCGAATCATCTCCTAGCCCCTACCACTTTTTTAAGCCACTAAATTGTGGGTGATTTGTTAGGCAGCAGTAGATCCATGGTACAATATTTTCATCAGGAAAAGATCAAGAAGGTGACCTGAGGTCAGAAGGAGGGAAGCTCCAGCTCAAAGTAGAAGAGTGGACACTGGGAAGTGAAGGCATATATTCTAATTTTCTGATCATTTCAGCCTGGAGTACATGAGACCAATGACCTGACAGATCCACAGCCCTGCAGTGTTCCTGATGTGTTAACCGTGTATCACTGAGACACGTTGCCTGACAGATATGGCTTAAGGGAGGAAGGACCTATCTGGGCCAAAGGTTTCAAGGTTCACAATCTATCAGTCCATCATGGCAGTGGGAATGTGTCAGAATGCTTCATATAGTGACTGATCAGGAAGCAGAGAGGGTGTGACTGGAAGAAGCCAAGGATAATACATATCCAAGGGATGCCCCCAGTGAATGATGTACTTCCTCCAGAGAGGTCCCACCTGCCAAAGATGGGACCTAATAACTCCAGCAGCTATGAAATAGGAATCTAACACTATAACCAGCCAGGCATGGTGACACATTCCTGTCATTCTATCCCTGTAGAGGTGCAGAAAGGAAGATCAGTTCAAGGTTGTCCTTGGTGACATATTGAGTTTGAGGCCAGCCTGAACTACATGGAACCCTGTCTCAAAGACTGAAACAAACACATGAACTTGTGAGAGACATTTCATATTCAAACCATAACACCATAGACATGAAGGCCTATAGATGCTATTCAACCTCAAGGACCCTGAATAACTTCATGCAGTCAGAGGCTCCACAGAGGAAGGCCACATGGGCTCCAGGTCCCCCTCAGATGTTCATCAGGGGTGTTTCCCTCTTCTGTGAAGCAGCTAGCTGCACAGGAGGCAGCTCCCAAGAGGAAAGACTCCCCTTCCTGGACCCCTATCCTGCCTATGGGATCCCTAAGCCTATTCTCTAAGAAAGCCAGCAATGACTTAGGGGGAACCAGGCCCCTAACTCAGGTTCCTCTGCAAAGATCAAAAGCCAAAGACCTGTAAACGAGGGGACTCAGAGGGACCCTGAAGGAGAGGGCAGTGGAGCAGAGACCTGTCTACAGGGGAATGTATGGGAAAACGCCACTTTCTGGGAATCCCCATAGGAAAGGTCCACTTGCCAGGACAGAACCCACAACTGAGGCTGAGCCAATGCTGTTATCTAATTAGTCAATAACCCTTTACTAATCAGCTGCTAATAGAACATACAGCAGGCTCCACAGGCAATTCCTGGAGAAGAAGGAAAGACATTGAGACTTTTCAGAACAAGGGACCCCCCATGTTGGCCCTTCATTTGTTTGGGTCCCAACCAGTCATTCTAGCCATGAGGGCATGGTGTTTTCCAGTTACCCATCAGTTCTTGGGAACTGAGAGTCACAAGTCCCAAATCCTTCCTGGAACCCTTTAGAATCCAAGTGCTGGGCAAAATGTCTAAGTGCGTCTTATCTTTCCATAAAGACAAACACCAGACCAACAAAGCAGAAGAGTGGAGACCCTTCCTTCTAGTACGTCCAAGAGGCATGGACAGGGAGCATCTTTTCATGTGTGTGTGTGTGTGTGTGTGTGTGTGTGTGTGTGTGTGTGTGTGTGGGCACATTTGTGTGCATATGCATGTAGAGGCCAGAGAGCAACCTCAAGTGCCATTCCTCAGGTCCTGACACTTTTTTCTTCCTTCCCCTCTTTTTTTGACACAAAGTCTCACTGTGTAGTCCAGTTGTCCTGGAACTCTCTGGACAGGCCAAACTAGCCTTGAACTCACAGAGATCCACCTGCTTCTACACCCCACCCAATCCCGAGTTCTGGATTTAAAGGTATGTGTCGTCATGCCCGGATCACTTTTTCTGTTTTGATACAGTCTCTTACTGGCTTAGAATTTGTCAGCTAAGCTAGGATGTCTGGCTATTGAACCCCAAAGATCTACCTGTCTTCACTTCTCCAGCACTGGAGAAGTGCATCATGCCCAGAGGTGTGTGTATGTGTATGTGTGTGTGTGTGTCTATCTGTCTGTATCTGTGTGTGTTGTGTTTATGTGGGTATGTGTATATTCATATGCAGGTGTGAATGTGTGTATGTGTATGTGTGTGTGTGTGTGTGTGGTGTGGTCTATCTGTCTGTATCTGTGTGTGTTGTGTTTATGTGGGTATGTGTATATTCATATGCAGGTGTGAATGTGTGTGTATGTGTTCTGCTTATGTTGGTAGTGTATATGCATATGCAGGTATGAATTTGGGGGGGGACATGTGTGGGGAAGCCATCAGTCAAGATCAGGTATGTTCCTCAATTTCTGTGAGTGTTTTGCCTATTTGCATGTTTGTGTGTATACTATGTGCACACCTTGCCCTCATAGGCCAGAAGAAGGTTAGACTTCCGGAACTGGAGTCACAGATGGTTGTGTGGGTGCTGGGGACTGAACCCTAGTCCTCTGGAAGAGCAGCAGTACTCTTAACCACATCTCTCTAGCCCCTTCCTTACTTTTTTATACATGAGTATTTTTTGTTTGTTTGTTTTTGAGACAGGGTTTCTATGCATTACAGTCTTAGTTATCTTGGAACCAGCTCTTATAGACCAGGTTGGCCTCGAACTCACAGAGATTTGCTTGTCTCTGCCTCCTGAGTGCTGGGATTAAAGGCGTGCACAAGGGTTTTAGGGATGTAAACTCAGGACCTAATGCTTGCACAATAGGCACTTTACCACCTGAGCCATCTCTCCAGCTCCTTTTACGTAAGATCTGAGGGTTGTACTCAGGTCCTTGTATTTGCAAGGTAAGCACTTTACAGATGGAGCTATCTTCCTAGCCCCCAGATACACTTGTCAGCTTCTGGGTCCAACAGCCAAACTCCTGCTAAATGATAGCCTCGACCTGGGAAGACAAAAGCTTCCAGGAGACCACTTGTGTGGCTGTGTTGGGGTGATGAGCATTCAATAATTTTTGTTTTCTTCTCAAAATTTCTCAATAACTCATACATTTTGCAGAGATTAATTCACAATATTTGTAACCAAGAGAAAAGTCAATCCATTTCAAAATAAAAGTGCAAAACTTCTGGTTGTTCGTCCAAGATTCTCAGCCCAGAGTGCTTGTGCAATGAGAGCCAGCTGTCTCCGTGTCTGTTTATGTATGGAGATTTTAATTCCTACTTCACTGCCCTTAAATTTCTCTAAGGAAAAATGTAGCCAAGAAACCGAGAGAGGGGTGCTGAGAGCAAGTCCCTTTTCTGAAAACCATTTTTTTTTCTTTCAGAGAGCTTTCTAGGTCATTCAGTTACAATGGCATTCAGGTCAGGAGTGAACAATATTTCCCAAACTTTGACATAATTTTACCCGGGGCTTGCCTTCTCCTCTCGGGAAGTAGCTGCAGGGTGCTCAAAAAAGGTCTGTGTGTGAAGTCAGTCAGCTCATTGACCTTGGATGGGCCCTTAACTCCAACTAGGTCATGCATGTAAAACGCTGGGAACAGAGAGTAGCTAATTAATGAGGCTTTGCTATACCTCTTGATCTTTAAAAAAAAAAAAAGCTTTTCAAATATTTGATGGTTTAGTCGTCTTAGCCCACAGAGCATTTAGCTCTGAACTGAAGAGGCAGTATCAGCTCAGTGCCTAAGTGAAATGGCATTTTGAGAGCATCCCAGACAGGGGGCATAATTACAGGGTGACTCTGGCAGTCCCTCCAATAACATTTGAGCTTGAAGTGAAAGCAATTGCTTCTTCTTACTGATAACAAAAAGCTCTGATGTGTCTGCCCTTCATGCGAAGTCTGTGACTGGTGCTCCCCTCCTCCCCGCCTTTAACACTATAAGAAAAAAGTGTCGAAGCATAAATAGAGTGATCCATAAAAACTAAGGCACTAAAGGGGTGGCCACGCCCCTACTCCATCAGGCCCTGAATAGTCCATAATTCCAGCATTGTTCCAGTGCAGCTGCCTGGCGTCAGCCAGGAACACCCTCTGAAGCCTGAGTGATGCTGGAACCTGCCTCTACTCTCGGTATCCAATCCAGACACTAAATCCTGCCAAATGGTTATTTTTACCACCACTTGGACCCAACCTTTACTCTTCAATCTTTATTCCCAGCTCCTCCCTAAGCAAAAGCTGCTCAGGGTTCATCAGCAGGTGTGTACTTGGAGGGTTACTTTGAACAGGATGAGGCTGGCTGGGAAGCTGAGGGTGTGGAGAACTGGAAAGAACAGAGCTGTCAGCAACTGAGGATGCCCACAAAGGTGCACTATATAAGCTATCTAGGAGGGATATGGGGAGAGAGAAGGAAAGAAGAAGGGAGGGAGAGCAGGGTAGTGGTGGTACACACCTTTAATTCTAGCCCTCAGGAGGCAGAGGCAGGTGGATCTCTGTGAGTTCGAGGCCAGCCTGGTCTACAAGAGCTAGTACCAGGACAAGCTCCAAAAAATACAGAGAAACAAACAGAGAAATTCTGTCTTGAAACCCCCCCAAAAAAAAGAGGAAGGGAGGGAGAAAATGAGAGAAGGAAAGAAGGATGGATTCTATTAGTTAGTTTTATATCTATAATACATCTGTCTATGACCAGATGTCATGACCAGATCTGGTCAGTGGTTGGTTAGTTAGGCCCCTGCACAGGGCTTTTGGACATAGGAAGATTGAAAGTTCCTCAGTTGGCTTGGGGATGTGGCTCAGTTGGTACAGCACCTACATGGGACAGCATACATGAAGCATGGGGTTCAATTCCCAGAACTGTATAAACTGGGCTTGGTACTACACACATGAAATCCCAGCTCCTGAGAGTTGGAGGCAGGCAGATCAGTAATTAAAAATCGCCTTTGGCTACAAAGCAAGTTTGAGAACTGACTGAACTCCATGAGACTGATTCCAACAGAGCTCCTCAGCAGACTGCAGGAGGGTGGCTGGCTATTCCTTCACTGGCTCACACAGATCGATGATAGGCACAGATGGCTGCACCTTTGTTGGCTGCACACCCCAGACTGGGATGGTCATCCAGGGACAGGTGCTGACCTGGAGAGACTCTTCCCTCTTCCTGAACACATCTCTATCAGCAAGTTTCTTAACCTCTCATGGGACCATTGGCCACAAAGACACATATGGAGTCTCAGATGCCCCTGGAATGTTGAGCTGAGTCTCCAACCCAGCTTGTTCTGTCTCTGATAGTCCCCACACAGCCCCCCTCCATGGGAAACAGTGTATGTCCCAGCAGCACTCTGAAGCTGTAAGGGTGATATGATGCTACGTCCATTAACTTAGTAAATGGACCAGATGTGTATGGTCTCCCCAAAGCCTAGAGGTGGGAAGCTCTTATCAGACCCAACTGCCAGCCACTCAGGGCATAAAAGGACCCTTGGCTCTTCCATGCCACAGAAAGCTGCCAGTAAGTGACACATTATCTAATTACAGTGGGTGCTCTGACCCCAAGGCCACATGTGTGTAACCCACTCTGCTGGAACAGTACCAGACCAACAATAGGCTGACTCTCACCAAGAGCCTGAGAGACAAACCCTCACAACGCAGATAGCAGATAAGGAAACTAATGTCTCTTTCAGGAGCCTGAGCTCTGAGTCCCTGGGCTCAAGGATGAGGAGACACCCTTGGGACCCAGCCCAGCCTTGGGGCAAAGGGACTGGAAACCAATTGCCCACCCTAGATAACCCTGATTTTCAGGCCTCAAAGCCAGAAGCCCTTCAATGGACCACCCCCTGCCCCAGAACAAAGTCAGGGAAGGAAAAGCCGTAAGCTGTGGCCCAACAACAGCTGGGTTCACCACTGCAGAGATCCTTGACTTCTGTGTACAAGATACAGCCCATAATGACCTACTCAAGCCCTTCATTTACCCTCCCCCACCCCACACAGCTAAACACACATTCTTTTCACCTCAAGCTAATTTCAGCCAACAACGCCTATGTTCTTGGTTGCTCTAGAAAACAAGAACTCTCTGTCTTAGCTTACAGAGTGATATAGAGCAGTGGTCCTCAACCTTCCTAACGCTGTGACCCCTGAATACGGTTCCTCATGTTGCGGTGACCCCCAGACGAAAAATGATTTTTGTTGCTGCCTCACAACTGTAAATAATGAATGAACCGCTATGAATCATAATGCGAAAATCTGATATGCAGATGGTCTTAGGCAACCCCTGGGACAGGTCTTTCAACCCATAAAGGGCTCATGGCCCACAGGTTGAGAACCACTGATAAAGAGCATAAGCTACATACAGCTGGATAATGGATACTCCAGTGTATGTCTATAATCTCAGCCCTTGGAGGGTGGAGGATTTGGAGTGCCAATTCAACTACATGTGAGCATGAGGTTAGCCTAGGCTAACATAAAAACAAGACAAGGAAGGAGTGGAAGATGGAAGGGAAGGATGGGAAGGAAGGAAGGAAGGAAGGAAAGGAGAGAGGGAGGAAGGGAGGGAGGGAGGGGAAGGAAGAAGGGAGGGAAGGAGAGAGGAATATAGGGAGGGGTGGAGGGAGAGAGGAAGGGAGGGAGAGTGTGACTGGGACTTTCTGGAGTGTCCAGGGGCCTGCACCAGAAAGTGCAGACAGGCCACACTGCATGACCCTTTGATAAGGTTTCCTCCTTGTTCACCTAAAGAGCAAGTTTCTTTCAATGATCCTCCAATTCCCCACAGAAAAGCGGAAGATCCCTTTTTCTCCTGGTTTATTTTCACTTGCGTTAGAGATGACTCTCCGGGAGAGCAGCACTAGGAACACTAACTAAAGGAAAAAGGGGTGAAAAGATTCTTGTTCACTGGCATGGGGCCCCACCATCATGGGGCCGTTACAGGCAATGATATATTATTTAAGTACACTATTTTCTCTTCCTGTCCATTTGAAAAAAAAATCAGAAGAGTGGACTAAGAGTGAAATCTCACCAAAACCTTCTACATATTGTTCAATAAATACCTAGACAACTAATTCTATGTGGAAGCTGGGGACTCCAGAATCACAGCAGGCAGCCCCAGTGGCTTCCTCTCAGCTCACTCAGGAGGCTTCCAATTACACACCTCCCTCCCTCCTTCCTCAGAAAGAATCCTGCAGGCTCCGCCCCTTGGAAATCAGCCACACAGATCCCCGAAACCAGGCCCCAAAGCCACCCGAAAGCCAGGGTACTTACCGACTTCCTTTGGGAAAGAAAGTCATTTTAAAACAAACGAGGAGTTCGCGCCTTCCGTTGCCCCGAGCAGGCAACCTTGGAGACTGGCACACTTTCCGAGGGACAGCTTCCGGAGGAGCTCAACTGGGTCCCAGAGGGCAGCAAGCTGGGGGGTCTTCTCAGAGATGTCAAGAGCTGAGCTGTGCTTCGAGCCCTGATCAGTCCCGCTTGGGGTCCTGTGGGTGGTCCTGCCTCCCTGGCAGCGCCCTTGTCTTCTGCTGGCCACAGCTGTGGAGACAGAGCCCTGACAAAGCCAGCACGTGGAGAACTAAGGAGGCAGGCAGGCGGGGCTCAGCCCAGGATGCCACAGGCTGGTCCCCATAGCAACAGGGCAAGGAGCTAAGCTGGTGGTGCTGAGCTGGTAGTGAGTGGAGACAGTGGCCTGGGTGAGCAGGAATCCATGGGGGTTTGGGTTCCAGGCGGGCACAGGAGAAAAGGCTACTTTTTTTTGGACACCATCACCCACCTACCACTTCTGACAGACTCTTGACTCTTGAGGGTCCTGAAGCTGCAGGAATCTTTAAGTACCTTTAATACCACAGAAAATTTCTTTTCCTGGTGTGGGGACACTTTTCCTGTGTATAGGGAGGCTACAGTGAAAATAAATGTGCATTTTTTTATTTTTTTGTTTTTTTATATGTATTCTTTTATTTTTTTATTGTTAAAAGAAAAATTTACATTTACTCCCCTTGTTCCCGGCTCTCCCGCTTCCTTTTTTGGTTTTTTGAGACAGAATTTTTCTATTTGTGTCTCTGGTTGTCCTGAAATTCACTCTGTAGACCAGACTGACCTTGAACTCACAGGGATCTGCCTGCTTCTGCCTCCTGAGTGCTGGGATTAAAGGTGTATAACACACACACAGACACTGGCTAATGTGCATTTTCTTATGGAGATCCTTGTATGGACGCTGTGCCAGGGTGTGTATACACATGTGTAGTATAAAGAGTGTGTGATGTGCCTGCCCAATGTGTGGTGTGTAGGGCACATATGTGGTATCCATCACGTAAGTCTGGGTATGTGCCATGTGTGGTATGTATCTATCTGTACTGTAGATGTGTGGTGTGTATATGGTGTTGTTTTGTGAGTAAGGGATCTAAGAAGCCCGGATAATCTCTATGGTGTTTATTTGTTATAAATGGGGAAACTGAAATAAGCCCTAAAGAATCCCACAGTCCTGGGTGCTACCAGCTGACCAGAATTCCTGATAGTGGCTCTGGGTGGCCAGTCCTGTCCAGCCATCTGCCTCTAAGCCCAGAGCTTCTCAGGTTTTGTCCATTTGTCTATATACCCACCATCTCATTACACGTGTGGAGTTCATTAGAATAAGGCCAAAGTTCCACAGATGTCCCTGAAGTGCCCTCCACATGCTAGGAGGGAGAGGAAGTCAGAAACTTGGGTATCTAAGATGCTACTTGTGAGATTAAAATCAAGTGCAAGGAAGAAAATCCATTCTAAAGGAAAAGAGTGTCCCTGCAAGCAGGATCAGTGGGGGGCCGGAGCTCAGTATTCACCTGGAGGGGTGGGTCTTGCTCTGTGAAGATCTTGAGAGAGCTCTCATTCCTCAGTGTTGGATACAAATACTTGTGCCTCTCTGACGCAGGGCCCAGCTCACAGTCATTGCCTAGGTAATTTCTGCAGGTGGGGTCAGTATTTGCATGTACTTCTTACTCTTTAACCAGCGTCTACCCAACGTGTAGACACAGTTTTCCCACTCTTCAACCAACTGTAAATGTTCTGTTGATTCTGATTCTCCCACCACTGAGATACCCTTTCCACCCAGTCCCTCTGCTTTCTGGCCTGCTCTTTTCTCAGCCTTCTCCAAGTTCCCCTCATTCAAACCCTGACAGAGGCATTTCTCTCTCCCCCATGTGCCAGGTTCTCTTCTCCAGCCCTCAACCACAGGCCCACACAACCTCAGCTGCCAGGCAGGATGACAACCACAGATGGTGACTCATTTTTACCCGGCCATGTGGCTATTTTAGAGATGGATGGAGAAGTTTTTGCCATCTTAAGATGCCTCACACTCCCCAGAGCACCCAGGCCTGCGCCCCTCCTTATCTCAAATTCTGTTTGTTTGTTTGGAGATTTATTTAGCTCAACATTTTTGTTTGTCTGGCCGGCCTTGTACTCGCTACGCTACGCAGCTGAGGACGACTTTAAACTCTGAGGCTTCTATCTCTACCTCCCAAGTCCTGGGATTATAGGTGTGTGCCACCACACCTAGTTTGTGTAGTGCTGGGGATCCAGCCCAGCGCTCCCTGCATCCTAGGCAAACACTGGACTACATCCCCACATCCAGACTCTGTATGACCACACTTCTGATTTGTTCTTGAGTGTTATGTGGGGAAAGGAAAAACAGGGATCTAGTGCTCTGCACCCCAATCCCATTGTTGCAGCTATGAGGAGAGGTGGTGGTCTCTCCCTGTGTGTGCGACCCTGCATACAGTGTTAGTCAGGAGGCTACAATCAGGAGAGGTGCTCAGCACCCAAAGACTGCTTACCTTTCAACCCTCCCCACTTGGAGGCAGATCTGGATTTGAAGCTGCAAGTGTCCCCATCTGGCCTCCGCTATGTCGGGAAAATCCCTGAAAATAACAGAATTGGCTTGAGGTCTGGGATGAATGTCTTCGTCTTCTGAGGAGCCCTTGCTGTGAAGAGCTGAGGCACTGCATGTCATGTGGTCACCAGAATAACCAGAGGGTGACACAGCAACACAGGGAGTCACTCAAAATAGGTGGGATGGCAGAGCTGCGGTTAGCACTTGGAAAAAAAACGATTTCTGGAAATGTGGGACAGGCAGAGCATGTGGGGGTCCATGGGAAGTGCTCCCTCCTTTCCCACCTGCTACCATGACAAACAGTAAACAAAAGGCAGGGCAGAAGGGAATTTTCTTTGTTTCTGGAGCATTCATTGGGTTACAGGCACGCTTCATAAATAGCTTCATTTAATTGTCCAAACTCATATCATTTTGCCCCAAACTGACCCATCTCTTGGGAAGAAAAGGGGGAAAAAAGGCTACTGGGATATAGTTCAGTTGGTAGAGTAGTTGCCTAGCATGTATTGGTTTCAAAAGCAGCACTACACAAACCAGGAACGGTGGCACGTGCCTATAATCCCAGTGTTCGGCAGAGACACCAGGATCAGAAGTTCAAGATCATTCTTGGCTATGTAGTGAGTTGAAGACTAGCATGGTCTTCATGGATCCTTGTATCAAAAATAAGAAAAAAACCTGCTTTGTAATCCCTAAAACACTGGGGAGGGGCAGAGAGGGGAGCAGCACTGTCTCATTTCCAGGATTCGTTCCAAATTCTACTCCTCAAAAGAAGCCTCCAGTGGTGCTAACCACACGTCACACAGAATTCACCCCCAGAGGATCTGAGCCTATAGTGGACTTTGTAGTTCAAAATCTAAATTTAAGATTTGAGGAGTATGGGTTTCCCAGAAGCACACAGAAAAATGTGGGCCACATTTTCATCCTGAGCTTCATCTGCTGGGTTTGAAGAGGACCCTAGCTGCTGTCTGTGACTGTGGGAACTTTCTCCTTTACACTACAGAAGGGAAGGAAGGCCAACGAGTCTCAGGGAATCTCTCTCTCTCTCTCTCTCTCTCTCTCTCTCTCTCTCTCTCTCTCTCTCTGTGTGTGTGTGTGTGTGTGTGTGTGTATGCGCGTGCATGCGTGCAGGCACACACATGCCACAGCGTCCACATGGAAGTCAGAGGACATCTTTCAGGAGTCAATTCTCACGGTCACCTTGTTTGAGACAGAGAATCTCTTGTTTCTAGGGCTGGGCTGGGAACTGCAGGATAGCTGGCCTTGAGTTCCCAGGTCTCCTTACCACTCAGCCTTCTATCACAGCAAGACAGTGCTAGATTAAAGATGTGAGGGCCTGGTGTGCTCATACGTGTTCACAGTGATTAATCCATCACTTATTCTGTAAATATTTAGTAAACAATTCTCATTTAATTTTTATTAAATATATATAGTAATACTTTATTTCTGTCTTTTGATCTCATACAGAATAAAAATTCTGGATAATTTTTTTAAATGTAGCTCAGTATTCTCCTGCCTCAGCCTCCTGGGTAATAAGATTCCAACTATAGAGTATCACACCTTGCCAAATTCTGTTTTGAGGTGGGTTTTCCTTCCAGGATATTGCTCATTTCATCTTGTGTTGGCACACACTGAAATACCTGAGATGCCATTTCTGGCCTGTGGGCCCTGGCAAGCCTGATACATTATGGGTCTCAGGGTAGTTCCCCAGTGCTGGGATACTAGCTTGGGAGTTGGGGAAGAGTTGATGTTGTCTCTCTTTCCCCTCTGAATCAGAGTCACAGGTGGTGACCAAGTGAGAGGACCTGGGCTGAGTGTGTTAGGCGACACAAAGTTCCTGTTCATCCTGTAAAACATTGCAAGCTTAGGCAAATGCGACAAAGGAAAGAGATCTGGGCAGGGGTTACAACTCAGTTGGTAGAGTTCTTGTCTAGTGTACACAAAGTCCTGAGTTCCACCCCAGGCACCAAACTAGGCATGGTGGTAACCTCAGATCTTGGGAGGTGGAGGTCACCCTCAGCTGCACGAGTTTGAGGCCAGCCTCTCTCAGAAGTGAAGGAGCAAGAAACCCAGGCAGATGGGTTAATGACTCCAAGCACTTAAAGCACAAGCCTGATGTGCTGAGTTCAGATCCCAGAACCCACATAAAAAGCTGGATGTGGTAGCACACATCTGTGGTGCAAATTCCCCGTGCACCACACGGGGAGAGCATGCACGCCAACTTAGAAACCAACACAGACAAATCGGCTGAAAGATTGAGGAAATACGAGCTGCACTAAAAGGCAAATTCAAGAAGATGATTTTCTCTGAGGAAGAAGGAAGAAGCTGGGGGCTGGAGAATAGATTGTTGGAAGCTGCAGACTTCAAAATGACATTGTTCTTAAAGCCTGCAATAAAAATGAGAGAGACAGAGAGAGAGAGAGAGAGAGAGAGAGAGACAGAGAGAGAGAGAGAGAGAGAGAGAGAGAGAGGAAAGCAAAACTCAGCAGGGCAATCATTTATGGGAACAAACACTTTCAACGCTGGCCCCAAATTTGCCATTATGGAGTATTTTTCTGTCTCCAGGCTTTTTTTCCCCTGAAGACTTCTACCCATAATAAGAACTGGTCAGCGGGTTTTGTTTGTCTGTCTGTTCATTTCTTCACATTTCCCTCGATGAAAAATAAATTAATGAATGAACAAATAAATAAAAACGTTTTTCCCTGGCTCCTGGTGGAGCATCATGTGGCAAGCACTTTGGAGCTCGGCTCATGGGCCTGGACACTCATAGGAGATGCAGCTGCTCATGGGTGCTCACCAACCTGTGACTCATGCTCCACAGCTGCTGGGATCCTTTGACTGCTTTGCAGACCCTGAAGCAGTTGAGCTAGCCTCTTCCCTTCCCATAGCCATTACCCCATTCTGTGGTGCATAGGTGACCCCAAAGACTCAGAGTTTGAATGACTGCAGCAATGTTCACCCTCACTTCTAGATGTCCCAGGGTCTATAGCCTTGATTTTGACTCTTGAGCACCCACAGGAGTCACCTTTGACCTAAAAGACCTGTTCACTGCCCTAGGCAGAAGGTGGCTTTGTCAGGCTTGGAGGCAAAGGGGGTGAGGGGAGGGTCTGAGACACCAGGGAAAAAAGGGAAAGGACCCCTGGGAAAGGCAGGAGGGCAGCAGTAATAGGGTTCACTGGGTCCTATTTACTCCTGATGAATGATCGATCATTATCCTATTGTAGTTTACCCACAAGCACATGTTCCATGATAAAAGGGCTTAGAATCATAAAATAGTGACAGCTTAGCATTCTACCAAATACAGGGCCCTAAGATCTCAGACATAGACCCATGAAACTGCCCTGAATACATAATGGAGAGGTGGAAGGTCCTATCTCATTATCTTGGCCTAACAGAGCAGAGGGTTAGGAACCCCAAGAGCTAAAACAATGACAGGACAGGCACAGCAGAAGTGGGTGAGGCCTTGTGAGCACCATGAGCACAGACTCAGAAAGGGCAGTGAAAGCTTCCTTAGTTGTAACTTATGGATCTTGACGGGTAAGTGGAAAATCTCTAGAAGGAGGCTGGGGCAGGCATTCTAGATGCTGAAAGGGAAGATGTAAAGGTTGCTTCTGCTAGATTTCAGGTGGAGCTCATACCAAAGATAAGCTTGACGGGAACTAACTACCTTGATGTTTGCAAGAGAGACTCTGCCATTCTTACTGTGGCCCATGAAAGAATCAGTTTTCAGTTGTCTGTCGTGGGCACAGGATAGGGAAGAAATGGTGAGATGCTTCCTTAATATGATTCTGAGACCAGAGTGGGTGACAGTGGGCTGTGAGACAGGAAGTGAGAAGCTTCTGGATCATGGTGGATGTGATCAGCTACCAATGAGTTCTGAGGCTGATGTCCCAGACCTTCCATAACCACTTGGTTGGGTCCTAAATGTTATGGTTCTGGCACTTTAAGAGAAAAGTCACGCCCAGTCCCTCCCCCATCTGCTGAGGCAGGCTGATCTTCAGCTTCCAGCCTGAGAGTTCTCTCTTTCCTGTCTTCCTCTAGGGAGAGGCAGGTTCTGTCTCTCTCTCCTCACTTCTCTCCGCCCCCCATTTCTGTCTGTCTCTCCTCTGTCTCCTCTTTCTCCCTCTCTCTGTCTCTCTTCTTCTCCCCTTCCCCATTTCCCCTCCATAACCCTAATAAACGTTTAACTTTACTCTACATGGCGTGCTTATCCATGTCTCTGGCTCCTGCCTGCCCGCAACGTGTCTCCCTGCCTGGGACCAGCCACCGCTGGGGACTGGCAGCCATCTCTTCCTGGGACTGGCTGCTCTCAGGGCCCGCTGCCTGCCGCCACATGGCCTGCTACCACTGCTTGGGAACCTACAGCGTTTCTGCTGCTTACTGCTGCCGGGGGTCCTTCAGCATCTTTAATTTTTTTTTTTTTTTTTTTTTTTTGGTTTTTCGAGACAGGGTTTCTCTGTGGCTTTGGAGCCTGCGCTGGAACTAGCTCTTTTAGACCAGGCTGGTCTCGAACTCACAGAGATCCGCCTGCCTCTGCCTCCCGAGTGCTGGGATTAAAGGCGTGCGCCACCACCGCCCGGCTTCTTTAATTTTTTATAACACTAAATATCTAGCTTATATTTTCCATTCTGTTTGTGGGAACTGAACGGTGCCCAGGGAGTCAGCTACTGCTTGGAGGCCAGTGTTCATTCTGTATGTCGAAAGAGACTTGTTCCTCCTGCTTCAGTTTCTTTATCTATATCACAAATTCTCAGAGTCTCCTGGCTTGGGTCTAAATGTGGTCCCCAGACTCCATGCTTGCTTATGAACTGGCTCTGTGTTCCTGTTGGCTGACAACACTCTGTCAATATCGTAGAAACATTGCTCAGGCCCCAAACCAACGTCCTGATACTTCCTCAGTCCAAGTTTCTATTCCTCCTCCCTCCAGTCCACTCCAAGTGCCTTAAGTCTGAGTTCTGTGAGTTCCAGGTTCATGCAAAGCCCAGGGAAGGAAACATACAACCCAACATTGCTTCCAAAGACCAGACATCATTGCCAGCATCCACATGTTACCAGCAATACTGATGCCTAGTGTATTTCCATCAGGAAATACGGATGTCATTGTCAGCTAAACTTAGATATCAGGTGGGCTATACCTGCCCTGAGCTGGGCACTGCAATTCAGGAACTCAGGCACTTTCCCCATAGCTGGGTTGGCTCCTATTATCAGACAACACACCTCTAAGTAATTATTGGGACAAAGAAGAAATCCTGAGCCAGGAGGTGGTGGCGCATTGCCTTTATTTAATCCCAGCACTTGGGAGGCAGAAGCATGCAGATCTTTGTGAATTCAAGGCCAGCCTGGTCTACAGGCTCCAAAGCTACACAGAGAAATCCTGTCTCAACACCTCCCCCTCCCACAAAAAAAGAAGAAATCTCAAGAAATAAAACTAACAGTGGGTGTTAGGGCTAGAGCAGGGGGTTGTATAACTGGTCTCAAACTTACTATGTAGCTGAGGATGACCTTAAATTCCTGATCCTCCTTATGTTGAGGTCTTAGGAGTGAACCACCATGCCCAGATTGTAAAATACTTTAGGCTGAAATAAAATACACATCTCAAAATTTGTTGGAGGTGAGTAAAACTATGTTTACACTGGATGTTTGTGAGAGACATTAGTTAAAGAGAAGAATGTCTGGATGGCAACCTAAGCATCTGTATTGAGAAACAAGAGAAGAAACATCTGAATGGTGATCTAAGCATCTGTCTTGAGAAACGAAGGAACAAAACAACCCTAAAACAAACAGAAAGAGGCAATGAAAGATAACAAACTGGACTCGGTAAGAATTAGAGAAAAATCAGTAAAGCCAAGAATTAGTCCTTTGAATTGATTCAACAAATTGGTCAATCCTTAGCCCTGTCTTAGTCACTGTTCTATGCTGTGAAAAGACACCATGACCACAGCAACTTTTTTTTTTAAAAGATTTATCTATTTATTATATATACAGTATTCTGTCTCGATGTATGCCTGAAGGCCAGAAGAGGGCACCAGATCTCATTACAAATGGTTGTGAGCCATCATGTGGTTGCTGGGAATTGAACTCAGGACCTATGGAAGAGCAGCCATCTCTCCAGCCCCAACCACAGCAACTCTTATAAAGAAAAAAAAAACGTTTAATATTTTTTTCTTTGGAGACTTCCTGGAACTTGCTCTGTAGACCAGGCCGGCCTTGAACTCACAGAGATCTGCCTGTCTCTGCTTCCTGAGTGCGGGGATTAAAGGCTTGTGCCACCACTGCCTGGCCCACATTTAATTTTTTTAATACTTTATATTTTCAGAGGTTTAGTTCATTATCATCACAGTGTAACATGGTGGCTTGCAGGCAGACAGGTGCTGGGTAAGGAGCTAAAAGTCCTACATCTTGACCTGCAGGCAACAGAGAGTAGTCTGAGACACTGGGTGTATCTTGAGCAAGAGACCTCAAAGCCCACCCACACAGTGACCCACTTCCTCCAACAAGGCCACACCCACTCCAACTAAGTCACATCTCCTAATAGTGCTACTCCCCATGAGCTTTTGGGGGCCAACTACAGTCAAACTACCACAGGCCCAGGAGAAAGGGGACAGAACTCATCAATCTTGTAAGCCAGTGAGATGGCTCAAAGTGTGAAAATGCTTGCCGCCAAACCTGACGACTTGAGTTTGATCCCTTGGACCCAATGGTGGAAGGAGAGAACCGACTCCTACAAGTTGTCCTCTGACTGCCACACATGAGACACGGCTTGTGTGCCTCCCCCCTGGACAAGTGCACAAAATACATAAATATTTAATGAGATCAAAAGAGAATGAGGGTTTCCGTTCCCATTTCAGCCCTCTAGTGAGTCACCGCTCTAAAGGTTAGGTGCCCCAGGACACACCCATTTGATACATTACCTTCGCTTTATGTGGATGGGGAAGTGTGCCCCCCAGTCTGTGGAAATGTAACTTCACAGTATAAAATACTGCGTCTTCTGTCAGGTACTTTTTAATCATATTTTTAACATTTTCAGCTATGGTTCACTATGAAAAGCCCGGGCCGACGTGTCTATTCCTGCCAGAACCAGCTTATAGCTGCAACAAGGGGTTACTAGCACGGCCTCCATACGGAGGGTTTCCCTGCCCTATATCCCTTTGTAGTTTCTGTCTCTGCTGTCAGAAAAGACAGTTCGTGTGTGTGTGTGTGTGTGTGTGTGTGTGTGTGTGTGTGTGTGTACACATGTTCATACATTGTGAGACGTTGATGTTGAATGTCTTCTTCAACTACTTCCTGTCTGATTGTCATTTTGGTGATACTGGGGATTGAACCTAAGGCCTTGAGTATGCTTGGCCAATGTTCTATCACTAACCTCTGTCCCCAGTCCCACTTTATTTTTTGAAACAAGGTTTCTCCCTGAACCTGGTGTTGAGCCCTTCGGTTAGATTGGCTAGCCAACAATCCCCAGGGAGTCTCCCATCTGCCTCCTAGCACTGAGATTGCAGGCACACACTCTCATATCTGGCTTGACAAGAGAGTTATTAAGGGTATCTTATAACCCAGAAACTGCAAGAGACTCATTTACAAGCAGCCCACCTCTCCTCAGCTGCAGTTCCCCAAGCCCTCCCATGTGTCAGAACCTGGTGGGCACCTCATTTGAGTCCCCTAGGACACATGCCTGCTACATATACTCAATCATTGATCTTAGAAGGGTCTTCAGGTGTTGATAGTGAGTTCCTCAGGGCCACACACAACTTGGGTATCTTTCCAAAAGCCCACTTCATGGCTGCTGTCTGCTACACTGCTAAGCCACTGGTCACTGCTTATGAGTCAGCGAAATCCTAACACAAGGACTCTTAGCATTGTGAATCCTTCCACAACTGTAAGGAAAATGGCCTACAGGTCATCCCATTGGGTGGATTTGTCCTTACTGCCTTGGCTCCGAGATTCGTCATTAGTAGGTCATGTTATTGTGGCCTTGGGGTCAGATGTTAGCCATTCACCTTAAAATGGCTATCTGTAAGTTAAGCAGCTCTGAAGGTCCTTGGGGACTGCTCATGGGGCAGCATCATTGTGGCCATAGACCTGGAAGACCCCCGGATGGTTCTCTGATGTTCCAGCTCACTTTGGAAATCTTCTCAGCACCGTCTTTTTTTTTTTTTTTTTTATTATGGATACAATATTCTGTCTACATGTATGCCTGCAGGCCAGAAGAGGGCACCAGACCTCATTACAGATGGTTGTGAACCACCATGTGGTTGCTGGGAATTGAACTCAGGACCTTTGGAAGAACAGGCAATGCTCTTAACCACTGAGCCATCTCTCCAGCCCCTCAGCACCGTCTTTTCTGGAGTGTGTCTCCATTATCACTCATGCATTGTGGGTATTTCAGATTTCAAGATTATTTTAGGTCCCTCAGGCTTAGTAAAGTTCCGGTAAATGTCTACTTGCAAGCCAATAATTTTGTCTCTAACAATAGATGTACATAGCAACAAAAAAATCCCAGTACTCACCACTGGGTGGCACTCATGGACTCCTTCCATCGACCAGAATCTAAGATCTATGAACTGTCACCTTTTGTGTGTGAGTCACATGATAGTCTGAAGTGAATTTGTTGGTGATAAGTTGGCAATGTTTAACATTATCATTAATTAAAGTGATAATCCCTCTCTCTTTTTTGTTTTTGATTGTTTTGTTTTTATTTATTTTTTTGTTTTTTGTTTTTCGACATAGGGTTTCTCAGTAGCTATAACGCCAATCCTGGAACTAGCTCTGTAGAGTAGGCTGGCCTCAAACTCACAGAGATCTGTTTGCCTCTGCCTCCCGAGTGGTGCAAGTGATCATCTCCTTATCCAGCAGGTATTGTACATTGTTTCAAATTAATGGCATATAATGATGTATATAGGATTAGGTAATTCTGTATGTTATCATGGGGTGTAACCAATTAATACGGCTGAAGAGCAAATTTACATGTTCGCTCTCACAGTGGGTCGTGAGAAAATCTCTAATCTGATGTGGTATCCACCCCACGAACACATGCAGGTAGAGGAGACAATTGCAGTCACTTCACAGAAACCATCCAAACGTTCCTGCACATTCTCAGCTTAGTCTCTTCCACCCAGCAGCTACTTTCCCATATAACAGAAGCCCCAGTCAGAACTTCGCCAACAGGCTGGTGAAATTCCAATTTATATGGGTCCCGTGTCCAAGTATGCCAGAAGGGTTTTTTCTCCAGCCCCTGGGAGCCTTTAGGAGGTCATGAGGGTGGGGTTCCTGTCATGGGATTAGTGCCTTGTAATCAGGGACTCCCTGGAAGCTCGCTCCCCACTCCTTAGTCACTCTCTCTCCTCATCTTCTGATTGGGGGATATGTAAAAGAAATGTACTCTTTATTGCCCCTCTATTTCTTACTTTGTTTATTTCCTACTGCCTTTATGTCTTACTATCTTTTCTATCAAAAGGTTAAATAAGACAAAACTCTGCTTAAAAAAAAAAGAATTGTGTGGGGTGGATAGATGGGAGGTGGGGGAGGAAATGGGAGGAGAGGAAGGAGAGGAAACTGATTGGTATGTAAAATAAATTTTTAAAAATAATTTTAAAAAGTGTAAAAGAAAGCCACTTGGCAAAAATTCAAATTTCTCCAGGGTCAGTACTTTTTGAAATCAAAATATATGTGCAATATATGTACTCAGTGCTGAAATTTTCATTCTCCTTACCAGCTGTGGCGCTTTAAATTAGCCAATTGTATGCGATATGAAGTCGAGCTCCTGAGCACGCTGAGGGAGGCACAGGACTGATTCACGTTAGGATTAAACATCCAGTGGCCCCTGCTGTGAGTGCTTGACTGTTTGAAGTGGCACAGGTGCTCACCCTTCTGCAAAAGCAAACCTTTTATCCTGGCGAAATCTTCTGGGTTGTGCGGTCATTGTGTTGAGACTCATTTCCTTCTGTAGAAGCCAGAGAAGACTTGGATGTGGTCATGGCTAGAACCATTCTGCCCAGCCTCTGCTTTTTGGCCAAGGATAGAAGCCATTTTTGGCTCTGAGTATAAGCTGGCAAGTCTTTGGCCAAATGCTCAGCTATGAAGTCACAGAGGCAAGAACTGGGAAGCAGGGCTTATGAATAAAAACAAAACAAGACAGCTTCGTGTAGTCAGGGAGACAGAGTCTGGGATCAAACAAACACACAAACAAAACCATTATCTGAGTTGGTACAATACTGTCCTTCAAAGGCCAAGTGTTTAACAAGCACTCAGAAAAAAAGAAATCCAGGAAGAATTGTGTCCTATTGTCCTGAGACACTGGATTTATCAGACAAAGCCTTCAAAGAGGCTATGTTAAAAAAGTTCAAAGATTAAGTTTTACAAAAGTTAAGTAGCTAAAAGATGAGCATGACAGCGGTGATTCAACAAATAAGGAAATTCTACAAAGACAGGTTACACTGAAGAACCGAATGGGAATCCTAATTTGGAAACTGAAAAGCATAGTAACAGAAGAGGAGCGCTTACTAGAGACAGCAAAGACAGAACAAGCAATTGCAAACTTAAAGACGGATCAATAAAAATTGACCAATCTGAAAGCAAAAAGAAATAGAGATGGATCACAATCTTACTAGCCAAGAATAATGCAGGCTCTTTGTATCCAGCACCAGCAATTTCCGTAAATATTTAGTCTGATGCATGCGATTGGGAAAGAAGCTTCCAGGGCACTGAGTGGACTGGTCTTTTCCTTTTTGGGTTTCACTGTTTTGATTATTTTCTCCAGACTCATAGGTACTCTTTGGGGGAACAAAACCATACTAATCTTATGATTATATTGAATCCAAATTGATGATTATGGGGCTATAAGGTGACTCAGTTAGTAAAGGCCTCGCTGTGCAATCGTAGGACCTGAGTTCGGATCCCCAGTGTGTGCCTGTGATCCCAGCCCTGAGGAGGCAGAGGCAGGAGGATCCATGGGATTTGCTGAGCAGTCAGTCTGGCTGAAAAGATGCACTGTAGGTTCACTGCCAAAAATAGGAAGAAGGGCTGTGGAGGAAGACACTCCATATTGACCTCTGGCTGCCGCTCACACCCCCACAGCCCACATGAACACATAGAACGCACACACATGTACCTATGAAACAAAACTGCAAATAGCATCTTGTTTGTAAAGTTTTCTATCCATCTATTTATTTTTGTAATACTATAGGTTAAATCTAAAGCTTCAGACCTAGTAAGAAAGCATTCGCCTGATGGTGGTGGCACAGACTTTTATACCAGCACTCAGAGGCAGAGACAGGTGGATCTCTGAGTTCGAGGCCAGACTGGTCTACAGAATGGGTTCCAGGACATGTTACAAAGCTATAGAGAAACCCTGTCTCAAAAAACCAAAACCAAGCCAGGCAGTGGTGGCGCATGCCTTTAATCCCAGCACTCGGGAGACAGAGGCAGACGATCTCTGTGAGTTGGTCTACAAGAGCTAGTGAGAGAAACCCTGTCTTGAAAACAACAACAACAACCAAACAAAAAACTAAAACCAAACAAACAAACAGCACTCTCCCACTGCATTGTGTCTCTCTCACTCTATCTTTCAAGCCAGGGACCCACTAAGCTGCCCACACTGTCCTGAACTATCTCGGTAGCCAGGCCAGCCTTGACCTTGAGCTATCTTTCTTGCCTCAGCCTCCTAAGTGCTGGGATTAAGGGCAAAACATCTACATCCAAATAACACTTTTATTACAAAAACTCTCATCTAATGTGACTAGAGAGATGGCTCAGTGGCTGAGACTGCTTGCTGCCACTGTCTGTAACTCTGACTCCAAGGGATCTAACGTCATTTTCTGGCCTCCTTGGGCACCTGCATATAACATAGCATACACTCACACAGACAACCTACATAAACATACACATAAACATAAATACATCCTTTTTTTGAACTATCTTTTCTTGTTACCTATTTTTACTCATAAACCACTTCTACAACACTTACTTGTTCCTTTATACCCAGGGTTGCAAGGGCTGTCAAGCTGAAAGCTACACGTCCTGGTGACCCTTCCTTTTAGAATGCTGGATGGACACACATGGGTTGTGCCAGTGAGGTGAGACCCCTAGTAGGGAGAAGGAAGGAGGTAGTACTCTCCAGACGTGGTACCCTATGATGTGCAGGCTCTGGCTGATGTGAACTTTAGAATGACCTCTCTCGCTGAGCTCTTATCCAGCATCACAGATCCAGGTAGCTGTGACCTTGACTGTGGTTTTCCACCTGTTCTTGATGCACATGACTTGGGATCCAGCCACAGGTCCCTGACAGCTACTTCTTTCTGGCTTTGTCCTTTCGTAATTAATCCCTAGTTTTACATCTTCCTCTGTATGAAACATCAGGAATGACTTCAACTTCTGAGTTACAACCTCTCTTGAACAATCACATTTTATAGGAGTGCGACAGTTAACCAGGTAAGAAGTATTTGAGTCTCTGGGAGGCATGCTATTGAAGGGGACAGTGGGACCCTGCCCCTTCCTGTATCTTTTCATACCCCTGGCCATGAGATGCATAGGTTCACTCTATGTAAAGTATTGCCTCACCACAGGCCACAGAAGCAATGGGCTCAAGCAGTCGTGGTTTGAAACCTCCAAAGCTGAACCAAACGAAAGCCTTTCCATTTGTAAGCTGTCTCAAGTATTCATTACAGTGATAGAAATCCAACACACCCATGAGCCTTCAGGAAGGACTAACAAAGGCAAATGCTTGCAACTTGAACACAATCTGAAACAAAGTAGATTCTCAACAAACAGTAGGTACATTTTGTTTTAGTGTGTGTATATGTGTGTTATACAGGTATGTGTGTCCATGTAGACACCAGTCCTATTAGATCTTCCTCTCCCTATATATGAACTCATTTAATCCGGGCGGTGGTGGCGCACGCCTTTAATCCCAGCACTCGGGAGGCAGAGGCAGGCGGATCTTTGTGAGTTCGAGACCAGCCTGGTCTACAAGAGCTAGTTCCAGGACAGGTTCCAAAGCCACAGAGNTGTGAGTTCGAGACCAGCCTGGTCTACAAGAGCTAGTTCCAGGACAGGTTCCAAAGCCACAGAGAAACCCTGTCTCGAAAAACAAACAAACAAAAAAAAATGAACTCATTTAATCTTTATTACTCCCTGTCTTGGGGTTTCTATTGCTGTGAAGAGACACCATGGCCACAGTAACTCTTATAAAGAAAAATATTTAATTGGGACTGGCTTACAGTTTCAGAGGGTTAGCCCATTGTCATCATGGTATGACACAGTGGTGTGCAGGCAGACACAGTGCTGGAAATGAGAGTCCTACATCTTGACCTACAAACAACAGGAAGTGAACTGAGTGTCATACTGAGCAAAGCTTGAGCAAAGGAGACCTCGAAGTTTGCCCCCACAGTGACACACTTCTTCCAACAAAGCCACACCTCCTCCAATAAAGCCACACCTTCTAACATTGCCACTCCCAATGAGCTTATGGGGCCAATTATATTCAAACTACCACACATCCTCACAGGCCCTATTTGGATTTAGAGCTACATAACTGAAGCAGGGGTACCCAATTCAGTCGGCAGTAATAATAATAATAGCTATCCAATGAAGGTTGGTAGGTGTGTAATCATCTACACGTCCATTAAAAATTAAAGTCAGAGGCCAACCTTGGGTGTTGTATCTTATATGCCTCTCACCTTTGGTTTGAGACAACATCTCTCATGTCATTAGTCTGGAACTTCACCAAGTAGCCTATGCTGGGAGTGAGCTCCAGAAATTCACCTGCCTCTGCCTACAACCTTACTGTCTCTGGGTTTACAAATATGCAAATATCCCACCATGCTCTGGGATACTTATTTTTATTTATTTATTTATTTATTTATTTATTTATTTATTTATTTATTTTTGAGACAGGGTTTCCTTGTATAACCTTAGCTATCCTAGAACTAGCTCTGTAGACCAGGTTGGACTCAAAGTCACAGAGATCTACCTCCCAAGTGCTGGGATTAAAGGCATGTTCCTCCACCACCAGGCTTCCTACTCTTCTTTTGGTTTGTGTTCTGGGCATGGAACTGAAGATTTCACACTTCAAGGCCAGTGCTTGCTATTTATCCAAACTGGCCTGAAGTTCACTTAGTAGTCCAGGCTGATCTCAAAGTCCTTTTGAGTTGCCCATGTCTGGCTTGTTATCCTCATTAAAAGTACCTAAAGCTAGGGGATGGAGAGATGGTTGGGTCTGTGGGTAGAAATGCTTGCTATGCAAGCCTGAGAACTTGAGTTTGAATCTCCAGCACCTATTTAAAGAGATAGGTATGGTTGCATGCACTTATTACCCCAACCTTGAAGAGTAGAGACAGGCAGATCCTAAGAGCTGGCTTGGATAATTTCAAATATATAAATATATCAATAAAAGACAATAACAGGAACGAAGCACTTGGTATGCAACTGGAACTATGAGGTTCAGTACATGCTGAACTTGAGAAAGTAGGCTGTTAAATCTGCAGAAAGCTTCCATTAAAAAGTTTAATTACATATACTTCCAATTCTACTCTACTAATAAAAGCCTCATCACTGTCTAACTCCTATTTTACTGCCATCTGTCCTTCTGAGATCATCTCAGTCTGCGTATCTGAGTGAAATCATCAGGCAGTAGTTGCTACTGCGTGTCTCTTTCCAACACCATTTAAGTTGGCATTGGTATCTTAAAACTGGCAGTGAATGAAGTATTAGAGTAAAGAAATTATAAAATTGAATGAACTGGGACTTTACTTTTTTGTTTGTTTGTTTTGGTTTTTCAAAACAGGGTTTCTCAGTAGCTATAGAGCCTGTCCTGGAACTTGTTTTGTAGACCAGGCTGGCCTTGAACTCACAGAGATCTGCCTACCTCTGCCTCATGAGTACTGGGGTTAAAGGCGTGTGCCACTACTGCCCTGTGAGACTTAACTTTTTTAGACTATTTTGTGTGTGTGTGTGTGTGTGTGTGTGTGTTAGTGTTTTGCCTATATGTATATGAAGGCATCACATGTGTGCCTGGTGCCCATTGAGGTCAGAAGGAGTCAAATGCCCCTACATCTGGAGTTACAGATATTTGTGAGCCACCATGAGGGTATTGGTAACCAAACCTAGGTCTTCTGCAAGAGCAACAAGTTCTCTTAACCATCTCTCCAGTCCTTGGGACTTTAATTTTTAGTGGGTGCATTGTTACACATCTACCAACCACATCATATGATAACTATTATTCTTGTTGCTATGGACTGAACTGGTACCCCTGCCCTAGTTATGTAGACGCTCCAATCCCAATTGGGGCCTGTGAGGTGGTAAAAAAGATTAAATGAGCTCATATGTGGGGAGGGGCTAATCTAATAGGACTGGTGTCCCTCTATGGAGAGACGGTGTAGGCTGGGGAGATAGCTTAGTGGTTAAAAGGGCTTGATGCACAATCATGAGGACAAGAATTCTGATCCTAGTACCCACATATAACAAGCCAGGCACTCCATGAACATATGTAACCTCGGCTTTAAGGAGAGCAGAGACAGGAGCATTACTGGAGCTTGTTGGCTTCTAACGTAGCCTAGAAAATGTAAGCTCCAGGTTCAGGGAGAGACCCTGCCTCAAAAGGAGCAGGTCAAAGGAGGCTTAATAGAGGACACTTAATACCTTCTTCTGACCTCCACAGGCATACAGGCATGCGTCTCACACACACACACACACACACACACACACACACACACATACACACACACACACTTTTTTTTTTTAATAAGAAGGGGATAACAGCTGTCTCTACCATATAAGCATAAAACCAGATCCAGAAAATTGCTATTTGTGAACTAGGAAGAAGACTTTACATAGACCCAGGGCATGCTGGTACCTGGGTGATCCAGGACTGTGAAAAAAGAGAGTTCTGTTATTTGGACCCCTCTGTCTGTGCTTGTCAGGACGTCACGAGCAAATAAAGGCACTCACTGATGTTAATGTTATGGCTAAAGTTCAAGGTTAGTGCACAAGAGGTTTCTCTTCCTGCTCTCTTTTCTTTTTATGCCCCCACTCCCACCCTCCATTCTACCACCTCATCTCTCACCTCAGATGAAAATGTTTCACTCCAGTAGCACTTGGGAGGCAGAGGCAGACCAAACTCTGTGAGTTCAAGGCCAGTCTGGACTACGGAGTGAGTTTCAGAGACTCAATGTATAGAGAGACTGTCAAAGAGAGAGAGAGAGAGAAAGGAAAGAAGAAAAGAAAAAGGAAAGAAGAGTCGTTAAACCCTTTACTCTCAACCCTTCCCCAAATGGGGTATTTACAACACATATGGCCTGCAGAGATCCAAGACACCCTGTGCAAGGGCTCTGATGTTGCAGCTTGTGGCTGGCACCTCTGTGCTCAGGGGCTGAACCCCAGTCTCAGGACTTCTTCCATTTTGTTTAAAGTCATCCTTTGAAGGAGATATTTTAAATTTCTCGCACCCCTTTCTCTCTCTCTCTCTCTCTCTCTCTCTCTCTCTCTCTCTCTCTCCCTCTCTCTCCCGCCCTCTACGGCTCAGATCTTACCTAAAAAACTACCGCTTAATCCAAGGACAGCAATCTGCACCTCTGTTTTCTTCTGGGGTATTATTGTGCTAATTAGGTCTTTAATCCTAGTTGGGCTTAATTTGCATCTGACTTGAGGTGGTTCCCAACTTTCCCCTGTGATGTCCTTTCTGGTGCATTTGCTCACAGCGGGTTAGTTTCCAGACTCTCCACTCTATCCCATTGCTTGATAGAGTTCTAGAAAACAAACAGAGCTGCCTGGGGTTCTGATAGGGTTCATGTCGAAAATGTGGATCAGTTAAGGAGTAGGTCAGAGTTTTACAGGACAAAAGGATCTCTGTGAAGCTGGGAGACGCACTGGCAAACAGCCTACCTGTTGAATGATAGTCCCTACGGGCTGTCTCATCCAGGGCTGTCTTGGCTCAAGCCACAGGACCCCATGCCCCCAGGTACATGAGCAAAGAAGTGGAGGTCAGGGCAGGAACACCCGAGGGAGAGGAGTATCCATTTGCTCATCAGCCAGGGGTGAGAGGAGAGGAAGTGTGAAAGTCAGCTCCCATCCAGAGCTCTGTCATAGAGTGACTCTGTGTGTGTGTGTGTGTGTGTGTGTGTGTGTGTGTGTGTGTGTGTGTAGGTCCGAGAACACCTTGTGGAAGTCAGTTCTCGCCTTTCATCATGTGGGTCTGGGGATTGAACTCAGGTCATCAGTCTTGGAGCAAGTACCTTTACCCTCTGAGGCAGCTCACTAGCCCAGAAAATCAATACTGAGGCACAGGCCTTGGAGCAGAACAAAAGCTACAAAGGCTGGTAAGGTCTCCAAGGCTGCCACTAGTGATGTGTCTGAGCCCTCCAAGGCCTGACAAAGAGGAGTTTGTTGAATGAGTGACAGTCAGATTAAAGTCAATGATCATTTGTTATCGTCACACATCATGGGTGTTTAGGAATGCTACGTCACGCACCGTTCTTCTAGGTTAGTTAAGCATGCCCGAGCAGGTTTCCACCTGAAGATGAGAGCACGTTGCTCCTGGGCCACCAAGGGAGTACTCACATGGGCAAGGAGAGCTCTCCAGGCAACAGTGAATGCTCAAAGCTTAGCAATGTGTCCCATATGGGTCAAGTCCCAGCCAGGACATCTTTATGCAGGACTGGCCAGCCTGAGATGTCCAAGCCTTTGCTCACAAAGGAATAGCAGGTTGATGGGGAGACATTCACGCCTCTTCACCCCTAGGGCTTTTGCAGTTCGTCACTAGATAAGGCCACTGTCTGCATTTCTGGTAGGAGTCCTCACTACTTGCTTTGGACTCTTCTCTGCCAGGCTGCCTCCATCCTCGTGTACATTCCGTGCTTTATCACCAGAGGGCGTGCATTTCCAGGGAGTAGTGCAGGATTAGGTCACACTGTATCAGAGGAATCCCTGGGGACCTTGACTGGAGCCTCAGATACAGGCCAGAAGTTGCTGGGCCATGTCAAGGTTCCTGGCCTCCTGGAGCTGACATTGTAAGGTGACCCACAATGTAAGAGGACACAGCACTCACCAGAAGGAAGCAACTAAAGCATAGAAGGGGAATCAACACACGGATGGTGTGAAGAGGCCTTTCAGAGCCTGTACAACTTTGGAAGTGGTTGTGACATCTTAACTTTGCTTTGGGAGAGAGGGAGAGAGGTGATGTCAATGATTCAGGCAGAGGTGATTGGGCTGTGGCTAGGGAGTGGCCATTGGAACAAGCTGGTAATTCTCAAGCAATATTTGCTGAAGATCAGGATGTTTTAGTTAGGGTTTCTATTGCTGTGTAGAGACACTATGACCACAGTAACTCTTGGGTTTTTATTTTCTTTGTTTTGTTTTGGTTTTTTGAGACAGGGTTTCTCTGTGTAGCCCTGGCTGCCCTGGAACTCACTCTGTAGACTAGGCTGGCCTTGCACTCAGAGATCTCCCTGCTTCTGCCTCCGCCTCCCAAATGCTGGGATTAAAGGCATGTACCACCACCTGACCACAGTAATTCTTATAAAGGAAAACATTTAATTGGGGTGGCTTGCTTACAGTTCAGAGGTTTAATCCATTATTGTTATGGCAGGAGCAAGGCAGCATGCAGACAGACATAGTGCTGGAGAAGGATCTGAGAATTCTCACGTCTTGACCCAGGTAACAGGAAGTGGTTTGAGACACTGGGCATGGCTCGAGCATATATGAGACTTCAAAGCCCACCTCCACAGTGACCCACTTCCTCCAACAAGGCCACACCTACTCGAACAAAGCCAAATCTCTTAATAGTGCCACTACTCATGAGTATTTATGGGTGCCATCACACAGGGTGTCAGCCTTTGCTGGCAATATGAGTGGATGAGGGGGTGGGAAGTCAAGGACAATACCTAGGATTTGGTAATGGACCTCAGTTTCCTCATTCATAAAACAGATGGTGTGAACTAGAGTTTTAAGAGCACCGAGTGAGCTGATGTAGGTCAAAAACTTGGCATGTTTTGTGACCCTGGGAGACCTCAAGAGGTGGCCCATCATCTGGGGCCAGGGAGATTCATCTAGTTTTGTTTTTGCGGGTTCCCTAAATCCTCTGAATCTCACCCTGCTGCCATCTCCTTAGTGAAGTATTTCCTGGTTCCCCCACCCCTACCAGTGGCAAACTGGATCCTAGAATACTTCCTCTCCGCCCTAACCTTGCTGGTCAGCACTGTCCCTGCTTCAGGAAGGAAGCCCATCATGGTCGCAAACCACCCTCTGTATCTCAACATGTCTGCCATCACCTTGTCTTCAAGTTCAAAGTTTCTGCACCAGAGGCTCCTGGCTCCCCCACTCCTCCTCACACTTGTCTCAAAGACAGGTGTGGGTCAGGGTGGGGAGGTTCCCTGTCAGGTCAGCCCGGGTACGCACAGCTACTGTAGAGCTCTGTGCTTGTTAGAGCAAGGTCTGTTCTTTTTAGTTCCTAGTGTGAACAGCTTACAGGGACTTGATAGGTGGTGAGCCTTTCAGTGTAGAGCCAAGACTGTCCCAGACTACCAGGTGGTTGGCTAAAGAAAAGGGGGAATGGCACATTTTATTTACACACTCTTTTTGTCTTTGAAACAGGGTCTCTCTATGTAGCCCTGGCTGTCCTGGAATTTGCTGTGTAGACCAGGTTGGGCTTAAATTCACAGAGATCCTCCTAAAACTGCCTAAGTGTTGGGATTAAAGGTGTGTCCCACCCTGTCCAGTCTATTTACTAGACAACTCTTGTGTTGACCCTAGGTTTTCTTTTAATCTTTGTGTGTGTGTGTGTGTGTGTGTGTGTGTGAGTGAAGTGGGTTCGTGTTCCTGTGTGTGCACAAGGGTCCCACACACAGATGGGAGTCAGAAGATAACATCCAGTTGTCAGTTTTTGTCTTCCATCTTGTTTGAGACAGGGTTATCTTTGTTTTATTTCTTTTCATATGCCAGGCTAGCAGGGGGTTCTCCAGCCTCCACCTCCCATCTTGCCTGGGGAACATTAGGATTATAGACTGGGCTTTATGTGGGCTATGGGAATGCAAATTTAGATCCTTGCGCTTGCTACAAGCGCTTTATCCTCTGACCTCTATGTGTTTTATGGTGGTCGGCATCTGTAGGGTGTGGTGTTTGCGGGGCGGGGGCAGTGAGAGAGAACAAGCGAATTATATACAAACCACCATGGGAGGGGGGAAGTTTTACTTAAATTTATAGTGAAGAGTATACTTGAAATAATTTGTCACGCTGAAAACCGGGGATAGGCAACATTTAAACACATGTATGACGCTGTGCTCACAGAAGTGCCTGCAGCTTCATGAAAAAATACCCTGAGGGACTGTGGGACAAGAGGAAGTAGTGTCCGGGTTTGGGCTCCCCCTGACTCCCTAGCATCGGGTTGTTTTGGCAGTGTCCGTGGCGCGCTACAAGTCATTCAAATCCCGCACAGAGTGCGCGCCATAGTTTCACAAGCGATGCTCTGACGTTGTAGGACACGGATCTTACTCGTGGTATCCACAGCTCGGCTCGCCTTATTCTACAAAGGCAGGGAGGGCGAGGCTGGAGGTCCACCGGGTGGCTGCCGGGTCCCTGGGCTCGGGTCGTTGGCACCCCTACTTCTGTCACGTCAGCGGCGCCGGCCAATCACCTACTGGAGTCAAGCGGGCGCGGCGCACAACTGGCCAAGGCATGAGGGCTAAGCAGAACTACATCTCCCACAATGCTAAGGAGACGTAGGCTTGCATCTTGCTAGGACCCCGCCCCCTTGGTATTGAGACCAATCACAGCCGCAGACCCGGCGGGTGTAAGGGACTACGGGTTGTGTAGTCCATGCGCAGTGGGACTGCAGCCCCCAGTGTTCCCCGCGCGTCAGGGAGGAGCAGTGCGGCGGCGCGGGCGGCCGTCGGGGCTGGGCGGCGGCGGCGGCGGTGGCGGCGGCGATAGCTGCAGCTTAGAGGGCCCGGCTTGTGGGAGCCAAGGTGGGAGCCGGCCTCGGCGCGCGGCCACCATGTCCGCGCCGTCGGAGGAGGAGGAATACGCACATCTCGTGATGGAGGCACAGCCCGAGTGGCTGCGCGCCGAGGTGAAGCGGCTGTCCCACGAACTGGCCGAGACCACGCGTGAGAAGATCCAAGCGGCCGAGTATGGGCTGGCAGTGCTCGAGGAGAAGCACCAGCTCAAGCTGCAGTTCGAGGAGCTCGAGGTGGACTATGAGGCCATCCGCAGCGAGATGGAGCAGCTCAAAGAAGTAAGTGGCCGGCTGCGACCCCCGCCTGGGGCGCTAAGGTCACTCTGCCCAGCGGTGGGAGGTACCAGGGGTGGGGCAGGGAACCCGGAGTTGCGGCCCAGGGCAGTGGTGGTGGTGGGGGGAGTGAACGAACTCGGCCTCCTCGGGCTGCCAGTGCCCGGCTGAGGCGGTCCAGACTCCCTGCAGCCCCCCACACCGGCTAGTTTTCTCAGCAGGTCTTCGTGGCCCTTTCGCTAACACCTGATGTTCTGCTGTAGTCGTTGTTGCCTTGGGTGTGTCTGTGTAGGTGGGGGGCGAGCAGATGACAGCTGAGGCTATCGATACAAGGTTGACCCTCTGGGAAAGGCTGAGCCTGGGCCTGGGTCTGGTTGGCCACTGTTTGTCACCTTCAAGCAAATCACTTCCCCTCTACATTTCATCTGCTTTCATGACTGCCTGCGGCGGCTGTGAAGGGATGGATACAAGGCTGAGTGAGTCGTGGCTCCTGATTGCCTGTGGCCCTTGACAGGCTGGATTTCCAGGTATCCATCCCATCTGTGACTTAGTGCTGGCTCAGCTATTTTTCTCATCTCATTAATGGTGCTCCCACCGCCGGGATACACGGCTATCATCGACCACTTCCTGGCTTGTTCTGCTCCTTCTGTAGGAAACATGCTTTGTGTCATCCCACTGTGGGGAGAGAGATTAGACCCCCCAAGTCGGCCAAGGACTTGGGAAAGGGCGTCAGAGGGACCAGGGGAGGCTTTGTTAAGGGATGATTTAAGTGTGAGTGTCTCCCATCCTCTTGACTCCCAGTCTTGTTCTGAAGACTGTGGAGAAATGCTCTGTGGGAGAAGGATGCACTTGAGTTTGGACCAACTGTTCCCTGCTGCTTATGATGAGGCCATGGGCACATGCTCTCCCTAAGCCTTAGCTTCCACCTCTGCAAAATAGAGGTGTAGCTTTGCCAACCCAGAAGTATTGCTCTTAGTATTCAATATTAGGAAAGGCCTGGCATTGGGTCAAGCAGGTAGCTTGTTGGCTTATCTGAACCGCTTCTTTCCCTATCAGACTGAGTTCTGGTCTTGGATATTGGTCACAGGCACATCTCCTCTGGTCCTTCTGCTCCCAACCAGCCTTGGATAGCCCTGAACTCCAGAGCTTCAGAGCTTCTCTTACTTTTCTGGGGAGTCTTTAAGGTCTGGGTAGAGCAGGGCTGGGTGAGTACCAGAAGTGACTGCTTCTTTGGGTGGGCAGGAATTGGGTCCTCACACAGAACCTTGAATCCACTGTCTGTCAGAGGACATTAGTAACTTTCCTAGGCCAGACTCCACAGGCAGTGGACTGACAAGAATAGTAGAAGGGGCACCCTTCCCTTGGGGTCAGGTGATGTGACAGATGAAGATTGGCGCTGTGAAAATACGGAGTGGGTGTGCTCTCATCCCACATCTGGTCTTCTGTCTGGGGCCCCCCTCCCTCTTCCTTGGACCTCCCGGCAGGTAGCAACTGTTAATTATAGTGCCACTCCCTTTGCACAGATGCATGGGTTGCCTTCCCACTTCTGGTGGAATGCCACTTCCTGGGAGCCCACTATCTTCTGAATGAACAGCTTTCCTTCAGTAGTATTTGCTGTGAAAACAGGCTGTTGGTGACCTATCCGGTCCCCACCTCGGTGACTTCCATCTGTCAGCTCTTTTGCACAGTCGGTGAAGAGCCATGGCATGCATACAACTTTGTCTTTATCTGGAGGGAAAGCCCTTAGGAGATGAGGAATGTGTGTGATCTGTACTCTAGTGCTCTTCAGGTATCTGTTTAGTGACATGCCACCTCTTAGCTCATCCCCACAAGGGCTATATAGGCTTGGACAGACTGCTCCTCTCCCTTTCGTAAGGTGGCATAAGGTTTCTTCCAGAAGTTCCTAGGAGAGTCTAGAAGAGTACCCCAGCTTTAGAGGGTGTTATTAAGAAGTTTGTGCCATGGGCTTCCCATAGGGCAGAGTATCCTGCCCCATCTTAAGGAAGCAGGGGGAGGGCGATGGGGTAGTGGGGGAGCGGGGGCCGGGAACAAGGGGAGTAAATGTAAATTTTTCTTTTAACAATAAAAAAAAAGAAAAAAAAAAGAAGTTTGTGCCAATTTGCCTCCTGTCAGCATTGTGTCTGTTCCTCACACACATGCCAGAGCAGGCCCTTGTCAGACTCCTAATTTTGGTCAGTATTGTATTTGAAGATAGTACTATTTAAAAAAACAAATTAAGATTTAAGGAGACAGTGTGTGGGGGAAGTTTTCTTCCATAGAGAGGTGAACCATTTTAATTGTTTGTTCCTCTAGTTGTGGTAGGTTTAGTTACTAACAAGTCATGCCATGGTTGGGTTGCTTGTATACTCCTGCCTGCATTTAACGACATTTAATGATGAAAGTCTTTGAGGTGAGGAAGCTGGCTGACCCTGGTGAAAGGATTTATGACCATAGCTAAGGAGAGGCTTGTGGTAGGTGAGCCGACTCAGTGTTGGCCCTGCTGTCGTTATTTCTGGGTGAATGGCTAGGTGCTGCTGACAGCCATGGCCTGGGTGTTGACTGAGGCAGGAAGTAGAGTGGATGTTCCATGGTCCATTTTGCTGTTTGGTGTGTGTGTGTGTGTGTGTGTGTGTGTGTGTGTGTGTGTGTGTGTGTATGAATCAGTAAGGGCCACATCTGTCCCAAGTCATGTTGTGCCTTCTTTCCTTATTCATCATGGTAGGATAGAGAATTTTCCAGCCCCATGGTATTCTTGGTCCTGAGTGGCCATGAAACAGCTCGCTGTGTCCTTAACTGTAGCTTTGGGCATACAGGTATGTTGGAATGGCAGAGAGGGTAGTTACTGTAGGTGAATGGGCTGATTTCAGGTTTCCTATCTCTGTCATGAGAGAGCCCAGAAGCAGTTTCTGCTCCACTGGGCTTGGCCTAAGAACAGGCCTGGGCACACCTTCACTGCTGTCCCTTGTCACTTCTGGCGGTGCTAAGTTCTATGCATCATCATGCCCATGTGGGTGGAATCCAGCGCCAGGCTGGGCACAGTACCTGGCGCCCAGTAAATGCTTTGTCAGCCTAGCTCCACCTCATTCAGGCTTCAAACTCCTTACTGTGGTACATGTAGGTCCTCCCTGTGTCTGTTTGTCTTTGCTCGAATGTCTCCCTTTGCCACTTCTCTGAGGGTTGTCCTGTACATCAAGCCTTACCAGTTTGTGGGACCACCCTACTACTTCTCCCTTCTTCTTGGAAGTCCCATTCTCCTCTCAAGCTTAGACACTTTCTGGCAGGTCCTTTGACTCTGGGCTTGCCTGAGCTGCTGCTTCCATCGTTTGCCCACTTGAGGCAGGAGTGACGAATGATGCACTTCAAGGTGTATAGATTGGTGCCCTACCAAAATGAGGCCCAGCCTCTTGGAGTGTTTGCTTCCAGAGTGGGGAAAGTCCTGATTTCATTTTAAATGAGTAAGGAGTTCCCCTGTCCCTTGACACTGTCATTTTATCCATTTCTTGAGCAGACAGATATTAGGGGCAGGCACAGGAGCCACAAATGTGTTTGGTGGGGCCAGGTAGGGTGTCAGTAATCTACTGTTTGTGTGAAGGTGATTGATTTGACTTGAGAGTCTTGCAAATCCTTGAGGCAGTTGAAGAGAGGCAATTATAGGCATCTAGACAGTGACCTTGTGGTCCCACTTCTTCCAGTGACTGCTGGGTGACCTCCCTTCTTCTGGACCTGCCTTTCTAACCACCAAATGTTGGGCAGGGGGTCATGAAGGAATTTCATAGGGCTCTTCTACTTTTTTGTTTGTTTTTTTTTGAGACAGGGTTTCTCTGTAGCTTTGGAGCCTGTCCTGAAACTTGTTCTGTAGACCATGCTGGCCTTGAACTCACAGAGATCCGCCTGTCTTTGCCTTCCGAGTGCTGGGATTAAAGGTGTGTGTCGCCACCGCCTGGCGGCTCTTCTACTTTTAACAGTGTCTTTAACTGCCACATCAGACCCTGCTGCTCTGAGGGGCACAGGAATTAGACACCTGTACCTGGCAGAGAATCTGCCCCAAGCATATGAATGGCTGCTCCAGGCCAGCCCTGCCAGCATGTGGAGATGTGGCCTTGGCTACCTTCCACTGGGCACAGGGCTGGCACAGCTGTGATGGAGCAGGCCTGTCTTCAGAGATGCCAAACATACTTTGAGGCTTAGCAGGTGGGGCCAAAGGGAGGCCCAGGCCCAGCGCCGAGAGCCTACAGCTCTCAGGAAAGTCAGTAGGCCTCAGAGAAGCCAGGCATTGCCTGAGCAAGAGAGGAGGCTAGTTGCATGTGGTGCCTAGTCCTGTGATGCCGGAAGGGTGTTTTGGGACCCTGCCTGGGCTCTCAGGAACTGTGTGGCCTTAAATGAGCCACTCCTTTGTCTAGGCCTTAGTGACTTAATGATGGTGCCTGTCACTACAGTCTGGCACACTAGGAACACTTGGATGATCACTGTCTTTCCCTTAGGTCTGAACAGCCACTTCAGCAAGAGTCCTGGCTCAGGTTCATTTGTGGCATTCCTGTTGGGTCTACTTAGGGACCTAGGTCTTTGAGTGTGGAGAATAGATATGTTCTTGCCAATTGGGGCAGCACTCCCACTATTCAGTAGTCCCCCTCATCCCCACCCCCATATGTGGACTTGATGACATGTAGGATAAAGAATGATTTCATTTCATCTTGGCATTCTCTGCCATGTTGTGATGGCAGCATGTGAGAGAGACTCATGATCATGGAAGCTCAGATAGGTGAGGTTTGGGCTCCAGGCCCCTTCTGGTTTATGTTCAGAGCAGTTCCTCAAGCCCACTATTGAAACAGAAGGTAGTGTGGCTCCTTTCCTTCCTCTCTAGACCAAGCCTGGAGGTGGACAGAGGTGGAGGCTCAGGGCCAGGGCTCCTCAACTTCCCTGAAGCCATGTGTCCCCTTGCTCAAGTGGACAGTGGCATTGAAGAGAGCAGGTGTGGAGGGCTGCTTCACTATTTAGAAATTGCTGTTTTAAAATTGTGTTTTAGGGAATGCAAGCTGGTACAACCCCTTTGGGTGTCAGTATGGAGATTTCTTAGAAAATTAGGAAACAACCTTCCTGAAGACCCAATAATACCACTTTTAGATATATATCCAAAGGATGCTCAATCGTGCCACAAGGACATGTGCTCAACTATGTTCATAGCAGCTTTGTTTGTCATAGCCAGAACCTGGAAACAACCTAAATGTCCCTCGACTGAAGAATGAATAAAGAAATTGTGGTACATTTACACAATGGCGTACTACACAGCAGAAAAAAAAATAACGACAGCTTGAATTTTGCAGGAAAATGGATGGAACTAGAAAACATTATTTTGAGTGAGGTAACCCAGACACAGAAAGACAATTGTCACATGTACTCACTTATAGGTGGTTTTTAAACATAAAACAAAAGAAGCCAGCCTACAAACCACAATCACAGAGAACTTAGACAACAATGAGGACGCTAAGAGAGACTTACATAGACCTAATATACATGGGAAAGTATAAAAAGACAAGATCTCCTGAGTAAATTGGGAGCATAGGTACATTGGGGGAGGGTTAAAGGAGGGAGGGGAGAGGCAGGGAGGGGGAGGTAAAAAATGTAGAGCTCAATAAATATCAATAAAGAAAAAAATTGTGTTTTAGGAGATTCAGAATATAGAGCAGAGCAGCCACGGTCTGTTATAGAACCTGTGCACTGAGGGAGCAGTGGCTGTTTCTCCTTGCTGGTTCCTCTTCCCGTGAGTATGTGACAGACACTGGTCTGGGGGCACCATGGTGCGTCTGTCACAGTCTCCTTTTCTTTTTTCTCTTCCTTCCTTCCTTCCCTCCTCCCTCCTTCCCTCCGTCTTTCCTTCCTTCCTTCCTTCTTTCCTTCCTTCCTTTTTTTTCTTTCTTCTTGCTGGGATTAAAGGCGTGTGCCACCATGCCAGGCTGTGGAGTTAGTTTTAAGCAAAAGTAAGGTGAAGGATGCAGTGGGCCGACCCATCCCTGCTCCTGTTGCACATGCAGTTTCTGGATGCGGCCAGTCTCACTTCTGTGCCTCAGTTTAGGGAGTATTTGCCTACAGAGTTTTCACACCTGAAACCTAATAATTCCTAAATGTCTATCTGAGCAGCACTTCATTTTTTTCTACCTTGGCTCAATTGAGATTTCTAGAGTTATTTGTTCCAAGGTAGTTGATATATGGAGAAAAGATACGAGAATAATGGGAATTTTGCCTTTTCCTGTATGTAATTTCATTTGTGAAAAAACACCAAAGGAGTTGGAGATATAGCTAAGTTGGTAGAGTGATTGGCTAGCATGCCTGTGTCCCTGAGTTTGATCCTCAGTGCCAGATAAACAGGGTGTGAGATGGTGCATACCTCTAGTCCCAGCTCTTATGAAGTGGAGGCAGGAAGATCAAAAGATCAAGGTTATCTCCAGATGCAAGTTCAAGGCCAGATTGAATTTAAGACCCTGTCTGAAATAACACTAGTAAACACAGAGCTCAGGGCACCTGTGAGACCTGAACCATATGAGAACACATTTGCACATCAGATTGGACACTTCCTGAACCAAGTGAAAAATCAGCTTCTCACCACTTGACAGAGGCTCCAGAGCTGCCAGCCTATGATGCCACATCACATCAGCCCCTCACACCTTGTTAAAACCAAGTGTCCTGTGTCAGTTTCTGTGTGTTAACCATTGACTCTGTCAAACTGTGTGCTGCCTTTTTTTTATTATTTATTAAAAAATAAATCACTGACTAGGCGCTGGTGGCTCACACCTTTAATCCCATCACTCAGGAGGCAGAGGCAGGTAATGTGGACTTGATCTCTGAGTTCAAGGCCAGTCTGGTCTACAGAGTGAGTTCCAGGACAGCCAGGGCTGCACAGAGAAACGCTCTCAAATAACAAAAAAAAAAAAATTACTTTAGGACCATTCTAGATTTATAGAAAAATTGTAGATAGTAAGAGAGTTTTGGTCCCTCTCATTCATGTAGTACATTTTGATACTTTTGTTAAAGTTGATGAACCAATCTTAGTTGTCATAAAGCCTGTGCTGCAGCTAGGTTGTCTTTCTTTTACCTGGTGTCCTACTTCTAACCCAGGGTCTCATCTGGGATATCACATTACATTTGGTCACCGTGTAGTCTCGGGCTACTTGAAGGTCTGGCAGTCTGTCAGACATTCCTTAATTTTGGTGACTTTGATAGTTTTAAGGAAGATTGGTCAGATGTTTTGTAGAAAGTTACTGGTGACATTTGTTATTTGACTTTTTTTTTTGAGTAGTTTGAATTACGGGTTCATAGGAGAACAATCTCGTCAGTATGTCAGGTCTGCTTGCTTCTTCATGGCTGTTGTTGATGGTAATCACCTGGCGGAGACTCGGGGGTAGGCAGGGAGTGAAGTTCAAGGGACTGATTTTCAAGATGGTGAAACGATTCTGTATGACACTGGATGGGCATAAAAATGGGTCAGACCCAGGTAATGTGGACCAAAAAACCACAAACAAACCAACGTGAGGTTTTGAGCCAGCGAATCATGTATCACTCCTGATAGATTTCTCTGCAGTAAAGTCGCTCCTGTCCCTCTTTTCCACTCAGTGTTCTTTGGAAGTCAGCAGAATGTTTGGTGTCGTTTTACAGAGACTTCTCCTTTGTTCTCACCCTTTATCTTATGTGTATAAGATATATTGGACTTTATTTTATTCTTTGGGTTGTAATAACACTTAATTTGACTGATAAAAACTTCTCTAGCTTTGCCTCCTATGATCCTGACATACTCTATTATTGTGACTTATTTTTTTGTTATTAAGCATTTTGTGTGTGTAGTGGGGAGGTTAGTATGCAGGTGCATATATGTGTAAAGGTCAGAGGTCATGTTGGATGTTTTCTTCAGTTGCTCCTCACCATAGTTTTTGGAACAGGATTTTTCAGTGAACCTACAGTTCACTGATTTGTCTCTCCTGACTGACCAGCAGGGCCCTCCCCACCATCCTTCTGTCTCTGCCTCCCTAGTGATGGTGTCTTTTATACAGGGCCTTTGCTTTGACCTCACTGGAGCAGCAGGAACCTTACCGACTGAGCCATCTCTCTAGCCCCTTGTAAAGTTTTGTTTAGTCCTGGAACCAGCCATTTCTCCCAAGAAGCTCTAGTTGCTTTAGATGAGAGAGGTTCTAGAAACAAAGATCTAGTTGCTCATTGTATGGCTAGTGCTAGGTCTGTTCAGCTGCAGAGCAAGTAGTGTGTCTCCTAAGTCATGTACACACATGTCTGCAGCTATGAGTTCATATGACTGCATCCAGCTTCATCTGTCAGCACGTGGGTCATTCTCACCACCTGCTTATCTGGAACCTCCTACTCCATCAGTGAGACACCTGGCACCCACCATCTGTCATACTGTAACTACTGATCCTAGTTCACATGTGTCCAGATGGTTCATTTGTGTCCCAATAGGCTACTTATCAACCTTTTGCCTTTAATTTTACAGATTTCACTTTTTCCCACAGTTACTTACCCCATTGTGATATTTCTGCACCCCTTATTTGTAATTTAGATTATTTGGCCATATTCTGCATTCCATCCTGGGATCCCCAATATAATTTTTAAAAATATTTACATATATTCAGATTTACTCATTAGTACGTAAGACACTGCCTCAAAAAGTTGACTCTGTGTGTGTGTGTTAGTGTGTGTATTCTGGCTTTGACCAGATTCATAGTATCATGTGTGTATCCTTCCGGTGTCATACAGTATGACTTACTACCTTGAAAACATATCCTTTGCAGTTCACCTTCACCTCCGCCAAATTTCTGCCAATCACTGATCTTTTTAACATCTGTATAATTTTCTTTTTATCAGAATGCCATACAATTTGAACCATGTAAGATTCATCTGTGTCTTCATCTTTTCTTATGTTTGACCAGTATTCACCCTTTGGAGGGTATTTTGGTTGCTTTACTTTTTAAAATTATGAATAAAGATACTGCAGACATTTTTTAAAAATCATTTGGGTAAATATGTGAGTGAGGTTTAAACTGTTTAGCTGTGTAAAAAGCAAAACTGTCTTCCAACCTGGTTGTCCATTTGGTATTTCCATCAGCAGTAACTGAGAGCTCCTGCTGCCCTCATTCTTAGTAGCTTTCCCTGCTGCTGTTGGATATTGGCTGTATTAATACGTGCGTTGTGGAATGTGACTACTGTTAAATTTGCAGTTCTCTGAGGATGCATGGCCCCAGGCCTCTTTTCACCCTTTTATTTCATCATTATTATTTTGCCATGTTGAGGTTGGAACTCAGGGCATTTTTCATATGCTCCTTTGCCATCAGTATGATTTCATATCTTTCCTGGTGCTTTAGTCATTTTTAATCCAGTTGCTAGCTTTCTTATATTTCAATTGTAAGTGATCTTATATGTGTAGCCATAGCAAGTGTTAGAAATATTTCCTAAGGCAAGCTGCTCCACCGGCACAAAGAAATCCAATCAAACCAGATAAGACAAATTAAAATGCCCATGTTTAATAAGTGTTGCACTCTCAGGTGGCCGGGAGAGCATGGCAAGGGAGAGAGAGACAGAGGGGATCCACGCAAACCCAAAAACAAGTATTCTTCTTTCAGGCACAAGCCTAAATAGGCTGGGGGAGTGGTCCTGACTCTCCCCGGGGAGGGGTCACCACTTGGCAGGCTGGGAGTTGCAGTCCAAGCCAGGGCAACTGCCAGGCCAGGGGCTTCCAATCATCCCAGACTTCTTGGATATAGGGGTGTTAGAGGGCTGGAGTGGCACCCCCAGCTTAATATTACAGCAAGCACTTAGCTGTTTTGAATATAAGTCCCAGACCATACTGGTCTTTTCAGTATCTTAGTAGTGTCTTTGATAGGCAGGCTTTTTTCTATTTTATGCTGTTCTTGTGTCTGTGGATCGTGTTTCTAGTGTTTTGAACTTTATAACCAAACCTGAGGTCATATAGATGGTTCTTTTCTTTTAGTTACCTTCATAGTTCTGTAGTTTTCATATGAACCTCTGGTCTATTTTGAATGAACTTTTGTGAAGAGTTTGGGGCTGTGTGTGAGTACTGGCGACCAGTTGGTTTGGCATGACTAGTTGCCTTTGCTCCTTGTCAGACATCAGTTGGTACTATTTGTGTGGCTCTCTTTCTGGATCCCCTGTTCTGTTCCATTGAACTGTGTGATTTTTCTTTTGTTAATGCAATGTTATTTTAACAGTACGTTAGCCACTTTATTGGGCTTCTGTCTTTTTAGATTAGTTTATATATGTGTGTATATATATATGCATATATGTGTGTATGAAAGAAGGGAAGGAGGAAGAATATATGTGTGGTGTATACAACTCTGCACTTGTGCAAGGCCAGAGGAAGACACTGAGTGTCCTATTTCTCACCTTATTCCTTGGTCTCCCACTGAACCCGGAGCTAGACTGGTGGCCAGCAAGCCAAGCCTCAGTGGCCCTTCTACCTCTGCCTTATTCTACTTCCACCCATCATTGGGGTTACAGAATGCATTGCTATGCCTGGCTTTTTATGTGGGTTGTTGGGGGATTCGAACTCATATCTTCAAGCTTGCATGGTAAGCACTCTTACCCACTGACCCATCTCCTCTTTATGGTTTTTCTTTTTTTTTTTACACATTCTAATTTTGTAGACACACACACACCTCTGTCATGCCTGTGTGCTTCTGTGTGCTTGAAGATTAGAGGACAACTTATGGGAGTCAGTCCTATTTCTATCATATGGGTTCTAAGAATCAAACGCAGGTCATCAGACTTGATGGCAATGCTGTTACTTGCTGGGCTATCATCCCAGCCCCGCTTTGTTTTTATGGTATGTCTCAATCCATCTTCTCCTTTAGTCCTCTAGTTTTTCCTTTATGTTCAGTGTAGTGAATTTTAGGAACATTTGTGTAATGAAGGCCAAGGCCATCCTCTTCCCTGCCTTCCTAACTGAGGCTTGCCAGTCCCTGGAATGGTAGGGTTACCCTTGGTCACTGCTAATTAATGATAGTCTTGTTTGGCTTTCATCTTGAGAAAAAGTAATAGAATTTCCCTCAGTAGATAATAAATAGGTTTTTTCCATAGGCAATGAGTATTACATTTCTCTTCTAGTATTTCCCCATACTCTTGCTTCTAAATCTGTGCACAAGATGTTTCTGTGTCATTTTCTTTCTGCCTAAGCCCAGCTCAGGATGGCCCTCACTCCTATAAGCAGCCTATTGTCTGAGCCATGTGTATTTTGATTAAGACAGCCATTAAGGGAGGGATCAGCTGCTGGGCTCTAGGTCTTCTTGGGCATTCATGTAAGTAGGAGCTGATGCTGGTCCCTCCTCAAGGGTGTCAGATTACTATGCATTTGAGTCCGATGCTTCTCTTAGAATTTCAGTGTCAACCCCATCTTTCTGGAGTGCCTGCTGGTGTCTGCTGTCACCACCTTCCTCTGGGACTTCTTTCTTGCTCCTTGCCTGGCTTCTTATCTCATCCTCATTGAAGTCCTAGGTCCTAGGCACTCTGAGACAATTGGCTTTTCCTTCTGTATCTGCCCCTCTTTACATTGGGGCAGTTGTATGTACGCTTGCATAAGGATCTTTCATTATTTGGGTGGTACTGTGAACTCCAGACCAGATCATCCCAGGTTTCCTGTGACATGGTGTCCTGTCCCATGCCTGAGCCTTCTTGCACAGCTGCTCTTGGCCATCCTGCCTTTCTCCTCATCCTCTCACTGAGCCTCAGTTTTCACCATGGGTTACCTTTCTCCCTACCTCTTAGCTGGAATCTGAAACACCACCCTACTCTCAGATATGCCACGGCTTAGTGAGGGTCTGAGGCCTCTCCCCTACTCCTCCAAGAAGTCATGTTAGTTTGGTGACTTGAGCTTGTCTGCACCCTTCCTTAGGGTCTCCCCTCCTTTAAGTATCCTACAATAGCCCCATACTTTAAATTCTTGTTGAAGGGTTGTAAGGATGACCCCCGACATCAGCTGTGGTTTGCATTATGGCTGCAGCTGCAGCCAAGGTTCTTACTGTTATAGTTGGACTGCATCTTAGCCCTCTTTCTATTGCTATAAGAGAATATTTAAAGGAAAGGACTTATCTGAGCATATGGTTCTGAAGGCTGATATGTCCAAGAGTGTAGCACCTGCACTTGCTGGCCCTCTGCTAAGGGACTCATGCTGCTCTACTTATGGTGGAAAGCAGAAGGGAAACTGTGTGGCTGCACAAGAAGTCAGTCATCATTCACGAAGGCTCCCCTCTTGTGACCATTAAATCTCCCATTAGACCCTGCCTCCCGGCAGTGCTGTATTGTGGGGTACAAGCTAGTTAAGCTAAAGGAGACAATGACATAGCCGGTGGTAATCTCCAAAAGAGTATGTCCAGGATGACAGTGTATGAGGGTCATATGACAGCATGAATAGAAATGGAATAGGAATGGAAGGCTCCCCAGGGTGACTTTGACAAGACGAAGGCATGACAAAGCCAAGGTCTCCAAGCTGGGATGGGAGATCAGACAGCTGTGGGCAGTCTAACTTTCAGGACACATAGTCCCAGCATTAGTCTGAGCCTAATGATATCACTTCAGGATATGCAAAGTCCCTCATGGCAGGGACCTGCCCATAGAGGACCAGGGTTGGGTGTGCACCCAGGGACAGTGCTACAGTGCTGCAGTGTTGTCCACAGGGTTAACCACCATCTAGAACCTTCAGAACGGAAAACTAAGCACATCTGTCTTTATAGTTTGTGATGTCTCTCAACTCTCCTTGGGCTCTTTTCTTGTTATTGGTTCTGTGGTGAAAAACCCTCTAGGGCCTGGGTGGAGATGGCATGTACTTGAGATTCTCTTCTCATTTTCTGACCATGAGCCTCTCTGATTTCTCTTGCTAAAATACGCTAGAGAGGTGAAGGAATGTGGTGAGAGTAGAGACAGTAAGAAAAGTAGGCTACTGCTACATGTACCTGTGGTCTGTAGCCTGGCCTGGTCCAGGCTGCTCTGCCTGCCTGTTAAGTTGTCTTCCTCTAGCCCAGAACAGATGTGAGCTGGAAGCTGCCCATCAAACCTCTAGGCCCTTCCCTCTGTCCTGACCACAAGCCACCAAATGGAAGTCCTGTGTTGAGCCAGCTGCTGTGGAAGATGATGGCTGGTCCCCAGGCCCCAGTGCTGGACTCTGTGTCCTTAGATAGGGAAGCCAGGGTCTCTAGGGACTTCTGCCAGTCTCAGGGCTCAGCTGGCAGAAGGCTGCCTGCTGACACTAGGGCAATTAGGGTGTAATCTTCTCTAAATGGCGCCCAATTCTGGCTAAATCCCTTCTGCCCAGGGATGAATCCCCATTTTTCTAAAAGCAGCTTAACATTTGGACGCTGCCCAGGGCAGCTGGGGTTCTCAGTTGGGAATGGAATGGCCCCTGTGGATTGACACAGACCTCAGGGGGAGTGGAAGGGGTCCAAGACAAGGCCCAGAAACAAGCACTGCAGCTCTATGCTGTTTTGGGGTGCCTCCAGGGTCCTGGCTCTAATAATCCTCACAGTCATAAGCATGGGGCTCCCATTTGGTGGCTGCCTCAGCTTCTTGCTGTGGGCAGGATGCTGTATTTTTGGAGAGACCTGGGTTTGGTGGGCCTCCTGAACACCTGCCGTGTGATAGATGATTGAGGCGTGCAAGACTGTGGGTTAGGCAGAGCCCACACGGCTCCTGACTTCTTTCTTATAGGGACTTTGCTGCAAAGACAGAGGTGGGTTTTGATAGTAAAAACTCCCCTGGTGATGCTCTGAGGTGAACTGTCTGGCCTTCCGAGCCCTAGTTTGCTTGCCTGTGAGATGGGAGGTAAGGTTCTTTTGTGCAAGGCACCTGATGAACCCCCCACCCCGTGCTGTCTCTGGAGCCCTTGTGCCCTGCATTGCCCATGCCTGCTCAGGAAGTCATTAAACAATGGTGGAAGGAGTTGATCAGTCCTCCTTAGAACCTTCTCACACTGTAGGAGTTGGGGTGAACAGCTGGCTGGGGTGGGGCAGGGGTTGGGTAGAGTCTTCCATGATGTTTCTGTGGTCCCTTGATGGGATTTTGCAGGTCTGTTTGCTCAAAACTGCCTACACACAGATCACGTGGGACTTTAAATATTTTAAAACTCAGACCACACCTAGGGTGATTAAATCCTCAGTAGTATTTATTGATGCTTCTGAAGTAATCCTAGGGATCTAAGTGGGAATTCAATCGCTAGGTATCTGAAACTTGCCAGCATTACCCATTGATTGTGATTTGGCCTGTGGATACCAAGGACTGTCTAGGAATGTACATGAGCCTGGAACGTGCCTGGTGGAAAAGAGAAACTTAGGAGAGTCCTAGTCTGGGAGCTACTCCTGCTGCTCAGTCACTAGGGTGAATGTTTAGTGATAGAGTAGGAAAGAGGAGATGCCCTTTTTTCAAGGCCAGCCTACCCAGCCCACTCTGTGTCTCCATCATCTGGGACTTCCCATCTCCACCTGCCACTGAATGTGGGGTCTGTCACACAGCTGTGTCCTCATACCTGTCACCCATTCATTACCTATGTCTTTCCTGAGTTTTTTAACCTGTTACCACAGGCATCCCCTCATTTCTGTACCTGCTGAGTGGAGGTACAAACTTCTCGCATTATAGTGCATTATTACCTCACTTTTTTGTCGGGATGGTCCTGGCTCAATTTCTGCACTGGTTGAGGGTAGTGTGGGCTTAGAGGGCATTCCGCTGTTTGGAATTGCTGCTGCACTTTGTGTCACTGCCTAAGCAGGTCTAGCCCTCCCTGCTGATCCTGACCAATCCTGTGTCCTGAACTATGCTCAGAAGCTCCTCACATACAGGTTCCCAGGAGGAAGGTGAAGGGCGGTGCTGCTTCCAGGAGTGTGCAGGGGGTTTGGAAGGGACTCCAACATGCAGGTCCACTTCATGGAGGAGGCTCTGAGGCTAAGTGCTTCTTTATAGAACTGCCTGACTCTCCATACTGGTAAAACAGTGGCCACTGCTCTTGGCAGGAGTTGTATCATGTCCCTTTTGGACCTCAGTTGGCACCCTGGTTCAGAGGTGTGGCCTGATTGAAATGCAGGAGGGAAGTTGTAAGGCTCTTTCCAACTATCCAGAAAGTTCTTATTCGTGTATGATATTGGAAGGCCTTCCTTAGAGGCTGCCTAGGAGACCTGCTGCTCACTCTTGGAGTGAGTGTGAGGGAGAACCGGTTTTAAACCAGGCTGTGTTTTTAGGGCTGCCTTTGACCCCAGAGGATGTCTGTTCATGGCAGACTGCTATTCAGATGCCTGTTAGCCTTCATTGTTTTAAAGGTTCATTTTATTGGTGTTGAAGAGAAGCTTCATGGTTAAGAGCACTGGCTGCTCTTCTAGAGGACCCAGTTTTAGTTTCTAGCATCCACATGGAAGCTCACAACTGTCTGTAACTCTAGTCCCAGGGACTCTGATGCCCTTTTCTGGCCTCTGAGGGTACCAGGTATACATGTGGTACACAGATATACATACAGAGAAAACACCCATGTACATCAAATAAATAAATGCCAATTTAAAAAGATTTTATTTTTTAATTACGTGTACCTGACCAGACAGTGGTGGCACATACCTTTAATCTGGGCACTTGGGAGGCAGTGGCAGGTAGATCTGTGAGTTCAAGGCCAGCCTGGTCTGTAGAGTTCGTTCCAGAACAGCCAAGGCTACACAGAGAAACTGTCTCAAAAAACAAATAACAAAAAAATTCTGTCTCTGATTTTGTCTGTCTGTCTCTCTTTTTGCTTCTCTCTCTCTCTCTCTCTGTGTGATGTTTTGGTATGTGTATGTGAGCATGGTTGCCCAGGGTGGCAAGAAGAGCTGAGCTGGACTTATAGGCAGTTGTGAACTGCCTGATGTGGTACTGGGAACAGAACTCAGGTTCTTTGCAAGAGCAATACACACATCGAGCCATTTCTCCAGCCCTCGTTCTCATTTTAAAAGTTGAGACATACAGTGGTACACACAGTAGCTCATTCTCGTGAGTGGTCACACCCAGTACTTTCTGCTATGCTGTGCTACCGTGACCAGAGGACTATTCAAAGTGTGGTTCTTCTCAGCTTCCGTGGTGGTGCGTGTTGGGCATGAGCAGCAGGCCCTGTGAACTATGTGGTGGTGATGTTTGCCTGTCACATCTTCCTTAGGGGATGCCACAGCTCCTTACCCCTCCACCTGTGCATGGACAGCTTCCGGTGAGGAGGTGCCTTGTGTCTAGGGAGGCAGGGCTAGGTGTCAAAAGGGAAGTTATTTTTCTGTGGGAAGTAGGCTGAGGCTCAGGACCCTTGGGGCTTGTTTTGCTTCAACTGAAACTGGCCGTCCTGCAGCTAAGTCCAAGCTTCCCAGGATCCAGGCCACACCACAGGTGCGCCTGCTCTGGGAATAGACATTTCCTATTCCCCAGAGGATTCTGTGAAACAAGCTGGAGTGGGTCAGGCTCTATGACTTCTGCCTCACAAGTCTCAGACTTTCTGCTCTTTCTCTCAGACTCTCTTGGGGAAACTTGTTTAGAGATAAGTGTTGTCAAAATTGTTTTCTCAGGTCTAGAAGGGGCTAGTATTCCTGTGGGAAGCTAGTGAACTTCTGTCAGGACAAGCTGTAAAGTGCAGTGACCATGAAGATTATTGCTTTTCTTCTTTGGGACCACTTTTGTGGTCTTCTGGACCTTCATCAGAGCTGGAACAAGCTGTGCTTATAGCCTGAGTTGTCTTCATATGTAGAAACCCAAGACTGGTAGAGTTGATGTGACTGGAGGTTGGGAGGGAACACCTCAATTTAGCAAAGCCAGTAAAGATGCCTCAGAATCTGCTCCTGATGTGTGTCGAGTCCCACCTTCCACTGTACTTTCTGCCCATCCAAGTCCAGCCTTAGGCCTTCCAGATTGTACTGGGATGGACTAGGCAGGAGCTCTGCCCTCTAACCCTATGCTGCATCCTAATCTGTGCGTAGTTCAATCTGAGGTTCTTTCTGCTGGTGCTTCGTAGCTGTCTGTGCATCTGTTATGGGGTGAGTTTGTGCATATTGTGTACCATAACCCTGCAGTCCATTTTTTGGCACCATTACCTGTCCAGTCTGTTTTTCTCTTTTTTGATTTTTTTTTTTTTTTTGAGATGGCATCTCTCATTAGTTGAATTCAAACTTAAAACCGTTCAGTTCCTGCCTCCCATGCCTGGTTCTGTGCTGTTTTTTGGTTTTTGTTTCTCGAAACAGGTTTCTCTGTGTAGCTTTAGAGCCATTCTGGAACACACTCTGTAGACTAGGCTGACCTTGAACTCAGAGATTAACCTGCCTCTGCCTCCTGAGTGCTGGAATTAAAGGCGTGCACCAGCACCGCCCAGCAGTTCTGAACTGTTTTTGAGATAGGGTGTCACTGTTAGTTCTGTCTGGCCTGGAACTTGCTTTATTGACCAGGCTGGCCCCAAATTCTCAGAGATCTTCATGTCTCTGCCTCCTGAGTGCTGGGATTAAAGTCCTGCACCACTACACCCAGCTGGTTCTATGTTATATCAGGTTTTTGTTGAAAGTGCATTCATGGAAATGGGATCTTTCATCTTGTCTGTGATGCCATCTGTTTCATTAATCATGGGTAATTGAACTCCGTAGAGTAGATTCAAACTTTAAGTTTGTTTGGCTTGGGGTTTTATTAATCTTTAAACTATAATTACATAGTGCACAGACATTCAAATGCACTGTCGCTGGTCACCTGCAGTTCTGCTCCCTCTCTTTTTACACTCCAGGAGCTGGAGTGTCTGCAGCTCTGTGCTCCATGCTCTAGTGTGCTTAGTGTGTGTTCTAGTAACACTTTAGATATCCAGTCCCTATTGTTGGGTTATTCTTTTTATTTAAAAAAATTCTTTTTACATTTATATATGTGTGTGTATAATGTACACAATGTATATACATGTATGTGGAGGTAGGAGGACAACTTGAGCTGATCTCCTTCTGTCATGTGGGTTCTGGGGGTCAAACTCAGGTCATCAAGTTTAGTGGTGGCAGGTACCCTTACCGAACCATCTCATTGTCCCAGGTTATTTTTATTTTTATTTTGAGATAGTTTTTCTGTAGCTTTGAAGCCTATACTGGAACTTGCTCTGTACACCAGGCTGGCCTCGAACTCACAGAGATCCACCTGCCTCTGCCTCCTGGGTGCTGGGATTAAAGGTGTGCACCATCACTGCTTGTCTGAGAGTGCCAGATACTCTAGAACTGTATTTATAGTTGGTTGTTGGTTGTCATGTGGGTGCTGGGTGTTGGTTGTTAGTTGTCATGTGGGTGGTCCAGGTCCTCTGCATGAACAAGTGTTCTTAACTCCTGAGCCATCTCTCTACTTCCTGCCCCATGTTCATTTTTAAAGTTAAAGTGAGCTTTCATTGGTGTGTAAGACTTACTGAAAGTACCCAGATTGTAATTATATGGCTCTGTTGTTCATCGCAGTGAATGCAACCAATGAGAAAGCCCCTGTGTCTTGCTCTCTGGCCTTCATGAGTTGCTGATACCCTGGGCTGATCTTGCTCACTTTCAGTGTTTCCAATGGAGCCACATATTGCCTGTTTTGGGTGTGCTCGTGGTATTTACGTTATGAGGTTGATCCTCATTGTAGTGCCTGCCTTAGGTTGTTCACACTTCTTGCCGCCTGGTGATCGCCTGGGGTGTATCAGACCTTCCTCACCCAGTGTGAGATAGACCATATTTGGGTCATTTCCACCATGGGGCTTTGGAAGGCTTAGTGGACGACAAGTGCCCTTTTCTTTTGAGTGGAATGGCTGGACAGTGGGTGGAAGCCCACATGATAGCACAGCAGTGTGCTATCACCTGTCCTCACTTTCCTCACTGTGGGCCCCTGGCGTTACTGCTGGCTTCACATGCAGCTCTTCTGATCATTTTGCCTTTTCCATGGTTTTCATGATTCTGACAAATGAAGGCCGTAAAGAGCTGTTAGGACCTTCACTGGATGTCCCTCTGAGCATCTTCCTTATTCCTGGGAATCAAGGTGTGTGTACATCCTTCCCCATCAGTGCTGAGGAAGGAGACAGCAGCTGGGAGAGGGACAGCTCTGATCTAATTATTCTTTCCTGTCACAGTCTTGACCACTAGATTTCTTCCTCCCTAAAATGGGAACATGAGTTCTTAGAATCTTGAGGCAGGGATTGAGAGCAGTATTATACCATAGGAGACCTACACATTGTAGCTGCCGTTGTTACTAACAATAAATGAAAAGAGATCTCACACCACTATGGAGGTGGTTGTCATAGGCAGACAACAAATGCAGCATGTTTGTGGACAGACTAGAAGGGTGGAGTGTACTGTGGAGTAGCCCTTGGGAAACAGTTTGGTGCTTTGAAGAAAGCCATCCTGAGGTGGGCAGTGGTGGCACACACCTTTAATCCCAGTACTTGGAGGTAGAGGCAAGCAGATCTCTGTGAGTTTGAGGCTAGTCTGCCTACAGAGCGAGTTCCAGAACAGCCAAGGCTACACAGAGTAACCCCATCTCGAAAATAACCAAAAAGGAAAGAAAAGAAAAAGTCGTCCCGGAACTACAGTGTGGCCTCGAATTCCCTTCCAGGCGTGTGATGTGTTAGTTCCTTTTTTTTTGTCTACTTGGTGGAATGCCTGACTAGACAGTTTAGGAGAGAAGGAATTTATTTTTTGGCTCTTGGTTCCAACATGATAGAAAGGCATGATAGCTGTGTCTTCACACTTGGTGGCAGGAGCTTGTAGCACAAGCTGGTCACATTTTAGCAGATTGAGAGGCAGAGAGATCTCTGACCTGAAGCAGAGGTGAGTTATCATCAAGCCCTGTGCCCCAGTGTGTAGGAGGTAGGGGCCCCAAAATAACCATATAAAAGCTGTATTAATGAAATCACTGCTTGGCTCATTAGCTTCAACTTCCCACCGGCTAATTCCTATATCCCAACCCATCTCCATTAATCTGTGTATCACCACGTGGCTGTGGTTTACCAGCAGGATTCTAATCGGCGTCCATCTCAAGTGGAGGATCCATGGCTTCTCCCACTCTGCCCTTCTTCCTCCCAGCATACAGCCTAGCTCCCACACACACACCTAGTTCTGTTCTTCTCTGCCATAGGCTCAAAGCAGTTCTTTATTAACCAATGAAAGCAACACATAGACAGAAGGACCTCCTACACCACCAGTGATCCTCTTCTTTCAGTTATGTGCCACCTTATAACAAGTTCCACAGCCTCCCCAAATAGCATCAAATAGCTAAGGACATCTTGTTGAAACACACGAACCTGTGGGGAGCAGGTCACATTCAAATCACAGCAGAGAACCAAGAGACTTACTATACATCCACACAAAAATTCATAGGTAAGCACCTGACATGGTGGCTCATGTGCCTGTAATTGCTACACTCAAGAGGTGGGCAGCAGAATTGCCAGTTGAAGACCAGCCTGGGCTATGTAGTGACTTCAGGCCAGCCTGACCTACATAAAGAGACCCTGTCTCAAAATATTAAAAGGCAAAAATGTCAAGTAAACCAATCAAAAATCCTCTGAAGACTTTTACTTTTTTTTTTTTTTGGTTTTTTGAGACAGGGTTTCTCTGTAGCTTTGGAGTCTATCCTGGAACTAGCTCTTGTAGACCTGGCTGGCCTTGAACTCACAGAGATCCGCCCACTCTGAAGACTTTTAAATGAATGACTATAGTACTGTTATTCTTAATAGCCTCAAAGGGAAAACAACACAAATGGTCATCACATGATCAGTAGGTGAACATGTGGTCTGCCTGTACCATAGGAACATACAGCCATAAAAAGGAATAGAGTACTGATAAAAACTTGTAACATGCATGGACCTGAAAAATGTGCTAACTGGGAAAAAACACATGAAACCAATATTGTATGAGTTTCATGAAATGTCCAGAAATAGACAAATTTATAAGAATAGAAGATAGATTGTTGTTTGCCTGACTTTGGGGAAGTGGAGCTGGAGAGTTAACTGCTAATGGAGACAGGGTTTCTCTCTGAAGAGGGGTGTTAGTCTGTAGTTAATGATAGTTTTCTCACAGTTATAAATTACCAAAAAAATACTGGACTCAACCTCCCTGAATTCAAAAGATGGGTGTTCATAAATGGGCTATTATCTTTTTTTTTTTTTTTGAAGGTCTTCACTTTTTTTATTCTTATGTACAAAGACGGGCATTGATCGATTTCACTGTGTAGAGCCTTGAAGAATCCATTCAAGGTCGCTTAGTCCAACTTAATGAAGCCGATGTCCTTCGCGAACTGCCAGAAACACTGGCGGCACATGTTTAGCCCGTATTTCCGGATCAGACCGTGGCGGTTTGAGCAGACGCGGCAGGAGCGGGATCCCTGGCCGAACTTCCGCGGGTGACTCCAGTACAGCTGCTGGTGACCCATGTTGCCTCACTGACGGCCGACGAGCCAAAAGGGCATGGGCTATTATCTTTAAAATTTGGGTTGTATGGCTCCTGAGGATGCAGCTCTGTTGGTAGAGGGCTTGTCCACATGCATAAAAGCCCTAGGTTCCATCCGCAGTACCACATCAGTCGGGGTTAGTATGTAACCCAGCACCCAGGAGATGGAAAAAGGAGGATTAGGAAACTTAAAGTTCTAGTTGCCTTCATAGCAAGTTCGAGGCAAGCCTGGGATACAGCCTGGGACCCTGTCTCAATAAAACAAAAACATATGCAAAAGATATTTTTAATGAAAGGGGAGAATTTTTGTTTGCAAAATTTTCTAAATAAATTTGTCCACAGCATGAAGAAGTCATTGAAGGATCCAAGACTCTCCAGCTGTGGTGCCCATATTATAAGGACTTTGCCTGACATTGAGAGATTAAATTACTTAACTAATATTTAGCCTTTCTTGTTACTGTGTTTATAATCCTCCTTGAACAAGTGTCGTTTTTACTGAAATTGACGTCTGCGGAGTATGTGCTTTGAGGTAAAGGTTTTAAGTGTAATTTTTAAAATTTTGTGTTCCTAACTGAACAGTCTACTTTGGAGATTTCTTATTTGTTTATTTTACTTCTAACTCACGTAATTTGGAGGGGTTCCTTTTCTCAGTTCCTTTCAACTATTAGTTTATGTGTGGCAGTTGGTAGTTCTCCTGACATTGTGGTTTACTTATGCCTCTTGGCCTGTCTTGTTCCTTAGTACATGCTGAATGCATACTTTAAAAACTGAGCTGGCTTATCTCACATTTGAGTTCCAGGCATGGTCTTCTGATGACTGAATAATTCATAAAGCAGGTTCTGTTTATTGGGTTTGCTGAATTTTCACTTCTGTATTAGCATCGGATTGGTCTCTAAGCACATGCCACTTGAAAAGGAAGATTTGCTGAGATCTTGTCAATGCCTTCATTTGAATGGATGTGGTAGTAGCCAGGGACTCTAATCCTGGACTCCTGGGTTCAAGTTCTCCTCTGTGGCTTGCCCACTGAAGGGAGATGGTGCCATGAATATGGGAGCTCAGCTTTCACATATCTGCTGGAATCAAGCTGTCAGTGTTCAGCTCCTCAGTCTGGGGAGATAACTGCACATTTGTCAGCCTTAGTAGTTGTAACTGGGTAAAAAAAACACACTAACATGGTTGCTTTGCCTTTTGTTTTCTGTGTCCATCTCTGCTGTGTGGAGGCTTTGGCTTGCTACTTTGTTTAGAGTCAAGGAACAAGCTCTTTTTATCATTCATGTTTATTTTTAGTGGCTGCCTTTCCCTTGCATAGTCTAGCTAGACTATCCTGAGTGTTGATAAGATGTTTCTATTTTTGTTTACTCTGTTTCCTGTTGTTTAGTTCTGTAAGCCTTTCTTGATACAGACATAATTAAGAGTTTTTATAAAATTTTTGTGTGCTTGGGTACGTGCTGGCATAGTTTTCTGTTGCATTTTTTCAGAACAGTTTTAGATTATAGTACAAACATGAAAAATACATTTTGTTTTCTGTGGTACACAGACATGCTAGCAGTTTCTTTCTATTTTAGATTACTCTTACATCATTTACAGCTCTTTCTGATAGTTTTTCTTAACACACGGTTCTGTTTGCGAAGAAGATTGTGTCTGTCCTGCTGTGGAGACTTCTGTCTCTAACAGTCCTGATTGTCATTGAGGAGGTCCCTGACTGGTCCCTCTACCTACTTGTTAATTTGTATACTAGCCTTTTCCAGGCAGCATAGGTTTAATCAAACTTTGATTATAGATTTAATCTCTTAATACTTTAAGTTCTTTATCTCTAAATGAATGGTGTTGAGCTTGCATTTATATCAGCTTAATATCCAGAGCACCATCTTGAATTTAATAAGATTTGATGCCATTTGGTGTCCTGGAATCCTGGTAATGCAGGACACTGAACATTTCCGTGAACTGCCCAGGATGGAACAAGGCTCACAAGCAGTGCCTCCCAGGCCCATGTTTTTCTTTCTAGCCACCTAGGCTCTTTTCCAGGCCTTCAAGACATTGGATTCCCCTTTGTGGTAGCCTAGTGGCTTGCAAATGTTGAGTGGGTGGTGAATCCACCAGTCAGTCAGTGTCTTTTGAATGGCTGGGTCCTGGGGATCCTGACACTGTACAATATTTACGCTACTGAGGCCCATCAGAGGCCAGGAATGCAGTAAGTACAACTAAATGCCATTGGTAAAGGTTGATAGGGTGCATGTGCCAGCCTCTAGGCATGTCTAACAAGCCTAGATAGAGAGGTGCTGTGATGGGACTATTCTCATGTCCCCTTTCTTTGCAGGGTGGGGATGTGGGGAATGGATGAGAAGCAATCCTCTCTGTTTCCCCAGCCCTTTCCAGGAGCCAAACAGCATCTCCATTTCAGCAGGTGGTAGGGGAGCCCTGCCCAGCAGGCGTGCCAGGATGGGCAGCTGGTACAGCTTAGGGATTCCTGGGATTCCAGGCCCAGCCTGATGCAGGCGTGGTGTCCCTTTCAGAATAAGTGTGGAACCCAGTCTGTGGGTAGACGGTACTGAATCAGCCCAGACAAAGGATTGGAGGCTCCTGGCTTTGTTGTGGAGTCTGTTTCCTGGAACAAGCCTTGTCTCATTAGATTGCAGAGGCTGGCTCCCTGGTTTGGCAAGTCTTATGCCTGCTGCATCAAATGGTCAAACTGTTTTAGGAAGAAGAATTCTTTGGGATACCCTTCCCTGGCTTGTTGGTGTAGGCCTTCTCCAGGGTGTCAGGCCCCCATGGATAGTGTGTAGGGTGGCAGAGGGTTTGTGCTCAGTTCTAATTACACCTGTTCCCAGGCCCTCAATGTATTCCCAGATTGAAGGGTCAGTCTGTACTGCTGGTACAGAGGAGTAGCTCTCACTGTGAAATGTCCACATTACTCTCTGGTAAGTGGTTGGGGCTTTCTTTCCTTTGTAGGTGAGGAAACTTTCAGTAGACGTTGATTGGCAGGGAGCCAAGCTGCCCTTCTGCCTCACTCTAGAGCAGGAAACTTGTGGGATCTGTAGGACCTGGCCTAATGTGTAGAAAGGGGTAGGAGTAGGCACTGATTTGGACTGGTCTTCAAGTCCTCATCCTTTTAGTTAGTAGGCTGGTTGTGGATAACCCTGGCTTGGTACCATGGTCTCTCAACGTAGTCCTGGGCTTCTTCACACCCAGCCTTGGGAACTTAGTCTCATAGCCCAGTTTTCAGTTTCAACAAGGAGTGCTCGCTCCCACTGAATCTGGCTGTCAGTGCATGGGAGATGGGCCCAGGCAGCCTAGTTCCAGATGTGTACATACCTGCTCACTCTGCTCGCTCTCCTCCTCTGCAGCTAGGAAGTGCTAACAGAATAGAGCCTTCTACCCAGCTGGTCTGTGGACAAGGCTGTAAGTCTGCATGGCTAAGTAGGAAGGGGTGGGGATACTTGTCTGATGCCAGGGACTGGCATGGAGACCTGGGTCTCCTAGCCCCACCAAGTCCTACCTTTGTGCTTTAGCCTCATTTTCTCCTCTACCTGGCATACTTCTCTACCCTCCTAAGTTCTGGCCAGCTGCTTGTTTCCTACCCTATACCAGGCACAGGATTGAGGATGCAGTCTTACCAGAGTGAGCTTACGTTTTCTACAACAGATCAAGGGAAGAAACACTTGAGAGTTGTTCAGGGTTGTTGGACACCCCCTCCCCCCAGGTGACAGTAGGGAGCTTTGCAGGTGTCCTGCTCATGGGAGGGGATGGGACTGCTGCCTAGACTGGGTCTCAGCAAACCCTTTCCTGTGGAAACAACACGATGTTGCAATAAAACTTTATTGGGACCAGCTTATTAGATAGCCTTCAGGAGTTAGGGCCACTGAGATCCTGATTTCAAAATCATAGGAAGTGTCTGCCAGGCCTTTTCTGTGCTGCTTCTAACGCTGGTTCTCAGCCTCTGTTTTTTGTGTTCAGGACTTGAGCATCTGTTGTGGGCAAGGGCCCATTTTGAGGCCTTGCTCTGTCTGGAGTCAGACATAATGCTTCCATCTGGGCCACCAGAAAAGGGAGATGAGAACAGAGAATGACTCCCTGAAGTTGTGTTTGAAGGCTCTGTTATTGGGGACTGGGTGGGGCTCAGGGAGTTGAGAGGCTGCTCAGTCTCTAATGAGAAAATTATTGACTCTAAATCCTCTCATCAGAGAGCTCAGGCTAGAGACATTATTAACCCAAGTTATCAGTGAGGAAATTGAGGGACACTGTAATCTACTCTCAACATGACCCCCATCTGTACTATTTTGCTCTATTTCAGAGGTGGATTAACTAAGCAGCATTTGATGTTAGTTGTCCTTTCCTAAAACGATGGGCACAGGTGGGCTTGTTTGCTCCCACATGCATCCAGAGTCTATCCGCCCTTGCTATGATGCTTGGTTTCCAGAAGTGGAAGGATAAAGACACATTTCTTGTGTGTGACTCCAAAGCCCTGTCCTGTCAGCTTTACCAGTGTTATACCACCCCATAGTGTAACCAGACAAGCACCCGTGGCAAAATGCTTCAACCTGTTTTGCCTCAGTTTTTATGTGCAGAGTGGCTGCTTATGTGGTCCCCCTACACTGTGGCACCATGAAACAGTCTAATGCTTAGGGCATACCTGTTTGGTTTGGTTTTTCTTTTCTTTTTTTCCCTTTCTTTATTGATATTTATTGAGCTCTACATTTTTCTCTGCTCCCCTCCCTGCCTCTTCCCTCCCCCTTCAACCCTCCCCCAATGTACCTATGCTCCCAATTTACTCAGGAGATCTTGTCTTTTTATACTTTCCCATGTATATTAGGTCTATGTAAGTCTCTCTTAGTGTCTGTATTGAT
>JAQHUG010000247.1:461381-490611 GCA_028555095.1 Dicrostonyx torquatus | reverse complement strand
GATCTTTTCCCATTCTGTAGGCTGTCATTGTGTCTTGTTGACCGTGTCCTTTGCTTTACAGAAGTTTTTCAGTTTCAGGAGGTCCCATTTATCAGTTGTTTCTCTCAGTGTCTGTGCTGCTGGGTTTCTATTTAGGAAGTGGTTCCCTGGTTTGGTTTTTCAAGACAATTTCTTTGTATAGCCTTGGCTGTCCTGAAACTCATTCTGTAGTCCTGGAACTAGCAGAGTTCCACCTGTCTCTGCCTCCCAAGTGCTGAAATTAAAGGTGTGCACCACCACCACTCAGTGGGCATGCCTGTTTATGGCTGCAGTCATCTGGCAGATTCCAAGGATAGCGGGTGTTGAGCCCGGTCATAAACACCAGCTTGTGCCTTGCTGCTCCACTTGCCCTGACCTCCTTCCATGGGTATAGTTTCAACTGCCCAAGCCTTTTGTCCTCTTTACCCTCCACCCCCATCATTGCTCATACTGTTACTTTATCCAAGGCCACTATTCCCACTATGCTCAGTTTGGAAATTTGTCTGCTAGGGCTGCTGTAATTTTTTTCTCCTACCCAGAGCTTCTCTTTTCCCATCTCAGCCACATTTGACAGGCTCACTAGGGTCCTGTAGCCTGTAAAGTCCCATCTCTGAGGATGATAATCCTGCTGCTGAAGTCATGATTGGCCTGGTTTCTTGTAGGCATAGATGATTGCACCGTGGCTACATGGGTGTGGCTGACCTTGAAGCCAGCATCTCAGGGGGCTACTGTTGGACAGAAGCAAACACGGGCTACGTTTCTCTTAAAGGCACCTGACTAGCCATGACCTCATGCTTCATCTCTCCTGGCCTTGTTTGGTCTTGCTGAACCTGGACAACTTCAGAGCAGCAGGCAGGATGTGGGCCAAGAGCCTGTGTTGAGAACTGAATCTGCCTGAATAGCCCATGAGCGACATCACTGCTGCTCCTCCTAGCACAGATCATCCACCGTCTTGTGGTTAAGACTAGAGAAGAGCTGATCTTCTATTTTCCTGTCTTCCTTCCTTGGAGCAGCTGGGGAAGTTTGTGGAACGGGCAGGTTAGAAGCTGTATCTGGGGTCCAGGGGAGGACCCTGACACCAGGGTGGTAGACAAAAGCTCCCATCTCTTGGGGGTACCTTCTAGAAGGTTCACAAGATGAGGCAGGGAAATCTACAAAAACATCTATGGCTGTTTCCCACCAACTTCCAGGTCAGACAGGAACTCCTTTCCAGGGAGCACTTCTTCAAGGAAGGATGGAAGGGAGCCTGCACAACCAATGGGATGGGAGGATGATTCTGGGTGCAACAGGATTTGAGATGGATTTGAAAGATTGCCTAAGATTGGCTGCAGTGTGGTCTGAAAGCGTCAAAAGCAATATGATCAGACAGACATGGCCACCTCTCTAACCCTCATCCTCTTAGCTGGAGATGGTGGCTACAGGAATGGGCTATGTCTGGTAGGTTCACACTCTCCAGATGAGGGGTACAGCACTTCAAAAACAACCCTGCTGTTTCCTTAGGCAACTTTAGTGAGCTTCATGCATGTTAGGGTATTCAGTATAAATTTTCATGTAAGCATATGTTCATGAGACCATCAGCAAAATCAAGGTAATGAATTCCTCCTGTGTCCTCTGTCGTCCTCTCCACCCCAACCACCGCACCTCTGTTTAGTTTGCATTTCTAGACTTTTACATAAAGGGAATTAAACAGTCTATTATCTTTTTCCTCTAAGGTGATATTTGTTGATGTTAATTTTTTTTTTATTGAGAATAGTACTTCATTATATGGATGTACCATATTTATTTAAAATTGTTAAATCTATTGTATTTGTGTGTTCAACTTTGTAGAACTGACTTTCTCCTTCCACCTTTATTTATGTGGATTCTGGGGACTGGACTCAGGTTAGTAGACTTGAATGGCAAATTTACTTACTGAGCCATCTCTCAGGGCCCTGTACTTTAAAATAATGGAAAGCTGGGATTACAGATGTATATACTGTCATATCTGGCCTTTATGTAGCTTTGAGCAATTCAAATTCATGTCTTTATTATTACATGACCAGTATTGTACCCACTGAGCCATCTCCCCAGCCCCTTGTGGGTGTTCTTTTTCCCAAGATGAGATCTTCCTGCCTCAGCCTCCTGGTAGATGAGTTTACATGCATTTGCTGTTGACTGCCATGCTCAGATCTGAGATTCTCTCTCAATCTCTTCTGTCTCTGTCTCTGTGTGTGTGTGTGTATGAGAGAGAGAGAGAGAGAGAGAGAGAGAGAGAGAGAGAGAGAGAGAGAGAGAGAGAGAGAGAGCATAAAGCTTGGTCAGGTCAGTTAATCTGTCTCTTTATGAAATGAAGTGCCTTTGGGTCATGGGTGCAGGTGGGGATAGTCCTGCTCTTTCAAAGTCATTTAGTCTGTTCTAGGTCTTTTTTTTTTTTTTGCTTTATGGAAAATTTATTGCAATATTCCAAAAGCACATCATTTTTTCTTTTCAACATCTTGCTCTGCAGCTTCCTTTGCCCTCTTTGCTCGGATGCCAAAGAGCCGGGCATTGGCCCGGGCCATAAGAAGACTGGCAAAAGCCTTGAAGTTCTTCTCTTCTTCTGTGATGACTCTGGCTTTCTCTTTTTTATAAACATTGCGGATGGGCATCACAGGTCCTGTTAGCTGAGTGGCCAATTTAAGTTCTTCAGCCGAACTATCTCCCCTCTTTGGAGCAGAAGGCTTCCTGGGGAAAAGGATGAGCTTGGAGCGGTACTCCTTCAGGCGCTGCACATTGGCCTGCAGGGACTCGGTGGACTTGTTTCGCCTCCTTGGGTCCACAGAGATGCCGATGATGCGAGCCACTTTCTTATGGCTACCAGCCACCCTGAGTTCCTCCAGGCTGAAGCCCCGGCCAGCTCGGACCTTGGTGTGGTATCGCACTGTGGGGCACCTCACGATGGGCCTGATGGGCCCGGACGCGGGGCGCGGGGCAATGCAGCGCGCTTTCGCCTGCCGGGCCTTGCGTCTGCGGATCTTGCATGCCGGCTGGTTGAACCAAGTGTCCACTCGCTGCTGCCAATCCTTGTGGAAGTGGGGCTTCAAGATCATGCCATTCTGGCTGGGCACCATGGCTGCCTCCCGTGTAGGAGAACGGCTGAGCGGACTGTTCTAGGTCTTTTGAATTGCTGTATGAGTTTTAGAACGAACTGGTCAGTTTTCTCCCAAAAGCTGCTGGACCTTTGGCATTGTGAGCTGATAGATAGGCTTCTTGAAACAGTTGCTCTCTTGGGTCTGTTGGGCTATGCTTTATTATTTGTTGGTTTGTTTCATTTGGGCCCTTACTTTGGCTGCCTTTCAGAATTGGTTAATCTTTCAGATGCACAGTGTGTCTGCTGTCGACCCTGCCTTCTCCAGAAGTTTATTGGCATCTTTTATGTCTTCTGTTTGTTCTCTGCTTCTGAGTTGAGGATTTGGTTCTGGTACTTGACTCTCAGCCTCTCCGCTCTTCTGGGCCGCTCAGGGCTGTGTGCTGTCTACTGATCCTTTCGTCATTAGGTCTTCACTGTGGAGCTCACCTGTTGGCATCTGGATGTGTCTGTTTCCCTTAATGTGTTCTGAGCTTTGTTCTAGAATGTAGTGGCTTGGAAATGGATTAATCCTTTCATGGTCTGTCTTTACGCTTCGTTCTGCTATGCTAATCAGCGTGTAATCCAGGCTGATTCTGCCAGGCCCCAGACATTTTCTCCTCATGCCTGTGAATCAGGCTAGTGGGAGCAGGCTTGTTTTCAGACTGCCGGGGATTGTTCCTGCTCTCCTGTATGGTCCTTTTCCTTGGCTTCCTCGCCCTACACTGACCATCCTAGCGAAGACCTAACTAGTCCTTACTCTAACTGCCCTCACTTCCCTGTCTGTAGTCATCTTCTTCCACAGGCCCTGCCATGCGCCTCAGTCCTCTGTCCTGTGCCACGGCCTGAAGCTCCTTCTGAAGGGATGAGAGCTGTTGCAGGATCCCCTCATCCTGTCGTTTTACCTGGTACACAGACTGGAAAACTGATGCTTACTGCTTTATCATATTTAAAATCATTTGTTTGCATACATATGTAGGCACATGTCATATGCCTGGCATGCATATGCCATAGTGTGCATGTAAAAGTCATAGGACAACTTTTGGGAGTCAGCTCTCTCCTGCCACATGGGTCTTGAGTTTAGTACTTAGGCTGTCAGACTTGATGGCACATGTTTTTACCAGCTGAGCCATCTCACCAGCCCTGTTCCATAGACTGTTCCTATGTTTTCCAGTTTTTAGTTTCCCACACAGGCAGTGGAGTCTGTCCCTGTGACTGTGTGTCTTCTCAGCTGGAGGTAGATGTCTCCATCACAGTGTGTTTGAAAAGCTGCCAGGACTGCTCCTGTGCCCTAGGCTGGTATCTTGGGTGGAGGAAGAGTTGGGGCCCAGGTTGGCAGGCCTCGGCTTGCATATTGTATCACAGTGCTTAGCCATCACACTTTGGGGAAAACTCCTTGCCCCAGCTCCCAAGTTGACAAGTGTATCTTAGGCAGCCACAGGAGCTGGACTCTTCAGTTCAGTTCCAGAGCCCCATTTTGGGGGCCGACTTGGTGTTTGGTTCCCTGTGTGTTTTATGGTAGATAGGCAGCATGGGTCAGGTGCTGTGTAGGTAGCAATGTGTGGCTTGATCCTTCCCTAGGATCAGGGTGGAGGCAAACAGACTAGAAATCACAAAGCTGAGCTGCTTTGTATTGTGTAGAGTGGATGCTGTGTTGGAGGATCCACAGACTACTGCAGGAGTGTTACACTATGAGCCCCAGGCTACCTCTCCACACACACTTCAGTGCCAGCCCTGGTTTACTGGGCTGTGTGTCCTCTGGCCCATTGTGAGGTCTTCCTACAGTATAGACCCTGCTCCAAGCTGCCAGTTCCCTATCAGGATGAAAATTAATTGCTTTCTGCATTTTCATATGTTAGTATTAGAAACTGCTCAACTCAGTAACTTCTGTGTACAATGTGGCTTTGTATGTTTTGCTCATTGTTTTCTTGGACTGAGTTCCTAGACTTGTGAAGTAAGAAATGAAAGGAAATTGTCCTTTTCTCTTTTAAAACAAGTGAAGACTGTCATTTTATTGTTCTTCAGTAACTCTTCTCTAATGTTCTTGCCATGAGCCACGGGTCCTAGGAAGAGTCAGGAAAGGAAGGCAGAGTAGACGGCACAGCCCCTCAGTGGATTGTGTAACAGGGTATGGATTCTGCACAGCTGCTGGCCTCAGTGGGTGACTGACCCGGTGCTGTGGGTAAGGCCACTTGTTGCTCTCACTTGGTAGGTTTTCTTCCCGAGTCCTAGGGCCTGACACCCAGTGTCTGAAACATGCAGATACACGCATCTCTGGGCCTATGCACCCTGAGGTGGCCACTCTAGCTAGTTGTTACTGTGCCCTTTTCTTAGGACTGGGAGCTCCAGTTGCCCAGCCCTGGTTTGTCCCGGAAGAAATGAAGGTTGATTTGACATCAGGTAGCAGGATGGGGCGGCTCCTCACCCTTTGCGTGTAATGGCTAGCACAATTTTGTAAACCTGGAATGTTGGGTGTGCTGCTCTAGGGTTGTTTCCCATTAGCTTGTCCAGGCTCACAATCTAAACCACGTATTTCCTGGTCCTGGGAACTTTCCAGCTGGTATACATCATCAGGCCTCAAACTTTGTCCCTTCTGTAGGAAGTTCCACCTATGTTTGTGGCCCTGTATTCTTCATTTTCCTTTCTGTCGTTCCACATAATGATGCTCCGAAGACTAGTTTGGTTCCAGTGTGGTGAAACATGTGCCTGCCATGTGCCTCTCAGTGTGTGTTTTAACATATGCACAACACAGAACTGCTTCACAGGTCAAGGCCTTTGTATTTCTTGTGATCTTGGGTATCCATTGCTTTGTGGCCCCAGGACACCCGTCTCATGAATGTCTTTTCTCTCTGTGCAGGCATTTGGCCAGGCACACACAAACCACAAGAAGGTGGCTGCTGATGGTGAGAGCCGGGAGGAGAGCCTGATCCAAGAGTCAGCCTCCAAGGAGCAGTACTATGTGCGGAAGGTGCTGGAGCTGCAGACAGAGCTGAAGCAGCTGCGCAATGTCCTCACCAACACTCAGTCTGAGAATGAGCGCCTCACATCCGTAGCCCAGGAGCTAAAAGAAGTAAGTGGCTGGAGGTGACGTCTGTCACTGTGACAGTGGGCTGTGTGACTACGTCTTGCTCCTGTGGTCTCTCAGAGCTGAGCATGCAAACAGTTCTGTGCCTGAATTTCCCCGTCTCACTGCTGTCATGCGTACCCTGAGCAGGCCCTGGCCAGCAGAGAGGAATATCAAAGTAGAGCACCTCAGCCTGAACGATGAATGGTCCAGCTGGTGATTTGGTGGTCACGGGGACAGAGATCAGCTAAGAGCCATAGGGAGTCTATGGCACTCTGAGGTGGTTGAGGATCCATCGCTAAAAGTCTCCATGTGAGCTACAATCCTGGTCTAGGTCCACCTATCCATGGTCTTGGGGGTTAACCTCAAGATCCTTCTAGAAGCTTAGGATCACAGTGTCTTTAGCCCTCACTTGGAATAGAGTCTAGACAAAGCCTTGTCTTTAGTCTCTGAAACCCTGTGTAGGAGACACCCTGTCCGCTCACTGCACATCCTCCAAGCTCTCTGGGCCCTATTCCAGCTATGGAAGCCTACCCTCCGCAGTAATGTTCTCTCTGGGAAGTCAGCAGAACACAGGTCATCCAGAGTGTGCTGTAGTCAGGGCTGTGCACAGTAGGCCCAGGGACTCTGACCGTAGGGCCATCAATAGCAGGGAGCAGTCACTTCCCCTGGTGTGGGGTCTCTGAGGTCTCAAGGAACTCAGTCTGAATAAGAGGTTGGGGGAAGGCAGCCTCTACTTCTGGAGCCCAGTGCATGATCTCATTTCCTCCTTTGGTGAAGGTGGAGGAGGGGCTGTCACTGAGGAAGAGAAGCAGCTCTGGTGACAATCCATCTGTCTACCCCTCCTTCCTGAAAGGCCAGTGCAGGGCTTTCTCTCACATTCAGCCCCTAGGCAGCCAAGAAGGCTGGATGACTGTCCTGGGCCGGAAATGAGCTCAGTGAATTGAAGAGAGGCAGGTCTGGGGTGGGGGAGAGATTCCTGTTGTTCCTGTTTATGCTTTAGGAGGAAATCCTGATTCTCCCTACACACCCCTTAGCTGCCTTTTCTTTTGAGTGTCCCTTTCTTTGTTCACAGGTCTGTGGAGGCCCTCTGCAGCCAAGTCATAGGCTGCCCTTTAGCCTTCACCTTCTGCACACCTGTCTGGGGTAGAGGTTCTGTTCTCACAACTGTCTCCACCCACTTTTAGCGTTGGTCTCTCTGCTGTTGCTCCTAGCTTAGCATAATAGTCCCCTCATTGCCCAGCACTGGCCCCTATGGGTTAGATTTGATTCTGCTGGCATTTGGTGATTCTTTATGACCTCTGTCCTACTACCTCTGCCCCTAATAGCAACTCCTGTTTTTCCTCTCCTGTGACTTCCTGCTTGGGATGCAGTTCCCTCCAGGGCCCTGACTACAGCATACCCTGATGACCTGTGCTCTGCTGACTTCCCTGAGAGAACATTACTGCGGAGGGTAGGCTTTCATAGCTGGAATGGGGCCCAGAGAGCTTTTAGGATGTGCACTGAGCGGACAGGGTGTCTCCTACACAGGGTTTCAGAGACTGAAGACAAGGCTTTGTCCAAGTCTGTTGTCTGAGTGAGGGCTAAAGCCAGTGTTAACTTTACAGTACCAAACAGTTTTGTCCCTGTCAGATAGCTCTAATGTCTTAGACCCAGTCATCCTAATGACTCTTAGTGCTCTGTCAGTCATGAAGACACTGAGGTTTGTGGGGAAAAGCAACTCTGGAGACTTGACTTGTAGTTGTTGTGCTATGTGTAGGACCAGCAGTGGGCAGTTTGGTCAGGTTTTTTCTTGCTGGCATTATTCCTAGAAGGCAGATGATCACTTGAGAAAAGGCGTGTTGCAGACATGACACTGTTTCTCAGATGGATAACTTAAGGCCCAATAGTCCCAGTAAAGGATAAGAGCTCTCTAGGTGATAAACGGACAAGCCCTGTATGGAAAGGGTTGGGAGCTCAAGAGGCCAGCAAAGAGAACTGACAATCCCCCAACACAGTGGCCTCTTGAAGCAGGCCATTGTCACATACTTCTTGCTGGTCAGGGGGTCCAGGTGAAGGAGAGCTTAAATGGTTGGCCCCGAGCTCATATGCCCACTGTTTCCATGTGGACTGGTCATCTGTATAGAGCAGAGCCTGTACCTTGACATCAGATACTCAGCCTGGGAGGAGGTACTTTTCTTTTCTTTCTTTATTGATATTTATTGAGCTCTACATTTTTATCTGCTCCCCTCCCTGCCTCTCCCCACACCCTTCAACCCTCCCCCAATGTCCCTATGCTCCCAATTTACTCAGGAGATCTTGTCTTTTTATACTTTCCCATGTATATTGGGTCTATGTATGTCTCTCTTAGTGTCCTCATTGTTGTCTAAGTTCTCTATGATTATGGTTTGTAGGCTGGCTTTCTTTGTTTTATGTTTAAAAGTCATCTATGAGTGAGTACATGTGACAACTGTCTTTCTGTGTCTGGGTTACCTCACTCAAAATAATGTTTTCTAGTTCCATCCATTTTCCTGCAGAATTCAAGCTGTCGTTATTTTTTTCTGCTATGTAGTACTCCATTGTGTAAATGTACCACAATTTCTCTGCAGCTTTGGAGCCAATCCTGGAACTAGCTCTTGTAGACCAGGCTGGTCTCGAACTCACAGAGATCCGCCTGCCTGTCTCCCGAGTGCTGGGATTAAAGGTGTGCGCCACCACCGCCCGGCCGTACCACAATTTCTTTTTTTTTTTTTTTTTTTGTTTTTTTGAGACAGGGTTTCTCTGTGGCTTTGGAGCCTGTTCTGGAACTAGCTCTTGTAGACCAGGCTGGTCTCGAACTCACAGAAATCTGCCTATCTCTGCCTCCCGAGTGCTGGGATTAAAGGCGTGCGCCACCACCGCCTGGCTCCACAATTTCTTTATCCATTCTTCGGTCGAGGGACATTTAGGTTGTTTCCAGGTTCTGGCTATGACAAACAAAGCTGCTATAAGCATAGTTGAGCACATGTCTTTGTGGCACGATTGAGCATCCTTTGGATATATACCTAAAAGTGGTATTATTGGGTCTTGAGGAAGGTTGTTTCCTAATTTTCTAAGAAATCGAGGAGGTACTTTTCTGAGGGAAAACTAAACCCCTGTGGCTAGTTGGAGCCTGCTGGAGCTCTCAGGAGTTGGGCATGAGATGTGTGGAGGTGCCAGGCAGCAGGCCAGCTGAACTTCTCTGCTAAGCCTGGCAGCTGAAGTTGGAAGCAGTCTCCCTAGAAAGAAAGTGTATGTGTTTGATTCCTGCTCTGTCAGCAGAGAAGGGGCAGTTAACCTGTCACATGATGTCACCTTGCAGCACGTGACTTATGTGTCTGCACATTTCTCTGTGCTTGTCTTTCCACAAGGACACTCATCCACAGGTCCATGCAGGCCTATACACTCCACCAAAGGGAAACACTTCTTGGCTAGTACCCAGGATTCTGGTCCTAGCAGTGGCATAAGAACAGAACTCCTAGATAGTCTTGTGAGGGCCAGGTTTATTTATACAGGCACTAAGGACTCACAGAACATATGGGTACTGTTTAGGTCACAGCACTTCTTGTATGGCTCTGGGCCTGGTTCTCTCAGGCTTCATCCTGGCCTTCTGCATCCATCTCCAATTGTATAAACTGCACTCTCCGTTCTAGCCATGTGGAAGCTACCACAGTGTCTCTTACCCCTGCCTTCTAGGTCTCTGATTTCTGCTGAAAAGCCCTAAGATACTGGGGAGACTCAGCCCTTGCCCTCAGTTACCAGTCTACCTGAAGGCTTTGACCACATGGTCCCTCTCTTTGTACATGTTGAGATACTTTCTGCATAGCAAGCACTTTTGAGTTGGCTGAGAGAGAGAGTAGGAATTGGGATCATTTCTGGCAGAGAGAGAACATTTAGTAGTTACTCTCATACCCTTTGTGCTTTAGGTGGGGTGAAAAGAGCCTGGGTGTGTTTCCATCTGCATAGAGCCCCAGGCTTTCAAGAGGTCTGTTTGTGGTCCTACCTTCTACCTCCTTTGTAGCTGTGCTAGGGACTGTTTCCCTCCTCTCGGCATGTATCTCCCTCACCATCTCCACTCTTGTGATGCTCTGTCATCTTTTTGTCTTTTCTTTCTCTTCCTGTGATATTTGTTTCTTCTGGTGTTAGTTCTGTTGCGTCTTTCAGCCAGTTAATGAGGGGGCTGTGTCTATATTCATAGATTGTGAACTTAGTCGTTTTAAGTGCTAAGCATTTGTCAGTAGTACTTGCTGTGTGACTCTCTTCCACTTTCTGTTGTGTTCTCCATCTCTCCATTTTTTTGTGATATTTCATTTCACTAATCCAACATTATTGCTTATGTCCCTTCATGGCATCTTATGAGGCATATGCCCCTCAGTTGAACACAGAAATGTGATCAGGGGCAATTCCTGTAGATGCTAAGAGGACAGAGCCGTGGACCTGGGCTTCTGGTTCAGGGCTCTGGAGCAGGTGTGTGTTGTTGGTTGGAGGGGCCATCTGAGCATTAGGAACAGGGAATAGAAGCAGGAAGGGGGGGCGTTGCTCCCAGGAGACATTGGTGTGAAATCATCTTCACTTGTCACAGGATAAGAGAGGGCTACAGCTGGTGGGCAGAGGTCAAGAAATCGCTAAACAACCTACAACATACAGGATAGCAACCACAGCAAAGAATGGTGTGGCTCTGAAAGTGTAGGAATGAAGCTCCTGCGTCCCTGTGTACTGTGTGGGTAGTGCAGGTTGAGAGTTACCACAGTGGGTTTTATTGTTCTCCTCTTGTACTAGCCTTTCCCTGTGACAATCTTCCCAGCTCCTCACACTTGACTTGGAGTAACCAACTTTTAGCAGATTTATTGAGGTGGTATACATCCTATATAGCTCACTTAAAAGTGTGCTCCATGCTCGCCTCTAATCCCTGTTCCTAATGCTCAGACGCATGTGCTCCAGAGCCCTAAGCAAGAAGCCCAGGCCCCAGCTCTGTCCTCACAAGCACTGTCCCCTCAGTATTGACAGCAGCTACATAGCTGTAGGTATGTGGACCATCCTACAGTTATTCTTTTTGTGGTGCTGGGGATCGAACCCAGGGCCTTGTATTCAGTGCCAGGCAAGCCCTCTGCCCCTGATACACACTTCCAGCCTTTCAGTTAATTTCAGAGTATTTCATCATTCCAAAATGAAGCATGTTTTTCAGTTACTCCCACACCCCTCTTTAGCCCCACTAGTCTGCTTTCTATGGCTGTGGATTGCCTGTTCTAGACCTTTCTTACAAATGAGTCATACAATGCATGGCCTCTTGTGACTGACTTCTTTGACTTAGCAGAATGTCTTCATGCTTCATTCGTGTTGCAGCAAGTGTCAAGACGTCATTCTTTAATGTGGCTGAATAATACTGCATTGTATAGATAGACCATGTTTTGTTTATCCATTCGCTGGCCAATGGATACTTGGGTTGCATCCACCTTGAACACTAAGAACACTGATGTGCAGGGTTTTATGTGGATGTGTTTCATTTCTCTGATACAGATACTTTGTTTAACTGTTTGAACATCTGTACATATGCCACAGTGCTGCCCCACTTAGCAATTCAATAGTCAGATGACCCCATCTTGCAGATGGAGAAAAATGGTCAGTGTTAGTAAGTGAAGTTCTTGCATTATTTGACATAGGCATATCCATGTCAGATTCACCAATGCCTCACTCAGATCTGCGAGACTGGCAAAGCCTTCCTTGGGTGAGGCTTAGAGGGATGGCAAACTCTTCCTCTAGTCCAAGTGTGAACGCTGATGGTGTGTGCAGAAAATGTTTCTCCCTGAAGACTGGTGCCCTTCACAGACTGCTCCTGCCTAGATTAGCTAACCCCGCCTCCTCCAGGCATGAAGTTCAGCAGTTCAGCTGTGTATAATAAACATGCTGAGCTTCTAAGATGCTGTGACTTCTCCATCAGAGTGCAGATCACCCCATGTCAGCCTTTCTGTTTCTGTGTTTGTCATTTCTTCATTCCCTCATTACCCCAAGTAGGTCGGTTCCTGGAGTCTGCAGAGCTCAGCAGGGTTAGAGCAGGCTGAGTCACTTGCGTGAAGTTCCACCCCTGAGAGAAGTAGGAGGGATCCGTGCCAGAGACCTGCTTCGGTGGGGAGTGGTGTGGTGGTGTTCAGGTTCCAAAGAGGATGCGTGGAGTGTGGGTCGGGGGAACGGAGGAGATGAACACCATCAGGATGGCTGCCAGCAGCATTTAATTGAAAAAAGACTACGGCCTGGAGGTGGTGGCACACGCCTTTAATCCCAGAACTTGGTAGGCAGAGGCAGGCAGATCTCTGTGAATTTGAGGCCTACCTGGTCTACAGAGCAATTTTCAGAATAGGCTCCAAAACTACACAGAAAAACCTGTCTTTTTTTAAAAATTTTTTATGGTTTATTTAACTTTATTTTATGTGCATTGGTGTGAAGGTGTCAGATCCCCTGGAACTGAATTTTCAGACAGTTGTGAGCTGCCATGTGGGTGCTGGGAATTGAACCTGGGTCCTCGGGAAGAGCAGTCAGTGCTCTTAACCGCTGAGCCATCTCTTCAGCCCCAAGAAACCTGTCTTGAAAAACAAAACAAAAAAAGAAAAGAAAAAAGAAAATAGACTGCACCTTTTATACTCTGTGGTTGCACATAGGATTAAATGGGAGATGAGACATGTGAGGGGGATGGGGCTTGAGATCAGGGGTTGAGGTTTCTAGCATTGACCTTGACAATAGGCACCAGTCATATATTAGTGGAAGAGCCTACAAGTTCCTCTTGCTAGAGATGAGAATGACTGCTTTAGCAAGCAGGATCTTTCCCCAGGGAATGGAGACCTTTATCCAAATGCCTGACCTTGGGAGAAGGACTTTTTCTGGGAGCAGATACTATCCTACAATGTCTTACTATATGGGTCTGTTCCCCTCATGACGCTCCCAAAAGGGAAGGTTCTGATATCTTATTTTTTTTTTCGCATTATACTGTACCATTCTGATTTCTCTATACTTAATAACTGAACTCTTGCCTTTAATGGCCCCAGTCTCTGGATCTGAATTGTAGGCTTTTCATCCTTGGGATCAGGTGTGTCTAGCAAATTTCTAACTTTCCTATTTTTGGTGTAATTAGGAGGGCACAATGGAATTCCTGGTTCCACAGTGGCCTTGTTTTTGTTTTTGTTTTTTTTTTCCCTAAAGAATTATTTTGTTTAGATTGTACACATTTTTTTTGTATTTTGTTTAAATTGTACACATTTTTATCCTTTACCAAAGCCCACACAAAATTTCCCTAAGGGAAAGCCATTAATATTGAGAATCATTAAAAATGAAAGTAAAAAGGTTCTGGAGAAGTGTGGTCTGCAATGTTGAAATGCTGGAACTTCATCAAGCAGCAGTGGTCACCATGCAGTCCACATCAGATCTGATCTGGTTGTGCTCTGCACAAACCCCACCGCCCTGGGCTTTTCCCCTCCAAGCAGCCACACTGTTGTCCAGAGGACTCACAGCATGCCTGACAGTACTGGGCCCCCTTATTCCACTTGGAAGCACACATGGTAGGGCCAGCTATAGAAGCAGCATACACAGCTTTTTCCTCTGCTCCTGCAGATCAACCAGAATGTGGAGATCCAGCGTGGCCGCCTGCGGGATGACATCAAGGAGTACAAGTTCCGGGAAGCCCGTCTACTTCAGGACTACTCAGAGCTGGAGGAGGAGAACATCAGCCTGCAGAAACAAGTGTCTGTGCTCAGGCAGAACCAGGCAAGTCTCCACCCTAGGGTCACCCTGGGTACTCAGGCCTTTCATCCACCCATCTTCTTTTCTATGTATTGTTCCACATATCTGAGGCCAGGGCCAGTAGTACCTCCACAGTGGAGACAGGAATATGGCTCACAGCACCTAGTGCTCCCAGGGCACTGCAACTTTAGTATGACAATTTCCCAAGCCAAGTGTAGCATAACTCTTGCTGGGGAGTCAATTTCTGTTTAGCACAGATAGGATACTGATGACACACCAGAAAGTCCACTTTGGTGAACCTTTGACAATGTTGAGCTTTTTTACAGGAGCATGGGTGAGGAGAACTCATAGTAGCATGGGTGAGGGGTTCCAGGGGTGTGGGTGAGGGGTTCCAGGAGTGCGGGTGAAGAGAACTCATAGTAGCATAGGTGAGGGGCTCCAGGGGCATAGGTGAGGGATGCCAGGGGCATGGGTGAGGGATGCCAGGTTCATGAGTAAGGGGTTCCAAGGGCATGGGTGAGGGGTTCCAGGAGCATGGGTGGGGGGGACTCATAGGAGCATGGGTGAGGGGTTACCAGGAGCGTGGGTGAAACCTCCAACAGTTGCTAGATGGACTTCTTTTTTCATTTAACTTCTGTTTCCTGTCTACTCTAGCAACTTCTGAGATAGCTGTAAGAGGATTAGGTGTAGCTGGGGTCAGGACACAGGAGGAAGGGAATAGCTGGACTCTTGGGTGAGGGTCTAACAGTGCTTTACCCCTTTCTTCTGTGAGAGAGTGTTTATAGGCCTGATCTTGTGAGGGTCTCCAAGCTGGGTAATCATGGCTGCTCTGATTTCGAGACAGCAAGGGCCATGTCATGTCCGGAGGACAGTGTTCTACATCACCAAGGTATGGGGGAACTCAGATAAAGAGGGTGTACTAAAACCTCCGGAGGAACACTGCCATAATTCTGCCTGTTGTAGGGATGAGAGACGTTCCCTCTGCCTGTGGCAAAGATTAGGAGGTCCTCTCAGATGGGTGAGGGTGAGAACCCCCAGTACCTGAACATGCTTCCCATTCTCTAAGCTATAGCCAACAGGGCCTTTTCTCTCAGGAAATCCCAGACCTTACCTCCAAATGCCATGGATGCTGTCTTGCTTTCATTAGAGTCCCTCTATCACCCACATCATCTTATAGCTAAGGCCTCATTGTCAGTGGTCCCAGTATTTATGTCCTGCAGGAGGAAGCCTATGTGTCTGTGTAGAAGCTTCTGTGTTGGCAAAAAGCAGGCAGGGGATAGATTCTGGTGCTGGGCAACCACAGGGGCAGGGCTCACTGCTCCATCCTGTAGCTCATAAGCGTGAGATGCCATTGGGCATTGATTGGTACTGCTCCCCACAGTGCTCTGAGCGGAAGAAAAGCCAAAGCTCAAGGAAACCCTGCACCCAGTAGAGCTACACCTACTCTGAGGTTCCTCTCCTAAACCCAGAGACAGTCCCTCATTGCTTCCTTAATATCACAGAGATGTTTTAATATGAGCCTCACAGTAAGCATCAGCTCCCAGCTACTCTGTTTACTCAAATAGTTACACCTTCCCACTCTCTTCCAGCTCCTCCAAGCTAGCATTCTGAGGAATTGGTGCTGAGGCATTCAGCCTTGAGGGGAAGTCCAGTTCCTTTGTTTTAAAATATGATTCAAAATAATGGTCATAGCACACCATAAGGCATGCTTTAAAATAATATGATTAGGGCTAGGTGGTGGTGGCACACCTTTAATGCCAGCACTTGGGAGGAAGAGGCAGGTGGATCTTTGTGAGTGTGAGGCCAGCCTGGTCTACAGAGCAAGTTCCAGGACAACAAAGCAACAGAGAAACCCTGTCTTGAAAAACCAAAATAATAATAATATATATATATGGTTAGGGCTGGTGAGGTGGCTCAGTGGGTAAAGGTGCTTTCCATGCAAACCTTGTGACCTGAGACCAGTTCCCAGAACTCACAAAAAGATAGAAGGAAAGAATCTCCACATTGCATAGTTGCATGTGCACCCACACACATACATCATGCACCATGCAGATGCACACACATTTAAAAGAGAGAGATTTGTTTAGCTGTTAGTGTTAACTGAGTAATTTTATAGAATTTTAAACCAGTGCAAACCAGCACTAATTTTCAGAAGTAGAATAGGAATTTGGCGGCTCCCATGTGAACCTGCAGCCATGGCATTGCATCGTGTCGCCTGATGTGGGAAGTGGCCTTGGCTGCAGCCAGTGCCCTCTCCTACAGGGTGGCATTCATTCTGTGGGTCTCCTTGTCCTTTGTGGTTGGGGGTTTGTCTTCTGGCACTGTCCTGATTTGTCCACCTGAGTGGAGCCGCCACATCCCTTGACACTGGAGTATTTGTATTCCCCAGGTGGAATTTGAGGGCCTCAAGCATGAAATCAAGCGCCTGGAGGAGGAGACCGAGTACCTCAACAGCCAATTGGAGGATGCCATCCGGCTTAAGGAGATCTCTGAACGGCAGTTGGAGGAAGCTCTGGAGACGCTCAAGACAGAGCGGGAGCAGAAGAACAACCTGCGCAAGGAGCTGTCACACTACATGAGCATCAATGACTCCTTCTACACCAGCCACCTGCAGGTCTCCTTAGATGGCCTCAAGTTCAGTGATGATGCCGTCACTGCTGAGCCCAACAATGATGCTGAAGCCCTGGTCAATGGCTTTGAGCATAGTGGCTTGGTCAAATCTTCGCTGGAAAACAAGACATCCACACCTAGGAAGGATGGCCTGGCTCCACCCTCTCCAAGTCTTGTTTCTGACCTGCTCAGTGAGCTCCACATATCTGAGATCCAGAAGCTGAAGCAGCAGCTGGTGCAGGTAAATAGGCAGGGCCTCATGTTTCATCCTTTTCTGTCCCCATGCCGTCTGCAGTGTGGGCAGGATTGCATGTTCTGTGTAAGCAGTGCTTTTGTGACATGTAGCTGCCTTAAATTTACTCATACTGGCTTTAAATCCTATATCTTTACCACAAATGAAACTCTGTCCCCGAGAAGTAGGTTCCTGACTATTGTGTAAAGTTTAGTACCATGGTACCCATGTTGCTCCCTTTGCTACCCATATTATGTCTGGGTGGGGTGACATGGCCCCTCGTGTAACTCCTACCCACAGGCCACAAACTAGAGTCTCAGCCGGGCCATACATTGGCACATTTGAAAGTTTACAGTGTGTTCCCCACAACACAAGAAAGGAAAGTGGTGGAGAACTGGGACACAAGGGATCCTGCCAGTTTGCCCTGGAGTTGCACATTGAAGCCCAGCTTCCCTCCAGCACATATAGAGTGAACCTTTATGAGTGATCACTTTTTTGGTCTTTGTAGTGAATTCTGTCCAATCTGCTGTCAGTAGTGGCATGACCATGGCCTATGTGGCATAGCCTGAGATCTGGCTGAGCTATCCTAGAGTCCTTTAAGCCTGTTGACCCTCTTTCCGGCTATGTCTACCTTTGCAGATGGAGCGGGAGAAGGTGGGCCTACTGGCAACACTGCAGGACACACAGAAGCAGCTGGAGCAGGCTCGGGGGACCCTCTCTGAGCAACATGAGAAGGTGAATCGTCTCACAGAGAACCTTAGTGCCCTGCGGCGCCTGCAGGCTGGCAAGGAGAGGCAGACTTCCCTGGATAACGAGAAGGACCGTGATAGCCATGAAGATGGTGACTACTATGAGGTGGACATCAATGGGCCTGAGATCCTGGCCTGCAAGTACCATGTGGCTGTGGCTGAGGCTGGTGAACTCCGGGAGCAGCTCAAGGCCTTGCGCAGTACACACGAAGCTCGCGAGGCTCAACATGCTGAAGAGAAGGGCCGCTATGAGGCTGAGGGCCAGGCACTCACAGAGAAGGTCTCTCTGCTAGAAAAGGCGAATCACCAGGACCGAGAGCTATTGGCCCATCTAGAGAAGGAGCTGAAGAAGGTGAGCGATGTGGCTGGTGAGACCCAGGGCAGCCTGAATGTGGCTCAGGATGAGCTGGTAACCTTCAGTGAGGAGCTGGCCAACCTCTACCACCACGTGTGTATGTGCAACAACGAGACACCGAACCGTGTCATGCTAGATTACTACCGCGAAGGCCAGGGCAAGGCTGGCCGTACCAGCCCTGAGGGCCGCGGGCGTCGTTCACCTGTCCTTCTGCCCAAGGGGCTGTTGGCCACAGAGGTGGGCCGAGCGGATGGAACTGGAGATAGCAGCCCCTCACCCAGTTCTTCACTGCCATCACCATTGAGTGACCCCCGCCGGGAACCTATGAACATCTACAACCTGATCGCCATCATCCGAGATCAGATCAAGCACCTACAGGCAGCGGTAGACCGTACAACCGAGCTGTCCCGGCAGCGAATTGCCTCACAGGAACTGGGCCCTGCTGTGGACAAGGACAAGGAGGCCCTCATGGAGGAGATCCTCAAGCTGAAGTCACTGCTGAGTACCAAACGGGAGCAGATCACCACCCTTCGCACCGTGCTCAAGGCCAACAAGCAGGTGAGGTAAAGTGGGTGGGTGTAGTAGCAGGCCACTTGTTCATCCCAGCCGCCCAGAACCAAAGTAACCACACAGAAACTGTATTAATTAAAACACTGCTTGGTCCATTAGCTCTAGCTTCTTATTAATTTAACCCATCTCCATTAATCTATGTATAGCCACATGGCAGTGGCTTACTGGCAAAGTTTTGGCATGTCTTACTCTGGCTGCAGCTCCATGGCGTCCCTCAGACTCTGCCTTCTTCCTCCCAGCATTCAGTCCAGTTTTCTCTGCCTACCTAAGTTTTGCCCTATCAGCAGACCAAAGCAGTTTCTTTATTCATTAATGGTAATCACAGCACACAGAGAGGACTCCCACATCAGGTGGAACATCAGAGCCCACCGTGAGGCTGCCTCCTCCACTTGTTGCAGGGCCCACAGGCCTGTGCCATTGTGTTGTTAGTTTAGTCTTCTGCTGTCCCCTTCCTCGGGGCTCCCAGACGAGGTGGAGTGACTGTTGGCATTCTCTCTCTAATCAGAGCTGCTCCTGACTGCTTTACAAAGTTTCTGATGCTGAAGGAACAAAGCGATGGCCCAAGTGCCCCAAGGGGCATGGTGCAGGACTTTGTAGCTTCTCCAGGACAGGATCTTTGGTACATTATTCTTCCCTGTTAATCAGAATCAGAGGCTAGAACTTACTGAGGCAAGCTGACCCCCAGTAAGCATGGCTATTATTTTGTCCCCAAAACTGCATATGAGAATTATCTGCATGCAGAGAATTTTTCACGGGCAGCAGCCCCACCTTGGACCCAGGATTTCTATTGTAAACTCAGAACTTCCCTTGAGCAGCTTCACCCCTACCTACTACCTTATACCTCTTTGTCCCCCAGACAGCTGAGGTGGCCCTCGCCAACCTGAAGAGCAAGTATGAGAATGAGAAGGCCATGGTGACTGAGACCATGATGAAGCTGCGGAATGAGCTCAAGGCCCTCAAGGAAGATGCAGCCACTTTCTCCTCCCTGCGTGCCATGTTTGCCACCAGGTAACCCCACCACTAGTGGCCTTTTCTCTTCTGCAGCTTCTCCTCTGCTAGAGCTACCTGTTGCTCTTACCACAGGCTTCAGTCTTTTTCCTGAAGCTTGTAAGCCTGCTGGTTCAGGCTCTAGCACCATCAGGCCCCCCAATACAGCTCAGGGTTTGGTAATTACAGCCTCTGGCTCAGCCCATCACGTATGTGGGGCTGCCCTCCTTGCCTGGCTCAAGTTGGTAACAAGGGAAAGCAAGGAGCTGGAAAGACTGCACCACCAGGGTCCTCAGCTGGCTGCACCTCAGCCTTCTGTGCATCATGTAGGCAGGTGCCCAAATCTGGGACAGGCCTGGTAGATACCACTTAGGCAGACATTCAGCAGAGGTATGCATCCATTTCCCTGTTCCTGTGGCCCCCAGAAACTTGGCTCAAATTTTACTATTAATGAACCTGAATGCTCAATTTGTGTTGCTTTGAGCATAGGCGACTTAGAAGCAAAGAGCCAAGAAGAGTGAGCTTTGGGGATAGGGGATAGCACTCTCAGTTCAGTTCTAACTTTGTTCCAGTGGTGACAAAGGCCCAGACTAGTTTGTTAACTCCTCTTCCTATGACAGGACTGTCAGGGGTTTCAGTTCAGCTAGTTGCCATCCATTTCCAGCCTTTCTGTCAGGGGACGGCCAAGGGAGCTTTGGGCCTGGGAGGTGTGCAGCTTTCCTTCCTCTCCCATGAGGGATCTTCGTGGCCTGGGAACCCCTTAAGGGTTGTATAGGCTTGCAGGCTGGGAAAGAACAGTCTTAAGGCTGGAAGGCCTCTGCCTATCACCCTTCAAAGTCAGGTGCTGCCACCAGCTGGTCTAAGTTGGGACGGCACTGTGGGGACGGCAAGGCTGAGAACTGAACTTGGTAGACCTGGCCCTTCCCTGTAGAGTGTGGAGAAGCTGAGCTTCAGAGGCAGACAGGATGGGCCAGGGTTCTTCTCCTTTCCTCTACCTGGCTGCTCCCAGTGTCTTAGCATCTCTTCAGGTAGGCCCGTGCCAGGGCAGCAGAGACAAGAAGAGTTCCAGGATTTCTCTGGAAGTTTCCTCCACTGGGGCTTAATTTTTTTTTTTTTTTTTTTGAAACGGTCTCACTATGTAGCCCTGGCTGGCCTAGAACTCACTATGTAAACCAGGCTCTCCTTGAACTCACAGAGATTTGTCTGCCTCTGTCTCCCCAAGTGTTGAGATTAAAGGCGTGCTCTCAATGCCTGGTTTAGAGAGGGTTTCTATTGCTGTAATAAAACAGCATAGCCCAAAGCAACTTGGGGAGGAAAGTGTTTATTTAATCTCATAGTTTGTAGTTGATCATATGGGGAAGTCAGAGCAGGAACTCGAGGCAGGAACCTGGAGGCAGGAGATGATGCAGAGGCCATGGAGGAGTGTTGCTTACTGACATGTTCATCCTGCTTTCTTAGAGCATCTAGGACCACCAGCCCCGGGATGGCACCACCCATGGTGAGCTTGGCCTTCCCACATCAATCACGAATTAAGAAAATGCATCACAGGCTTGCACACAGGCCAATCTGGTGAAGGCATTTTCTCAGTTGAGGTTCCCTCTTCCCAGATAACTATAGCCGGTGTCAGGTTGGCATGCAAACTAGCCAGTACACTGCACTCCTTCTGCCCACTCCCCAAACACACACACAAAAGAAACAAACGCAGTGACACAGAACTGGAGGTAGGGTTAAGGGCTACTCTGTTTGGGCACTGCCTCTCTGGTCCTGGTCATGGCCTTATTCTGAAGGAGCCTTTGCTAAAAGAAACTCCAACAGGCCTCCCTAGCCCTGGCTCAACCTCCGTCTAAGAGACACTCTGGAGTGGGGTGCCTGGGACCTTCCTTTCCTTATCTGAGCCTTTCAGCTGTGCTGTTTCCACAGATGTGATGAGTACATCACACAGCTGGATGAGATGCAGCGGCAGCTGGCGGCCGCAGAAGATGAGAAGAAGACCCTGAATTCTCTGCTGCGCATGGCCATCCAGCAGAAACTAGCACTCACCCAGCGGCTGGAGCTGCTGGAGCTGGACCACGAGCAGACCCGCAGGGGCCGCAGCAAGGCCACCCCCAAGGCCAAGCCAGCCACCCCGAGCGTAAGTCACACCTGTGCCTGTGCCAGCGAGAGGGCGGAGGGCGCCGGGCTGGCCAACCAGGTGTTCTGCAGCGAGAAGCACAGCATTTACTGTGATTAGGGCTGTGGGGCGCTGCACGCCGCTAACGTCTGCTTCACCTCAACTAACCCAGTTGCAGTGGGATAGCAGTGCTAGGCCGGTCTTAACGTGACTAACGCACCAATGGCAGCATTCTAGGCGAGTGGCAGCACTGGGACACATCTGTCACCAGGACACTTTGAGCTTTGTGTTGCTTCTTGCCCCACAACCCCCTCAAGGATATCCTGTATCAGTTGCTGTCTTTTGGGGTGGTGGTATCAAAGGTCTGGGTGGAGCTGCTCACCTTTGGTAGGACAGTGAGGTGAAGTGTCTTCCAGGGACCCCAGACACCATTAGGAGAACCCGAGGTAGAGTCCTTCTCTGGGCACATGGGCAGAAACTGAGTTGAAACTTGCATGTTCCTCGCATGTGTCTAATATCAGTGCTTGAAAGCAGTTTTATGAGACTCGAGCCTCTATTGTAGGAGCAGCCCAGGTCAGCTCTCTGTGGCTGGCATGGTCTCATGGAAAGAGTTTCCTGTATTTTCTGCAGCATCTCACTGCGAACCATATTCAGGACAGAAGTGCAGAACTTCCTCCAGTCCCAGAGGGAACTGACCCCAGAGGCTGCATGAGACCCCCACACTTCAAACACAAATAACCATAGCACAGGAGGACAGAGCTTGGCTGCTTAGGGTCTCATCTCTGAGATCCGCATGCTGTTCTGCCCTGTGAGGTGACAATTTGGCAGGGCCTGAGATCCTAAGTTTTCTTTTTTTAATAAGAAAGTGTTGCAAGTGCCTGGCCAGACCCTGGTCCTTGGTGCAGCCTGTTCTTTGGTACCTGGAGACCCATAGCCCATGCTCGGGTCTTTTCCTAGAAGTTGTCAGACCCAAAGAAGCAGTGTTTGGAGAAGTGCTGGTGAGCTCTGCCAGGTTGCACTGGTACAGCAGAGTCCAGCTGTGTGCTGGAAGGACTTCCTGTGGGCCCGGAACTGTGCTCAGGACCGGCCAGTAAGAGCCATGTGGTTCTCAGTGCAATTTGGGGGTGCTACAGAAGGAAGAAAGGCCACTAAGGGCTCCTTTTCCGGAGACTCTGTCTGTGCAGAACTGTGGCATCAAACGTTTGCTTTAGTGTGCTGTGAAGCAGGACTCTGCTCAGTTTTTCTCTCCTAGACTTCCATCTCCTGTGACAGCTGCTTGCCTGTCACCCTGTGGATAGGTATCTTTCACAGTTTGGAACACAGCATTTCACTTGTGGAACACAACGTTGGTCCCCAGCATGGGACCCTGTGGTCTCTCAAACAGCTTTCTCTTTCTTCCCTGTTTGGTGCCTAGGTTGTTCCAGTCTCTTTCAGATTTTAGGCACCACACAGTCGTGCACTGAGGGTAGAATAGGCCACATGTGTCCCTTGCATGTCCGTCCTGGGAATGGCTGCCTGCATGCCCACCCACCTTCTGCCTTTCCTTTTCTTTGGGCCAGGACACAGCTTCCCTTCCATCATCTGGGGCTTTGCAGGTACTTGGAGTCCCATCCCCTAACACACATGCAGGCCTCCTCTGCCAACTAATTTGCTCGCTCACTCCCAGAACCAGAGCTTTAGCGTTAAGTGGTATGGAAGTGGCAAGTGACTGATTTCTAATGCTGTCTTATTTTCTCCTGTTTTCAGCTGTAGAGTAGCTGCTGGGAGGATGTGGCCACCGGCCCTGTCACACTGCAGCCCCCTCCCCTCTCCCCTCCCATGGCCTATACAGAGGAAGGAAGGGCAGCCTAAAGTCCACTTAGAGATGTTTGGATATGCCACTGTAATTCTTTTCAAATAGCGTTCCCCAAGTTTTTAATGGGAGTTTAAAAAAAAAAAAAAAAAAAAGCTTTACTATTGAGAATGCTGTGAGCTGCTGCTTGGAAAGGCCTGTGTACGGCCGAAGAACCTGCTTCCACAACCACAGTCAGGCTCTCTAGGGGCCTGCTGGACAGCCTGCCATGGGGGGGGGGTCCTTATTACACATGCTCCTTTTCTATCCGATCAACCTGTGCACTTTTGATATTTTGATATTATATTTGCTTCCTTAATTCCTTGCGTAGAGATGGTCTCTGATGCCGTGGTCTGTGCTCGTGGTCCTGTAGCTGTCCGTCCTAGCTCAGGCGTGTTGATCTGGTGTCGACACGAGGCAGAGCTGTGCTCCATAGTGTGTAGCTGGACTGCAGGTGAGGCTTCGACCCGGCAAGGAGCTGGCTAGTGTATCCATGCTGTGGTTCAACAGCCTGTAGAGGACACGGCATTGTGGTTCATGTTTGAAGTTACAGATTTTAAATGCCATGTTCATTAAGAAATCCAGGGTATTCCAATTCTGGGGTTTTTCATATTGTATTATTATTATTCTTAGGAATAGTTCAACGTAACAAGAAGAAAACTTGACCTTTGCTCTGGTTAAAACAGTAATAGGCACTTGAAAGCATAAATTATTGAATGAGTAGTATTACCTACAAATTCCAGAATTTTCTGGGTTTTAGGACATTGTGAAGCATGACTGACTAACAGAATTTTATACAACTGCACCAGTGAAATTCCAAATTGGAATTGTTTTGTTATTCTGGTTGTTGTGCCAAATTGTGGTACACTTAGAAAATTCTACAGTTGTCGATTTTTAGGGTGTTCTATTTCAACACCTTTTTGTTAGTAACCATTGCCAGTAGTGCCTTCATCAGTTACGGGAGGTGTCCCAGCCAAGGAAGTTCTCTACAATGGGCAGCGGAGAGCTAGTTGGGAATGCTGAAGGCCGGTGTGGATCAACAGGTAGGAGGGGGTGTCTGGCTCACTTCGTACCTGGGCATCTGCACTGAGGGAGAGAGAACAGTGATTGTGCAAAATTCTGTTAGTCAGTAATTCTTCACATGCAAATTCAGGGGCTTAGAAACAAAACAAACAGAAAACCTGGAGTGTGCTTTGGGAACCAAATGGACTTCATGGGACAAGCTAAGCAAGCTGTGCAAACATCACGTTTGTGAAGGGCTGAGGGCATCAGGAGAGCCGGCGCAGTCGGCCTGTGAGTAGGGAAGAGGGTTAGCCATAGTATTCTTTGCAAATGTGAAAACAAGACATTCTATCTTCTCTTGCTTGGTGTAACTAATCACTGTTACTTTCAGGAAACAGAAGTCACTAAACTCCTTAGCAAACTGCTTGCTAAGTGAGATTCAGGGTGTGGTCAAATTGGTACTAGTGGAGGAAGAGAAATTGTCCTCTGGCCTCCAAAAAAGGGACAAATTATAATAATATAAATTGTTAGGAATTGAAGAATTCTGTTTCCTGGAATGAGCATTTCTTATTCCTAGTTGTTGGGACTCTTTGCCTTCTGTTACAGTGTTGATTCATACAAATATTGTTACATTTGAGATAACATCATCTGTATGGGGTATTTATTTGCAATGATGTCTAAGTACTGTATTTTTTTCTGTGTGTTACCTTAGTGTCAGAATGTTGGTCTTTATTTTAAAAGTCATATGCATGTTCTCCTGCCAGGGAACCTTTACACAGACCCAGAGCAGATAATAATAAGCAGATGCCTTCAATTTCTGAGAAAATGAGGCTGAATGAGGAAAAGGCATAGGAGGGAGAAACTAGCAGTTGTGTGGCGGGAACATCTCCATAGCCAGCGCACATAGGAAAAGTGGGCCTGGGTAAAGAGTCACATTGGTAGGACCAATAAAGAATAATAATAATAAAAAAATGAAGCACATGTTTGCCCTCTGTGATTGCTTTTACTTCTGCGCCAGGTAACTGTTTCCAGTGTGTCCGGTGAGTCTGGGGCCTCACACAGCTGTCCTGTTGGAGGGCACTGAGGGTGGGGGCCAGAAACAAGCTGGGCTCCATTCTCTGGATACAGGAAGTGCCTCCAGGGTTGCCCATGTCATTCAGTATGAAGATCAGCAACAAGGTGGCTGGAACTCACTGCTCTGTTACAGGACTCATGCCCATGAGCAACCTGCATTTCCTGTTGAGGAAGCAGCAGGTCAGAGGCATGGAAACCTGTGCTGGCTAAAGTCTTGCTTGAAACCTGAAAATAAATAGGTCTAGGGACAAGGGGGATTCATTTGTCAATATAATACTGTATATAACTATAGGAGCATGTACAGAGATACAGCGGGTGTATTAGAATAACTGCTTGTGTGTGAGAGAACATGGAACAGTGTCTTAACTCCTTGGACAGTAGATACCATACCATGGTGCTCTCTGATCATCTACACTTCTGGCAATCTCACTTACTCAGGGTCTATTCCAGAAGCTTCTCACTGTGAGCGTCTTTCCACTGCAAGCGTCTCCCTGCCCCTCGGAAGCCTCCATTCTTAAACCCTCTAGGTAACCAAGAAGGAAGGAACTGGTTAGAAGTTAAGAGGGCATAGTGTGCTTACAAAGGATCCTAGTTCAGTTCCCAGCACCTACATCAAGAAGCTTATAACAGCTTAATACAGCTCCAGGAATTCAAGACCTTCTTCTGGCCTCCATGAGCGTGTATGCAAGCATGCACACATACACCACATGTACACAATTTAGAAAAAGATTAGAATGATACAAATCAGTCAGGCCAGCAAGATGGCTTCATGGGTAAAAGGTGCTTGCTGACACACCAGAAGACGTAGGTTCGGGTCCCAGAACCCACATTGCAGATGGAGAGAACCAACTCAGGCTGCGATCTGGCTCCATGGAACACTGAGATATGAGTGCATGCATTCATGTGCACACACATAAATAAGTATAATTTTAAAAGGGAAAAAAATCAACAGACCTAAAAATTCTAAGAAAAAAGAGGGGAAAGGTTGACACACTTTAGCTTTCCTCTTTAAGAAATGATCAGACATTTGAGAAGAAATTGAATTGGTAATAGAAATATTTCAGCAGTCTGGTACAGAAGGGGCTTGGAAATCGACATTCCATCCCAACAACAAGGTGAAAGGTGAGGTACTGGACAAAAAGCAGTTCTAAGACCCATATGAGACAACTGCACCAAAAGTTGGAGAGACAGTTGGGTATGCAGAAGCTTATTAGATACTGGAGAAAGGGGGCTGGAGAGATGACTCTGCAGTTAAGAGCACTTATTACTCTTTCAGAGGGCCCCAGTTTGGTTCACAATTGCCAGTAACTCCAGTACCAGGGTACCTGACCACCTCTTCTTGTCTCTGCAGGTACCTACACATACATGTAAGTAAGATTAAAATAAACCTTAAAAGAAACTAATGATAGGGCTGCACTGTCAAGAACTGGCAAAAGATTTGGCTGAGTTGTTGATCAAGTTGGGTATTTGGCTATTGCTTTTTTTTTAATTTATTTATTTTATGTGCATGGGTGTTTTGCCATGGGTGTCAGGTCCCCTGGAACTGGAATTATAGACAGTTGTGAGCTGCCATGTGGGTGCTGGGAATTGAACCCAGGTCCTCTAGAAGAACAGTCAGTGCTCTTAACCACTGAGCCATCTCTCCAGCCCCGGCTATTGCTTTTTTAATCAAAGTATTCGTGGGGCTGGTTCCTTGGGACTGCTTATGATAAATGCAGTACTAAAGAAGAGATGGTTCAGGAAGAATGGATCAGCTGTGGGGGTGCTGCTGTGAGCCATGAGGCCCAGGAAGAGGACTGTGCTAGGGTAGGTCGTCCTTTGATCCACAGGAGTGGAGCTGCCCCAGGACTTGCCTGATAAAGATGCTATTGACTGATTCCCATGAAAGCCTACACTGCTGACTCAGGCACGGTGCTTCTGTGAAGGTGAGGCCACTGTGCCAAACCCCAGTGCTTCCTGAAGATGCTACTGTCACCTCTGTGGCCTGGAGGGCAGAGTGCTCATCCCAAGATGATCTGAAACCTTAGGATCTGTTACTGTTTGTCCCGTTGGGTTTCACACTTTCCTGGTACCTGCCACTCGTGACGCCCATACCCAATTTCTTTCATTTGGAATCATGGGGAGTATCTTGTCTTGCCTCACCTCCTAGACATGATTGAAGAGGCAAGAACCTGTTTGAGAGCTGAGTTGTGGTGATGCATGCCTTTAAATCCCAGCAATTGGAAGGCAGAGACAAGTGGATTTCTGTGAGTTTGAGATCAGCCTGTTCTAAAAAGGGAGTTCCAGGATAGCTAGAGCTGTTACACAGAGAAACTCTGCCTTGAAAAACCAAAAGCAAACAAACAGCCTGTTTGAGTCACAACCATAGAGCAGTTTGCTAAATGAATGAGGCAGAATTGACCACTGGGCTGTAGGTTTCTGAGTTGGTATTGGAATATCCTGTTTGGAGGTTCCTAACATGGAGTGAGTAGACCTTGCATGTAAGATAGTCATAAACTAGTTCAGTGGAATGCCAGAGTTATCCCCCTACAATGTCTATATCGGTACTAATTTCCAGTGTGTTGATAGTAGGAGACGGCAAATGGGAGGTATAGGTCATGAAAGTGGAACTCTCACTAATGGAAAAAACACCCTCAGCTACATAAGGAAGTCAAGATCAGCCTGAAGTGAAGACTCTGTCAAAATCAAAAAGTGGTTTCAGTCCTACAAGAAGACATAACAATCCTTGGTGTGTTATCTACTTAACAATAGAACACCAAAAACACATAAAAATTTAAAAACTCTTAGAACTTTCAAGGGAAAATAGATGAATCCCGTATGGCACAGAAAGCCTTGGGCACTGCTGTAGCAGGAAATGGCCAGATCCAGGCATCAATCATGGACCACATCTGCAGTCCCAGCACAGAGGTGGCAGAGGCAGGAGGATCTTGAGTTCTAAGCCCCCGGGCTACACAGTTTAGGCTAATGTCAAGTCCTTGTCTCAGAAAACTCAAGAGCTGGGGATGTAGCCTAGAGGCAGAGTACTTGCCTAGCATGCAGAAGGACTCTGAATCTGACCCACTGTGTGCATGCACACACGCATGCAGCACAGCACAGTAAGAGGAGTTCAGCAGAAAGTCAGTGCAGATGTATGCATTTTAGCTCCACGTCCCCAGTCAGCCTGAGGTAGTTGACATCAGAAAATTGAATTTTCTAAAGAAATGTGGAATGTACACCGAAGATAGCCAATTCTGGCCCCAAGGTACGCCTCAGATTGTGATAACAGAATTATATGGTATGTGCTTTCAGCCCACAAGGGAGTTAAACTAGAAATCGTTAACAGAAAGAAAGCTGGAAAGTGTCCAGCTATTTGGAGATGAAACAGCACCCTTCCGGAAAGCAGAAGAGCAAAACAAGTCTCCACAGAAATGTAAAATTTTATTGAACTAAGTGAAGTTGAAAATACATCTTAACACATTTTGTGTTACTTAGCTAAAGCAAGCTGTGAAGGGGAAAAATAGCCAAAGGTCAGTGGGATAGGAAATAGGAAATCGGGACAGAAAATGACCAAAAAAGCTGGTTCTTTGAAAATACTTTTTAAAGGGAAGAAGGAAGCATCTAGTCAAATTAATTAAGGGCAGGCAGGTAAGAAAATACACAGTGCTGTTGTTAGAAATGAAAGAGGAGATAGCACTACTGTTCCCATGGACATCCAAAGGATAAGAGAATGCCACAATCTGCCTGCAAGTTCAGTAATGAATGAAACGGACCCATTCTTAGAATACAGTCTCCCAAGTCTCTCCCAAGAAGAGATGGGCAATACAAGTTCAGTAATGAAT
>JAQHUG010000247.1:437261-449357 GCA_028555095.1 Dicrostonyx torquatus | reverse complement strand
ATCTTGGGACCCCATCTCAAAAACAAATAAACAACAACACAATCCCGCACACCTTTAATCCCAGCACTCGGGAGGCAGAGGCAGGCGGATCTTTGTGAGTTTGAGACCAGCCTGGTCTACAAGAGCTAGTTCCAGGACAGGCTCCAAAGCCACGGAGAAACCCTGTCTTGAAAAACCAAAACCAAAAACAAACAAACAAACAAAAAAAGATCACAACAACAAAATCCAAACAACCATTTGACCTTATATATCAAATTGATGCTGTTTGATTGCTAAGGTTTGTGACAGTTGAAATCAAGTGGTGATTATCAGTTTTGTTCTTAAAGATCATGTCACCTACTCTTTCCGTCGTCATCATTACTAAGTTTTCAAGTCAGCTTGCCAATTTCTGCAGTGTTTCTATCTATTGTTTTAGCACAGACAGCATGATTGCCCCGGCCTCAAGACCTTTGCATTTGCTCCTCTCTCCCCCAAAGACCTTTCTTTCTCTTGACGTCTTCTTAGGGGCCTCTGTTCTTCCAGCCCTTGTTTCAATCATCGCTCCTTGACCTCCTGCTCTGGCTGGTGTGCATCTGCTCTTTGCTATGTACCTCAGAGAACTGAATCTTCCCCACTGGAAAGGTGTATACAATTTTAATTGTCGCAGCTGGCCCGGAGGTGGCTGCTGGTGTCTATGGGTGAATGCCAGGGACACTCACTGGCCCTCACTGTCTGCGTCTCCATCTGTTCCCTTTTCTCCATATATGAAATAAGAGTCTTAATGTCAGGAAGTGGCTTCCACAGCTGTGGGAGGACAGGTTGGAGGACAGCTGCAGCTGAAGGTGTGTCCAGTCCAAAGGCTGTGAGCTCTGCGTTGTGGGAGTCTGTATTTCAGTTCAAGCCCTAGGGCAGGGAGGCTCAGGAGGCTGTGTTAACCTCTTCTCAGGCGTTGGTTCTGTTTGGGCCTGCAGACCAAGCTGAAGCCCCTCCACTACTTTATGCGGTGTGACAGTGTGAACGTTTGTACCTCCTAAGTGTATGTATGTGTTCAAATCCTGATCCCTGCCCCTCACCCAGGTGATGTAGTAGGAGATAGGAACTTTGGAGAAGGGATCAGATGACGGGCTGGGAGCCTCATGGATGGGACCAGTGCACTTAAGAAGAACTTGAGGGATCCTACTCACCTTCTGGGCCATGTGTAGGTGCTGTCTGTGAGGAGCCCTGCCCAACCAGGTCTTCTGTCTTGGACTTCAGCCTCCAGAATTATGAGAAATCAGTTTCATTTATAAGCCGCTCCTCCTCCCTAATCTGCAATGTTTAGTGCAACAGCCTGGACAGATAATACAAGTCACTTCCAGTTTAAACACTAACTCATCCAGAAGTTCCTCATAGGCACCCCATGACCTAGTCAAGGTGACACATTAAAATAACCCTCACAGCATCCTACAAAAACCACAACAGAATTCTCCAGCCCAGATGTCAGGGTTGTTGAGATCTGGCCTAGGGATGGAGTGGAGTTTATCTTGATTCAAAGGTATGTCCAGGATAAGTTCTATCAGAAGGCATTTATTCACTTGCTTTGTTTGTTTATTTTTATGGTAGTAAGGATCAAACTCAATGTCTTGGTCATAGTAAGCAGGGTGGGCAAGAACCCCACTATTGAATCACCTCTCAAGCCCCTTCACATGTCCTCTTTCAATAGGTATTGCCATGTCGTCTCCCAGAAAGATTGCCCCCAATGAGCTAGCTCTTTCCAGTGGGATCTTTGTGACACTGGCCAGGGCTACTCGTCAGGATCCTGTCTCAAACAATGTAAACCAAAGTAACAGCATATGAGAGAGCTGCTATTTTCTTAGTCATCAGCATGTGATGGTTTATGTGGCTGGTCACCCTGACAGGATCTGTGAGGGGTGATCTGGATTAGGTTAACTGAAGTAGGGAGACACACTGACTGGGCTGCACCATTTCATGAGATGGGACCCAGGAATAAACCATATGGAGGGGTGCCAAGCACCAGCATTCATTTCTTTCTGCTTCCTGACTACAAATGCAGTTTGGCCTCAAGCGCCTGCTCCTGTGCTGGAGTGCAGTCCTCAGACTGTGAGCGAAATCAGCCTTTCCTCCCCAGCTTGCCTTCTGTCGGGTATTTGGTCACAGGAAGATGAGACATAACTGTTAAGTTGGGAGCTTAGGCTCAGCCCCTTGCATCTATCCTAGCCCCCTGACCCTGAGAGTTAGCACTCTGGACTCCAAATCCCAGCAGGCCAGGTCCTGACCCCTCCCTGGGCGGGGGGTGGGGGGTGGTCAGGACCACTCTCATGAGTATTTGAGTGAACTCCCAAAAGAGGAACACATGGTCACCTTTTCTTCCTCCTGGTGGCTTCCCGGTTTCCCCTCAGGGCCACCCGAGAGTGCAGAACTCCCATTAAAGCTGGCTATCTCTTAATTTGGCTTGTTTTGATTCGGTTTGATTGGGAATTTGCGTCGGCGAAGAGCTTGCCTTAGGAAAATATTCCTAACAATAACTAATATGCATTGTGAACTGTTTGTGCTTTTCTTATCAGAGAGATACATAATCAGGTCTTCAGTCACCAAGTGCCAAAACTGTCGCACCCTAGGTGAGCTGATACTTCTGTTTGTTGTTGAGGCAGGGTGTCCTGTAGTCCAGGGTGCCTTGAATTCAATATTTAGCCAAGACTGGCTTGCCTCCACCTTCCAAAGTTGAGATTGCAGGCATGTGTCACCATGCCAGACTGGGTTAACTGTCTCCTAATTAGTTTTGGGCTGCAGATTTGCTGACTACCGACATGAAGCCACTGAGTCATCAGTGCTCATTTTAAGTGACTTTGCTGGCACTACGTGTTGGGAGAGGCTGAGGATGGTGTCTACCATGAGTTGTTTAGTGGGACAGTGGGAAAGGATATCTTTTCCCTGGAATGGGGCCTCACCAGGTCCCAGACCTCCTCACAAAGTCCCCTGGATATGGCCATCTCCTTACTTCTCTCTGTATTGCCTCACCTTTACCTTGCATACTGAGGGACTTAGTTTCTCCTCTTACTTCTGCAGAAGGAGCATCTTTCTGGGCCAGATGTGGCTGGGGGCTGTTGGTTTAGTTCTGGTCTCTGGGTAGCCTTGCCTCCTTTTCCCTTTACTTCTGGCCTCAAAGCATCCCATAACCCCATGTTATTTGCTTTAAAATGGCTCCTGCTTGTCCCTCCTACCTCTGGGTACTTGCCAGCTGTGTGTCTGGAAACTACCTCTACGCAGCCTAGGGGGTGTGGTGCCACCATTCCTCTGCGTCTGCAGCTACTTTCACACAGGCCTGCTGTTTCTCTGAGGTATAGAAGGGTGTGGCAGCTGCTGGCCAGGCCTGCTCTACAGCACACACCTGATCTTTGTCACACACACACACACACACACACACACACACACACACACACACACACACACCGCCTACGGTGCTTGCATAACTCAATGACTCAGGGAATTTCCGGTCTTCTGAGATTTTATTATTCCCCTTGATTGTCCTAAAGGCTGGGTCCCTTCCTCACCCATGTGTGTAGGTGTCTGTTTCTGACTTTCAGAGTCTTATCCTTAGTAGACTACTACCTCCCTGTTCCCTGCTGGTCTTGCCAAATACTGCTTCTACCTCCTGGATTCCTCCTGTCATGGTGTCACTTTCTGTTTGTTGAGCCATAACCACTTTTTCAAATGTTCCATTAGCAGCTCTAGCCAGGACTGAAGGACCATGTGGACATGCCCATCCATCCTCTGAACATGAGCAACGCATGTGTACAATCATTCATGATCTAGAGTGAGCGAGTGTAGTTCATTCCTTCCATCCATCTGTCCGTCCGTCCGTCCATCCATCCATCCATCCATCCATCCATCCATCCATCCATCCATCATAAGTCCATTCATCAGTCCACCGTCTACTATCCACCCATGATCCCATCCCTTCCATCCTTTGAACATCAGCAATGCATGCGTATAGGCATTCATTTCCCAGAGTGAGCAAGAATAGTTTGCTCCTTCCCTCCTTCCCTCCCTCCCTCCCTCCCTCCCTCCCTCCCTCCATCTGTCCATCCATCTTTCCATCCTTCCATCCATCCACCCATCAGCCCATCTTCTACCATGCATCCACAAGCCCATCCTTTACATCTTCTGAACAACAGCAATGTATGTGTACAGGCATTCATGCCCCAGAGTGAGTGAGTGTAGTCCATCCATCCATCCATCCATCCATCCATCCATCCATCCATCCATTCATCCATCTGTCTGTCCATCCATCAGTCCATCATCTACCATCTGCCCATCAGCCCATCCCTTCCATCCTCTGAACATTAGCAGTATATGCATACAGGCATTCATGCCCCAAAGTGAGTAAGTGTAGTCCATATATCCATCCATTCATCCATCCATCTATCAGCCCATCCCCTCATTCATTTGTATTGTTTGTGGTACTGGAGTGGAACTCAGGGCTTAATGGAAGCTCCCTACCACTAAGTGACAACCCCAGACCTTACTAATTTTAATATTTGACAAGTAAAACATTAGAAACCCATACCCCCATTGTGCATCCAGGATTTATCAGTGGTCCCATGTGGCCCCAAGTTCTTTCTGGCTGCATGTCCACAGACATGACATGGTGATCATCTGTAGGGTTAGCCAGTATGAGTAAGATCAACCAGTGTGGAAATGTTCTCTAGTGTTTTCTCTTTCTTGCTGCCAGCCTTACGTTCTACGATTCTTCATGTGTAAGTACCAAATGCATGTGTTTTAACTGCTGTGTGTTGTGTTTGGTGACATCATTGTAATCTTCCATTTCTTCTATTGATTAACATTTATTTTAACCTTGCGTGTGTGTGATATGTGTGCATGTGTGTGCGTGCATATTCGTGTGTGAGTGTAGGCATATGATATCACGGCATGTGTGGGGAGGTCAGAGGAACACCTGGGTGTGGGTGTTTTCTTTCTTTCTGGTTTAAGACAGGGTTTTGTGTTGGCATCTGTCTACTCCAGGCTAGCTGGCCCTGGAGCTTCTGGGGATTCTCCTGTCTCTGGCTCCCATCTAGCCCATTGGTGAAGTGGAAGAAGTTCGGTGAAAGACTCCATCTTCATAAAAGGTGGAGAACCATAGAGGACGGTACTTGATGCCTGTCTCTTGCCTCCACAGCTGTCTCTATAGGGAGCTACACACGCATGCACGAATGCACACTCAGGAGTGGGGGCACAAATGGAGAGATGGGGAAAGGCTTAAGCTTTGCATTGAGTGTAAACAGGAAGTACTGAAAATTTTATCTAATGTACTTTCCAACTGACAAAATACCCTTGTGAAAAACAGCTTAGTGGGAGAAATGAATTAGTGTAGCTCACAATTGCAGGTATAGTCTCTCACTGAGGGGAAGTCAGGAAGGCTATCATACCGTATCATAGTCATGAGCAGAGAGAATAAATGCACATGTAATCTTGCTCCATTAGCTTTCTCCACTCTTTCACAGTCTGGGTCCAACCCTGGGAAATGGTGTGGCCCACAATAGGCTGGGCCTTCCCACACCAATTAACAGTCAAGACAATACCTGTCAACATGCCTACAGGCCAACCTAGTTTAGACAATCCCTCTTTTAGATTTCCTTTCCATTTGATGGCATCAAGTTGATGAAACTAACAGTTCTCAGAGTATCAGATATGGGTTGGGGATGGGTTCGTGTGGCCCTGCAGAACCATTAGTTACTATGGGAGGAGTCCAGGAGAGGGAGTCTTTGTTTTAAGTTGCATACCACTGGTGACTCCACCAGGCTTCAATAGATAGTTCTGAACATGTCACCCTGGTTAAACTAGTCACAAAAGAAACAGATTTGGACATGGGCAAAGGAGTTGGAGGAAAGAGAGGGAGTTGTCAGGGGCGGGAGGGATGGATAGAGAGACGAAAGCAATCAGAATGCCTTGTATACATGTATGAGAACGCCAGGGAACAAATTTAATTAATAGAAGAAGAAAATAAGTTTTCTAAATTCCCCCCAATAAATTATACCATGCTTGTATTTATTTGCTTGTTTGTTGAGATAGGGTCTTGTGTAGGCCAGGTTATCCCCAAAATTGATGCATATCAGAGGATAACCTTGAACTTCTGATTTTCACACCTCCAAGACCCAGGTGTTGGAGTGACAGGGGTGGGCCACATGCTCAGGTCAAATTTTCTCACTGTAGATGGCTGACTGCACAGTGACACTTCCTTACTGCTCAAGTCTACAGCTTCCAGAAGGGCTTATTCTTGTGTGCTGTATTCTACAGGTTTGGGAAATGCATAGTGATGTGTGTCGGCCACTACAGTGTCCCCCACCCTTCTTGCCAGTCTCAATCCTTGGCACTCACTGATCTCTGTACTGCCCCTGAAATTTTACCTTTTCCAGGTGGTAGAGCTGGAATCACAACATGCTGTCTTACAGGTCTGGTTTCTGGACCTGATTCCTTTGAATTTTCTCATAGCTTGGGACATTCAATTCTTTATACACTAGCTAACAGTTCTCTGTATGGATACTGAGATACCCTACTGAAGGACACTGCTAGTCTTCATATTTGGGCAGTTATGGACAAAAGTGATACTAATATCTTATTATTGTTGTTTTGTTTTGAATTTGGTTTTACTTTTTTCTTTTTTTTTTTTTGGTTTTTTGAGACAGGGTTTTTCTGTGGCTTTGGAGCCTGCACTGGAACTAGCTCTTGTAGACCAGGCTGGTCTCGAACTCACAAAGATCCGCCTGCCTCTGCCTCCCGAGTGCTGGGATTAAAGGCGTGCGCCACCACCGCCCGGCTCAGCTCATTTTTATAAACCCCCAGAAGTTCAGTCATTAACCACACGGCAGGCCAAAATTTGTAAGAAACTGTCCTGTGACTTCTGTTTCACGACCATGTTCTTGCGTTCCCAGCAGCCATGGTGGTGTTGGTAGTGGTGGGAATTCTTTTTTCCTCTTCTCAGAGATGTGCCGTGGTGTCCGGCTTTTGCTATGACTTATAATTCTCTACTTGTATTTGATGGCTGCCCTTTCATCTTATGCTAGCCGTTTGTTGCTGTTGGTGAAATGTCTCGTTAGGTCCTCAGTCTTTTTAAACTTGAGCTGCTGGTATTTTTATTGCTGGGTTTTAAGAGTTCTTTGTGTATATCAGATAGCAGTCCTTGATCAGCTGTGTCTTTTACAAATATGTTCCCCCCCACTCCTTGGTTTTTCTTGTTCTTTTGAAAGTGTCTCTTGGAAAGCAAACTATTTAAACTCTAGCTTGCAGTGATCTCTTCCATAGATTAAACTATTGATGATTTATTTAAAAAGTTATTAGTGGGCTGCGTGTAGTGGTGTATGCCTTTGATCTTGGCAATCAGGAGGCAGAGGCAGGCAGATCTCCGTGGGTCTGCATATGGAATTCCAGGCCAGGCAGGACTACGTAGTAAGACCTTATTTCAAAATAAAGGTGCATGGTGGTGGGGGTGGAGTGGGGTGGGTAGGCTTGGGGTTTGAGTGGGGTTGGATGCAGCACAAAAGTTATTGCTGGGCTAGTGAGAAGACTTATTAGGTAAAGGCCTTTGTCTACCAAGTCTGATGACTTAAGTTCAGTCATCAGAACCTACATTGTAGGAGAGCACCAACCCCCACAAGTGGGCCTCTGACCTCCATGCATGGGCTGTAATGTGTTCTTTTCTCTCCTACAAAGTAGAAAAGTAACTGTTAAACAAAGAAATGAGGATTTCTGAGATTTGTCCATTTGAACTGGGCAGGGTAGTTCACATTGGTAATCTCTGTAAGGCTGAGGCAGGAGGATTACTGTGATTTCCGGGCCAGTGTGGGCTACAGAGTGAGACAATACGTCAAGTCAAACCAAAGAAACAAAGGATCTGTCCTTCTTTCTGCTTACACTGCCCAGAGCTTCCTGTACCTCAGCTTAGTGTTCAGACTTTAAGTTCCTGGTGTGGGAAGTCCAACATTCTCACCATATTTGAGTCTGATGTTTGCCACCTCCCCAACCCAGGGTTTCTCTGTTTAAGAGCTCTTGGAACTTGCTTTGTAGACCAGGCTAGCCTCGAACTCACAGAGATCCACCTGCTTCTGCCAACTGGTGTGCTCTTCCCTGGGGAAGACAGATTAGTTGCTGTGTTTGTTGTGTAAGGTTGAGGCCTTGTGTGAACTTCCTGGTTCCACATGGGAATGTCTATTGGTGTCATCTCCATTCAGTTCATGTTTAGGCAGCCACGCTGGTGAGACTTAATGGGTGTAGCTTCTGCCATTCGGAGAAGACAGTCTTAGAACAAAGTCACTGTTTCTCTGGCTCCTACAGTCTTTGTGTCAGAGCCTCAACAAAATACCTTTCTCCAGAGTGGAGGCGTGGGAATTTAGAAATATAGTAAAGAATACAAAGATGCGAACAAAAATAATAAAACGCAGAAGCCATAGGATAGTATTGGGAGGGAATTTTAGTGAGTACTGAAAATTCATCCATATTTAATTTCCAGCAGCTTAATATACCCCTGACTTCATGATCATGGTATCTCCCCTGCCAGGTAAGTATTACCCCTGACTTCAAAAGGTAGGAGTAGAACAAAAGGACTGCATTAACATACAAATTGAAAGTCATAAGAACTTTAAATCTTTGAAGAAAGAAATTGAAGAAGATACCAGAAAGTGGAAAGACCTCACATGCTCTTGGGTAGGCAGAATTAATACAGTAAAAATGGCAATCTTACTGAAAACAATCTGCAGATTCAACTCAATGCCCAGCAAAATTCTTCAAAGACCTCAAAAGAATGGTACTCAACATCATTTGGAAAAGCAAAAAACCCAGAATAGCCAAAACAATCCTGGGCAATAAAAGAACTTCTGGAAATATCATTGTAATGGTTGTTCTGTCTCTTTAAGAAACAAGCCACGCCCACTCCCCCATCTGCTGAGGCAGACAGGTCTTTCCTGCTTGCAGCCTGAGTTCTCTCTCTTTTCAGTCTTCCTCTCAGAAAGGCAGCTTCTACCTCTCTCCCCACTTCTCCCCTTCCCCCGAATCTCTCTCTCTTCTCCTCTCTCTCTCTCTCTCTCTCTCTCTCTCTCTCTCTCTCTCTCTCTGCTCTTCTCTCCTCCCTTCCCTCTCCATAACCCCCTGAATAAATATCCAACCTCATTCTGCATGGGGTGCCTATCCATGTCTCTGTCTCTTGCCCGCCCAGGAAAATGGATGAAACTAGAAAACATTATTTTGAGTGAGGTAACCCAGACACAGAAAGACAATTGTCACATGTACTCACTCATAGGTGTTTTTTAAACAGAAAGCAAAGAAAGCCAGCCTACAAACTACAATCCCAGAGAACTTAGACAATAATGCGGACACTAAGAGAGATTTACATAGATATAATCTACATGGGAAGTAGAAAGTATAAAAAGACAAGATCTCCTGAGTAAACTGGGTGCATGGGGACTTTGGGGAAGGTTGAAGGGGGAGGGGAGAGGCCGGGAGGGGAGCAGAGAAAAATGTAGAGCTTAATAAATACCATGGAAAAAATAAGAAAGTCATGGGATACATTCATTGCTCACGCCCTTGACTCACGCCCAAACCAAACACTCTGTAGGCAAACCACTCCCTGAGTGGAATCCCAAGTTATTTCCATACAGGGAACTAGAACTTAGTTGGATCCTTAGACTTTTGTTTTTGGTAGGAACCAACTACTTCCCTGTTCAGGAGGGCTGGCAACTAGCCACACCTGTTTAAAATAGCCTTGAGAGAGCAGAACTCTGATTTACAACTAGGTAGGACCTTTGTTTGAGTTAGAAGCACTAAACTTGAACTAAAAACAAGTCCCAAACTCTCTGGCTTTTGGCCTCTTTGGGCCTCCACAATTCTTCCCTTTTTATTAATTTTAATAAAGCCTGTGCTTCTGCAACAGGACAGATGATCACGCCTGCCTTGGGATGAACACTTCTCCATTTCCCAGTCTTACCCATCTTCTGAACACGCACCTTAATTTATGCAAGTCCACATCTTAGGTGTGTGTGGGGGCGGAGGGGGGGGGGTGTGGAGAATCAAATCCTGTCCTTGGCTGCCGACCTCTGTAAACAAAGGGTTAAGGGAGAAAGTACTGGGCTCTGCACCTTGAGCCAGGTTTCTGTCAAGAGAGTTCATTAGCAATTAGCTAATGATAAACAAGCAGATAATATTTTGTGCTATGCGTACTTTAATGGCTAAAATGTCTCCTTATTAAAGGAATAGAGGATCACCAGGTTTGGGAATGCCCACTTGTGAGTTGGTCTAGAGTATTCAGCTGTACCACACTCTAAAGTTGTTTTTATCAAGCATATAAAATTCAAGAATTCATTGCTAGTGTCAAACTTTTCTTAGACAAATTCTAACATTTTTTTAACCATTAACATCTTATAGTGAACATTACTAGTGTCAAAATTTTTTTTCTTAAACAAGTTCTAAACATTTTTAAATTGTTAACATCTTATAGTGAACTAAAGCATTAACAGGTCAATACCATAACATGATTTAACAGGTCAATACCATAACACCATTTAACAAATCTTAATTTTCTTAAATCCATTTTAACCAAAAGACAAGATTTTTGTAATGGTTAAGAGTCCAAATACAACGCTGCTTTTAAGCAACTGAGAAACAGAAAAAACCCTGAGGCTGCCCTCCTCTTCTTTGAAGAGGGCTTTCAGTCCTCTTTCTCCCTGAGGGGAAAATTGAGAACTCAGTTCTCAGGCTCTCTGAACATTTCAACATCAGATTGAATACCTCATTGGCAATCTGAGTTTTTTGTGTTTCTAGTCCTGCTCCAAAGTAAACAGGGTTCAGACTGTAGCAAGCTGTAATTACTGCAGACGTTGCAGCAGGGTCTCAGTGACTATGTGGATCCTGAGTGTTTGGAAGCAGCCCAGTGTCCTGCAGTGTAGAATGGCGTCCACTGTATAGAATGGTGGAAGCAGGTCCCGTGCATCAAGCATTCCTCTTCATGGGGTCAGGAAAGCAGGACCATGAACTTTCATTCTGACTCCTCCACGAGGGCGTTAGCACCTACAGTATCATAGGGTCTGGTGTTCTTCTGCTGGACACATGGAACCAGGCATTCTGGAAGCCACCTTGCTTGATCCTCATCATGTGAAAAAACACAGACATATCCTCGACCCCAAATTAATACAGGGTCGGGTGCTTTCCATCTTCCAGTGCAAGTGTCTCTCCACCTTGCTTTAGTGAAGGTTGCTTTTGTGCCATTATGCCATAAAGTGACTGCTGCTGATCGCTCATTGACATCCATATGCAAGAAGTTTAGTGTAAACAGCACATGATTTAAGGCTTTATGTGGTGTTTGAGGATATAATTCTCCTGTTTTTATCTTTTGAAGTTGTGTTTTCAAGGAGCTATGAGCACACTCCACAATTCCTTGCCCTTGAGGATAATAAGGAATACCAGTCTTATGTTCAACATTTCATTGGAAACAAAATTGCCGAAATTCTTTATTAATATATCCAGATCCATTATCTGTCTTTTATTATTTTTCCACCCTCCTCTGAAGTGACTCCTCAGCCTGAGGTGCAGCAGTTCCATTGGAGATGGATCAGTAGGGTCTCCACAGCACTGCCCTTTGTGGATTGTAGTTGTCTGTGGTGTCTCTGGCTGTTACAAAGAGGGGTTTCCTTGAGGAGGGGTGAGAGCTGCCCTTGCCTGGCTGGACCCTTGAACAGGATGTCTCTTCTTTCCTTTTCCCCTCCATCTGACCCCTCCCTCCTTCTTGCCTCCCTCCCTCTCTCTTTTTTTTATTACTAACATTTTTTATTGATATTTATTGAACTCTACATTCTTCTCTGCTCCCCTCCCTGCCTCTTCCCTCCCCCTTCAACCCTCCCCCAAGGGCCCCATGCTCCCAATTTACTCAGGAGATCTTGTCTTTTTATACTTCCCACAAAGCTGGGCTCTTAATCTTGGTGCCAAGTGTTTTGATGCCCCCAAGCCACCATATAACAAGGCTGATCCTTTGATTGTTTTTTTAAGGGACAAAGCCCAAGATCACCTGGATTTTCTTCAGTATTATACTCTATGGATTATGGGGGGGGTTGTTTTTTTTGTTTTGTTTTTGTTTTT
>JAQHUG010000247.1:398842-436626 GCA_028555095.1 Dicrostonyx torquatus | reverse complement strand
TCCGGGTCTTCTATTCAGTTCCATTCTTGGTTTTCTTTAAGTGATTTGCTGATATCTTCCAATTTTTTTTGTTTGTTTTTTTCTCCATTTCTTTAAGGTAATTTCTCATTTCATCTTTAAGAATTTCAAACATTCTCTTGAGGTTATTTTTTAGATCATTTTCTTCTGGTTCATCCATTTTTAGTTGTTGAGGTTTTGCTTTTGTAAGGTCTTTAGGTTTTACTGGTATTGTGTTGCTCTTTGTGGTATAGATGTGATCTTACCTTTTCTACTCATCTTTTCCTCTAATAGGTGTGGTAGGGGCTGTCTGAGATTCTGTGGAATAATCTTTTAAGTGCTGTGAATACAAAGCTCAGATGGTTGGTCCTCATGGTACAGTCAGTGTCACAGTTCTAGTTACCCCATTGGTTATGCCTGTTCCTGGAGGTAGTTTAGTTCTCCTGTGCTTTGGTCTGCTCCCTTGGAGTTTGATGTCTCAGGCCTACTTTGGCCTAGGCTGTTGGCTTTGATCTGTTTCTGTAAATCTTGGTCTGGATCTCCTCCTGCAAAAGTCCCTGGCTTGGAGTTGGACCTGTTGTGGTGGAGATCACTGACTCTGGATCTGGTCGCTGGCACAGTTCTGATCTGCCCGAGTCCCAGGACTGGGTTTCTTCCTGGCTTCTGCTCCTGGTGGAGCTTGTTCTCTCTGTGTCTTAGGTAACTGGTTCAGTCCCACTCTGGTTCCAGTGCAGACTCTGAGTCAGGTCGTTGGTTCAATCATGGTCTGCCAGTGTCCCAGGACTGGGTTGGCTCCCAGGGCTGGATTTGCTCCTGGCTTTTCCTCAGGCCCTTTCTGTCCTAGGGGTCTCTTCAATTAAACTCTGATGGAATTTGTTGCCCAAGGTGGAGTTCCTTGCCTCAGGACAACTTTGGCTTAGGTTATGGGCTTTGACCTGTATCTGGTAAATCCTGGTCTGGATTCCCTCCTACAGAAGTCTCTAGGTTGGAGTTGGACCTGGAAAGGTTTCTGGTTCTGGTCTACTGCCTCTGAGGTCCCAGGCTCTGGTGTGCCCGAACCCACAGAGGACCTGCTTACTTCCTCAGAGGTCTCAGACTCACACTCAGACCCCAGGGATTCTAGGTTCCTGCCTATTCCCTTTGATATCCCAGACCAATGCCCAAACCCACAGAGGACCTGGCTCAGGCTTACTCTCTCTGAGGTCCCAGACTGGTGCCTGGCCCCGCTGAGATCTCTGGTTCCTGTCTTTTCCCTCAGAGGACCCAGATTCACTCATGCCCAGGCTGACAGAGGTCCTGGCTCTGGCCTAATTCCTGGGAGGTCTTAGACTCTCGCCAAGACCCACTGGGGTATTGGCTTAGGTCTACTCCCTTGAAGGTCCCCATGTTATAATTTTGGATACAAATGATTGTATGCATGCATTTTCTTTTTTGTGTGTATGTGTGTGTGGTGGTGGTGGTAATGGTGGGGGTTAATGTGAAAGACCCGGATAAATCCAGATCCCTCTAACAGAAAAAATAGAGCCAAAAATCTAAGCAGGGAGAGAAGAATCAAAAATCTAGATTAGCCGGTTCAGTGACTCTGTTTCAGGAGCTAGCTGAAGATAAAGTTAGATTATAATCTTGAGAAACAGGGAATTACCCCCTTGTGATTATCACTGGTATTTTTAGAATTTTCCAATGATGCCTTCCCTTCCCCCTTTGGATTATTGTGTTATGGTTTCTTCCCTTCAATACTTCTTCTCCCAGCTACTCGGGGTCAAACTCTCTACCCTTGTGTGGGAAATGAGTTTTGGCTCCAGTGCACTGGTTCCTGTCCTGTCAATAAACCTTGTGTGATTGCAGCAAGGGCAGTCTCTTGTGAGTTCCTGGGGGGCTCATGTTTTCCTGAGACTTGAGTGAAAGTCTCCCCACTCTGGGGGTCTTTCAAATGTATCTTGGGCTGACTTTGAATTCTCTGTATAGGTAATAATGAGCTTGAACTTCTGATATTTCCCCTCTTAGTTTTATGTATCTTTCTATTGTTCGTAATGGCTGCAGAACCCTCAATGCCTAATAAGTTAGTAAAGGTCCACCTTTTATTCCAGTTACAGTGGCTACTAAATTTATACATGAGTTTGCAAGAAATAAACATTCTAGCCATAGACCTTCCATCTGTGGATTCTCTCCTTTGTTTCCTTTTCTTCCCTTCTTGATAAGGTGTCTCCTGCAGCCCAGACTGGCCTCAGGGTTGCTGGGCAACTGAGAATGACCTTGAACTCCTGATCTCCTCACTTCCTTTCTCCAATGTGTGTTGCCAATGTGGGCCATCACACCCAACTTACAAAACTTTATTACAGATATGATACATAGGGTTATGGATATAACTTGGAGGTAGAACATTTACCTAGTGTCTGTATGGTTCTGAATTAGATCCTCAACACTGTAAAATGAAAGGGGAGGAGGTTTGAGCACGTGTTCTAGGGAGGACTGAAGACAAGGGATACTGGACTTCCTCTCTAATTCTAAATGTGTGCACAGGTGCACATGTACTCACACACACCCAAAGTCATACACTTTATTTCTCTCATTTGTTTTATTTAACGATAGCCTTTGGCGTCTTTCAAGTCAGAATGTTTATTACTCACTGTGCTGGCTAGTTTTATGTCAGCTGACACAAACTAGAGTCATCAGTATGGAGGGATCCTCAATTGAGAAATTGCCTCCATAGGATGGAAGGGTAAACAAGTGTAAGTGGACTGCTTGTTTTTTTCCCAGCTGCCCAGATCTGAATAATGACACAGAAATGATATTAATTACAACACTGTTTGGCCTATTAGCTCAGGCTTTTTATTAACTAACTCTTACATCTTAAATTAATCTATTCTATTAATCTGTATATTGCCATGAGGCTGTGGCCTACTGGTAAGGTTCTGGCATATCCTTTTCCTTCAGCAGCTACATGGCATCTCCGTGACTCTGTCTACTCTCTCTCTCTGTTTGGATTTTTTTGCCTGACTTTGCTCTGCTAAGCCATTGGTCCAAACAGCTTTATTCATCAACCAATAAAAGTAACACATATGCAGAAGGACACCCCACATCAAGCAAGCTTGTAGAACATTTTCTTAATTACTGATTGATGTGGAGGGTTCAGCCTTCTTTGGGTGGGGCCATCCCTGGTGTGGTGGTCCTGAGTTCTATCAGAAAGCAGGCTGAGCAAAGAATGTGGTGCAAACCAGTAAACAACCTTCCTCCATGGCCTCTGTATCAGTTCCTGCCTTTAGGTTTCAGCCCAGTTTGAGTTCCTGTCCTGACTTCCTTTGATGATACACTGTGATGTGGAATCATAATCCAAATAATCAGTTTCTTTCACCTCAAGTGTTTTTGGTCATGGTGTTTCATCGTAGCAATAATAACCTTGACTGAGACACTCACTTTTTTTTTTCCCCGAGAGCTTTATGGGTTTCCTGACTGTATTGTAATCAGTGATTATAAAGCTCATTGTGGATTTGGAAGAATACTGTGTGTCAGCCCTTGCTCTGGGTCTCACACTCGGATGGATTAATGACTGTCTGATGCTGCACTGAAGTGCCCTAAACTGGGAGTCAAGTCCTCTTTCCAGCATCCATTTCTGTCCGAATACCCGTTTCATATTTCTGAACAATTGGGAATTTTATAGGATGTATTTCCAGGTGTGGAAGTGATAAGTCTGTTGAGACAAGCATTATCAGCTTGTTAACATAGTTGAAACATGTTATATGTATGCATATATGTACCACCTGTGTGCAAGGTACCCTCAGAGGCCAGAAGGGTGTATGAGATCCAGTAGAGCTAGAATTACAAGTGGTTGTGAGCCATCTAATAGGGATGCTGGGAAGATAACCCAGATCCTCTCCAAGAACAGGAAGTGGTCTTCACCCATCTCTCCAGCCCCAGTTTCATCAGTTTTAGGATTTCCAAATGACCTTCAGTGGTACCATTCTCCATCCTCAATCAGACCATGTGACAGTGTGTTGTCTCTCTCTGCCATATATAGTAAAAAGCTCTGTAGAAGATGGTTTTCATGGGCTGGGCTGTAGGTTGGTGGTTGGAGCACTTGCCTATCATGAGTGAAGTTCTGGGTTCAATCTATAATACTGCAAGAAAAAATATTTTTTAATTTTGCCACCTTGACATGTAAGAAAAGATACTTCACTATGTTTAAAGATTTTTATCTGTACTTAATTTACTGATCTGTGTGAATATATGTACGTTGTATGTATATGCATGAGCATGCTGAGGCCAGAAGAGCAGGTGTCTCTTCTAATAGTCTCTGCCCGTTCCTCTAAGACAGACTCTTTGAACCCAGGGCTCACGTTTTAGCTAGTGTGAAAGCCATTAAGCCCTGGTGGTTCTCCTGCCTCTTCCCTGCTCCGAACTGGGCTTACAGGCATTCTCAGGGAACACCCTGCTTGTTACCTGGGTGTTGGAATTCAAAATTTGACCCTCATGGTTATGACCTCTTAACCCCGGAGGCATCTCTCTCTTCCCTACTTCATGATTTTAATTATTAACTCTGAAAGAAGTTATAAACAATGCATGCTTTGTTTTTGTAAACAAAAATTTTATTTTGGGATTGTTTTAGATTTACAAAAATGTAGAATAGGGCTGTCAAGATGACTCAGCTCAGCAGGCATTTGCTGCTAAGCATGACACCTTGAGTTCGATTCCCTGGAGCCCACATGGAGGAGAGAGAGAACAAACTCTTATAGCCTATCCTCTGACTTGCACACACGTACTGAGGCATCTATGTACTCCCCTTCCCCAATAAGTAAAACATTGAAGAAAAATGAACGGAAAGATAGTGTGTAGTTCCTAAATACCTCTTATGGATTCTCTAAGGTGAATACACAAAACTATGTCCCACTTGCCAAAATGAATTGCAGCAATGCTGTTAGCTGAACTCTAGATTTTCTTTCTTTTCCCTATCAGTGTCTTCTTTCATCTTCCACGCCTTCTGGTTTTGCAGTGCTGGGATCCAGTCCCAGGCCTGTCACACGTCGGCAGACATCTGCCACTCACTTGTGTCCTCCGCCCTGCATGGCTTTTTGGCATGACCGTGTCATCTCCCTTTGTCACGTCACGTTGCTTCTCGTCTCCTCTCCCTTTCCCCTACCATCTCTTTCTAGTGTAAAAATGAAAAGCACTGCTCTGTTAATAGTGTTGGGGATAGAAGCAGGACCTGGAGAGGTTAAGCGAATCTAATCACTTTGCTACCCGTGTTGCAATCCTCAGTGTATACTACCATATATGGTCAGCATATACTGCTGCAACAAACCACCGCGGGCTTGTCGGCTTAACCAGGTGTTTCTTTCTCATAGCTCTGGTCCTGTAGTCAGGGTGTTGACATGGCCAGGCTCTGAGGAGCTGCTGCCTTCTGCTGTGTCCTTACATGCCAAAGAGATGTCAGGATGATGAGTGTTCTCTTAAGGACACTTAATCTCACCATAGGGCTCTGCCCTCATGTCTTCTACAGGACCCCTCTCCAAATACCATCGCATGTAAAGTTAGGGTTCCAACATATGACTCTTGGGGGTGCACAGCAGTCTATACTACTGCCCTCTGATGATAGACACTTTTGACTTAGGCATTACTGTGAGAGGTGGCCCAACCCATCCTTACCTGCTCTGCTATTGATTTGAACTCAATAGGTTTGCCTTCTGTGAGGGAAAAGAACTCGGCTGTCTCATTTCTCTCTTAAGGAAGGCTCTCACTGTGTAGCTGAGGCTGACCTTGAACTCTGGATCCTCCTGCCTCCACTTCTCAAAAGCAGGGATTATGGGTCATACCACTGCAGTCATCCACTAGAAAACTTTAAGTCATTTGGTGAATGGCTTACCTATTCTTGCAGTTCCATAGCTGTTTCCCCTTTGCTCCTGTCACCTACTGTGCCTTTGTCACCTCTAGCTCGTTCATTGCGTCACTGAGTGCTTCTCTCTCCACTCATTTCAGTGCAAGCTACAGGAGTGAGCTTCAAGAAATGAACTGGAATTGCCTCCCGAACCAGATGCAGGAGGCGTGTGGTGGTGGTGGGGTTGTTTTTATTCTCAAGGAATGGAATTCTCCACGATTCCGGTCAGTATCAGAAGACGAGGCTTGAGAGTGGGAGGGGGGTCCATTTAAGTCAGATGACACAAGCTGCGTAGAGGAAGGAAGGTGGGCTCCTCACCAAAAACTGTTGGCGTTGCAGTGAGAGGGAGGTGTGGGGCCAGGCTGTGGGAACAACTTAGACTCCCTGTCTTTGCTGACTTGTTGCTCTCCAGCTTGCCTCCCCTTCTTGCCACTCCATCAGACAGGACAGGTCTCCTCTGGAAGGCCCTCTCCTACCCGGCCAAATTTCTTTCCATGAGTCTCTTCCCTGGGCCAGTGATGCATCAAGGCGAGGAGGAGGGTTTGTGTGGTTTCTCCAGACACCGGCTATGGAGACCTTAGACACAATCACAGCGAAAACGTAATCTGCTTCTTATCACAAGCATACGCTGCAATTTATACGTCATATCCGTCATGATACTCACTGGAAGAAAAAAATCATGACACACAGTTTTCTCAGAGTTGTGAGGTCTCCTCCAGGAAGTGTCTCAGTGCAGCCTACGGAAATACTGCTTCTGACTGCACACTGTGCTTCTTTCACGGGGAGCTGGGAACTCGTGTGTAGGGTCCCCAGCCTACTAGGGTATGGGACAACCTAGATTCTGTAAACTATTTTTTCTGTCCTGTGCTTATCTCTTCTCTGGAGTGGCTCTTTCTACCTCCATTTCTCAACTCTCCTAAACAACCTCCTACCACCTTCCCTGGGGTGGCAGTGGGGGTTCCAGTATCCTGGAAGAAGATGCTCGAAGTCATCATGTTTTCCTGACTCACTGGCCTCTTTTCACTGCTGTCAACCTGAGCCTGGCCAGAAGCACAGAGATGCCTGGACTAGCCATTCTCAGGGTTTTTCCTTTTATGAATCAATGTTGTGGAATACAGCCCTCCTAGGTACAGCATGGTTATTTGCACCTTAATCAGAACAGTTTGACCACGTGCACGAGACAGTAACAAGACTGGGCTCACTGACATTCACATCCAGGAGAGTACGGTGTGGAGGAGGGTCATTAGACCCCCACCTCTGATTATAGCCACTCCCTCCTGCAAACCTCACTCCCAGCTCTAAAAAGTCGAAGGAGTATATGGGACAGAAGGTTAGTGGGGACAGACTCCATCTGTGTGGCTTTCAGGAGGTCATTAGTGATGCCAAGGTGGGACTTCACAGTGGTGCATCTGTTTGGGAATTACTTATGCTCTCCTAAGTCCAGTAAAGCCGGGCGGTGGTGGCGCACGCCTTTAATCCCAGCACTTGGGAGGCAGAGGCAGGTGGATTTCTGTGAGTTCGAGACCAGCCTGGTCTACAAGAGCTAGTTCCCAGGACAGGCTCCAAAGCTACAGAGAAACCCTGTCTCGAAAAACCAAAAAAAAAAAAAAAAAAAAAACTAAGTCCAGTAAAGTCACTGGACTAGACAGGTGGGTCCTTTGGTCCATGTTAGGAATTTTCCTAATGCGAGATCTCTGTCGACGCAAAAATCCCAATCAAGCCAAATCACAACAAGCCAAATTAAAAAAATATCCAGGTTTAATGGGATTCCTGTGCTCTCGGGTGGCCCCAAGGGGAACCGGGAAGCTGCGAATGCGACCATAGCGGGGTATGGGGGTTGGGGGGGGGAAAGAGACCATGAGGAAACTTTCTAGGGTAGCAGTTTAAATAGACGGTGGCAGTGGTCAAGATTTTGGCGGGCTGTATTGACCTTCCTCCAGGGAGGGGGTCAAGGCTTGGTGGGCACTGGGACAGGGCCTCCAAAGATGGAGGCCAGAGACTGGGACTTAGAGTCCATTGCTGCTGTCCTATCTGCAATGAATGGACATTATTCTTGTCTTCCTCAGAAAAACTAAAATAGCACTTGGTACCCAGACAGATAGAGACAGGACAAAACCAAGGCTGAGTTTTGGAGGAACAGTTGCAGGGGCCTTGCTGTAGAGTGATACAACATGCAACCGAAGCTAAGCTGTCTGAGGGTGGCACAGTGCCCAGGGGCAAGTCCTGCAGTGGCTACCTTCATGAGGGGTAGAATAGCATATGTCCTTGTTGCAGGTTGCATTTGCATTGTGCCTGCTGTGGGTGATAAGGCATGCAAAGGAGGCCTTATCAGAGGGAAAGCAAGCATGGAAAATTCATGAGGCAAATCCTGGCGGTGCCATCTTCCTGAATGTGTTATGGCATGGCATTCATTCTTGACGTGGACCAGCAAGGGTGTGTGGAGAAATCTCAGAAGTGACTGGCGGAAGGGAAAATGTTGCAGATCTTGAAAATGGTATGTATAGGGTGTTTTATAAGAGAACCATGGGGAAGCTGCATTGCCCTTGCTATGGGTGATAAGTCATGCAACTGAGGCCCAGCTCTTTGCCCAGGAAACTTCTCTGCTTGAAGAACTAACAGTGACAAGAAAGACATCATCATGTTAGCTTCTCATCTGGTAGGTAAACAAACAATGAAGGAGAGGATGGTTTACCATTTTTTACAGCTGGGGAAGGTAAGGAAAAGAGACTGTAAACCAAACATTTTGGAACCCAAAAGTTGCAGCCCAATGGGAAGAACTGAATAGAGATATGACTGGAGAGATGTGGTAGTGAGGATATCCAGGGGACTGGGCAGGACACAGGTGTGGTACCCAGTTCACCACAGCAGATAGGAGCATGTTTGCCAGAGAGCTTAAGGAAGGTAATTCAGCAGGGGCCTTAGGACGGGTATAGCCCCATAATGGGTCATGATCTTTATGAGGTAGGAGGGCCTCTGGCAGATCTGAATGATTTATACTGGCATATAAACTGCGATCACAAAATAGAAACAATCCAGAGGGAGTAAAAAAAAGAAAAAAAAGCAGAGAAAGGAAGCAAGTGTGGGAAGGTTTGTGTTGAGATGAAGTTTCTAGGGCAAAAAGAGACAGCTAAATTCAGTGCTCGTAGTCTCTGAAGGCTTTTAGGTCTGAGAAATGGTTCAAAGGGGTAAAAGGAAGAGTAACGGAGAGCAGAGCAAATGAAAATGATTAAGCTTGACCCAGCAGGGACAATCAGCCCCTCAGAGTGTGCTATGTACATTCTTTCCGGCCACAAAGTGCTGTGGGGGTGGAGACTGTTTGCCTAGCCAGGCCCTTTCAGCAGCCAGGTGTGGATAATGGAGAGGCAGCAGCCTCCCACTCAGCCCCAGGGTAGTACCCGTTGGAAGCACCCCAGGATAAAGAAATGGGATGGCTCATGGATAGACTAGAGGACAGGGATCAAACAGGTTGTACCCTCCCACCCACGCCATGGTGTCCAACATTGCTCTTTCAAAAAAAACAATTTCTACAGATGTTTGGGAACTTTTCATGTTGTTTTGGACTTTGCTTGCCAATTTTTGTTTTGTTTTATTTTGAGACGACATGATATCATGGGTCCCAGTCTGGTCTCTAACTAGCTAAGGATGACCTTGAATTTTGATTATTCTGACTCCCCTTTCTGAGAGCTGGAATTACAGGAGTGTGTTACCAAGTTTGTTCTATTTATTTATTTTGTCTGTGTAGCTTTGGCTTTCCTGGAACTCACTCTGTAGAGCAGGCTTTGAACTCACAGAGGTCCACCTCCTTCTGCCTCCCGAGTGCTGGGATTAAAGGCGGGCACCATCACTGCCTGGCTTCAAGCCTGATTTTGGTGGTGCTAGAGACTGTGCATGGTAGACTAGGATTCTACTGACCTAGCTATATCCTGAGCCCCTAATTCTTTTTCTGTCTTAAGACAGCACTTTCTTGGTGGGTCTTCAGAGATCTGACCATATGTAAAAGGATTTTACTATATAATTCTAGCCTCTGAATACCCCACAGACTCAGCAAGGCATCTGAAGTGCAGGCAAGTGCACTTAAGAACCCAGAGTGGGAATTTACCCTGCACAGAGTGCAAGGACCATATACAACTGTGAAGTTCTGAGTCTTATGGTTGGATGAAATGCAGATGGTACCCAGTAAAGTGATTAAGAAAATCCTCCAACTCCTGTACCTGTAAAAATTTCCAAAGTAAGGTTAGCCAGCATGGAGGGAGAAGGACATTTCCGGAAGCTGGAAGGTCACTGAACGAAAATCTCAGTGTCAGGGGTGGGCTGTTTCCCTTTGATTGTCAGCCAGGGTGGTCCCTGACATCCCAGAACAATGCAGGCTATCGCCATGGGTGTTGGCTGCACATCAGAACTAGATGGTACAATGCTGTTGCTGAAGATCCCACATACTAATTGCAGGCCATGCGCAATTTGAATGGGTTGAGCTGAAATCTCTTTCTTGCAGACATGTTTGGAAGTGCTGGGTGTTGTGTAGACTGCTGGGGAGAACTATCACAAATGGTCCTGCTCATTTACCTTCATGCCAGGCAGATGTGCCCCTGGTACAATAATGGTACAACTAACTTTCTGATTGTCTTCAAGTACGGCTCTGCAGGAAAGGACTCATATTGGTATTGTAAGATAAAGCCTTTACCCGGGAGGTCACAGGACCCTAGTATGGAAACTACTTCTGTAGTTAAATGGCTATGTGCCTATCAGATTGTCTGCTAAACATCTATGTTTATACCTATAGATGACTGAGCTGTCAGTGTTAGTGGTACAGAGTGTAATGGAAAAATTAAAAATGCTGCAGGATCCCTGGTGGCAGTAGGCAGCAGAAACACTGTAGGTCCCCAAGCGGTGGTAGCAGGCCATGTGGTGGCAGGCAGCGGGCTCTGAGAGCAGCCAGTCCCAGGCAGAGATGGCTGCCAGTCCCTGAGTGGTGGCTGGTCCCAGGCAGGGAGACATGTGGCGGGCAGGCAGGAGCCAGCATGGATAGGCTCGCCATGCAGAGTAAAGCTGAACCTTTATTAGGAGGGTTATTGAGGAGAAGGAAAAAGGGGAAAAGAGGGGAGAGAAAGGGGAGAAGAGGAGAGATAGAGAGAGGAGATAGAGAAGAGACAGAAGTGGGGGAAGGGGAGAAGTGGGGAGAGAGGCAGAAGCTGCCTCTCCGAGAGGAAGATGGAAAAGAGAGAGAGAGCTCTCAGGCCGGAAGCTGAAGATCATCCTGCCTCAGTGGATGGGGGAGGGAGAGGGTGTGGCTTGTCTCTTAAAGGGACAGAAATCATTACACAGAGGATCTTTTTATTTATATTTATTCATTTTTTTTTCAGTGAGTAAAAGTTACTGAGAAGACCCACAGCTCATCAAGCTGCAGAGAATTAGGTGGCTGTTGCTATGATACAGTGGTCCAGTGCTCAGCCGCAGTGGAAGCCAATGAATGACCAAGCATCTTTGCTACCTCCTCCAATGCTCAGAGAATACAGGCCCAGAAGAGAGGGGTAGAAAGACTGAGGAAGACTGGAGTGCTGTGTACCCTTCTTCAGAGCAAAGCATGGCCTTTACCACCTTAAACCAGCTTCCTCAACTGCCAGGCTTTCAGGAGTATTTACAGGAGAAATCCACTTAGTTTTAGGAAGAGGAATAAATTTATGCCAGGATGGGACTTTTCTGCGGTACAGCTGTTTTAAGGTCATTCACACTAAAAGTTACTCTTTACCAATGCTTCTCTAAGCATGCCCTGTAAATTCATTGGTTCACCAAAGGGTACGTTCACTTCCATGGTCTGTTGTTGGTGCCATTCAGAGTCAACAGTTACTTGCTCAGTATCCCTTGGAAAAGTTAACGCAACAGCCATACATCTGCATTAAGCTTGATTTTCTTCACATACACCAGCCAACGCAATATTCATTACTCTAACCAACCAAATGTGAAAATTATGTTTGAGATAGGATCTCACTATGTAACCCTAGTTGGTCTCGAATTCATAAAGATCCTTTTGCCTCCACATTCTGAAAGCTGAGATTAGAGGCGAGCACCACCACGCCCAGTCCTAAATCATTTTAAAGATCACAACAAAGTCTTCATATAATCCTCAAGGCAGTGCCATTCTTCCTCGCCTGAAAGGATAGGCCGTTGTTCTCTGCGATAGCGTCTATTGGCCCATCTGCATTTCTGGGTGTCTCGGGGCAAAAGCGTCACGGTGAGGTCCCCTCGCCTCGCTACGTTTCCCGGCGTGAACAGCGGCCACCACCTAACGGCTCTCTCTGCCTGAGGGAGAGCCAGTGAGGGTGCAGTTAATACCATCCCATTCTACAGACGTGACAGCGGAGGCTCCGAGTCACCCAGCGAAGATGCAGGGGCCCCAGGACCACGCGATTCTGAGCACATCGGGTCCCGAGCGGGCGACAGGCAGCCGCCAGCCTCAATGTCTGGGACCTGATCCGGAAACCTCCCTTCCGGTTCCCAAGCCTGCGTTTCGGAAGTGAGTCACTCTGCCAGCACATAACATGGCCTCCACCTCATCGACCGCCCAGAACGTCGACGGTGAGGTGGGCGAGACCCGGAAGTTGCCCGGCCGGAGAATGGCGGCCTCTGGGGGCGTGGCTTCCGGCGCTCCTTGCTTGTTAGTAGCGGCGGCTGAGATCGCAGGCGGCAGCTGACAGGCGCTTTTCTTCAGACGGCTGCGGCTGGAGTCCAGGGAAGCGGGCGGCCTCCAACTCGCGTCCCCGTGTCCCGGCCCGCGAAGTTCCAGGGCGCCGGGGCATGGAAGAGGGGAAGATGGACGAGAATGAATGGGGTTACCACGGCGAAGGCAACAAGAGCCTTGTGGTGGCCCACGCGCAGGTGAGCGACTGGCGGGCAGCGCGGCTCCGGGCCTCCCCGACGGCTGCGGCAGCCCTGTGCCTAGTACCTTCCAGTTTGGGTCGTGACTCCTCTTCCAGCTTCCGCTCAGGTGGTTCCCTGTAACCCCCCCCCCATATCCTCAGCTTCCTTACTCATCCCCGGCACCCCTGTGTCTGTGGGCCCCCTTTCCTCCTACTGTCCCTTCTCGGTTCCCTGTTCCCTCAGGACTCATTCCCGCACCCCGTGGGTGCTGCGTGGCCCCACGCTGTACCCCCTTCGCTGGGATGCTCATCTTACTGCCAGCCCAGGGTGGGCTGGAGGCTGAGCCCGGATCAGGACTTGGGCAGCACTGACGAAAAGTACCGGGTGCTGTCACTCTCAAGAGCGTGGAGTTCAGCCTGGCCGATCACGGAGCTGCTGGTAGGAACGGACGCTACCGCAGGTTCTCCTCCACATCCTAAACTTGAACCGGTTTCTTCTTCGTTCAACTTGAAAGGGAGTTTCCGAAGATGGAGTGATTTCCAAGGAGGCGGCGAAGTTAGGAAGAGAAGCGGATGGATTTGTGTGCAGCCGCTGATTCTCTGACATCTTGCTGTCTGATACAACGTAGCAGGAATGTGTGGGCTGGGGGAGTGGAAGGCAGGAGGTGTCATGTGAGAAGGCTAATAGCGCAGGGAGCTGGGGTGATTCCCAGCGCTACCACTGGCGGAGGAGCCATAGGCCGCGTTCGGAAAGCGCTAGGAATAGCATGCATTTTGTTTGCCTAAAGTTAAGATTGTACCGACCTGTACTGAGTGTTGAACCCCCTAGAGCTTGGGCCTTGAGTCCTAGCTGCCATCTCTGCCCTCCTGGTGGATTTGTTTAGATTGTGGACCAAGGAAGAGAAAGCCTGGAAGGCAGGTTTTTCAGGGCCTTTTGTGACCAAGGAGAACGACCGGTTTTAAGCGAGATGGAGAGGCACTCCGCTCCTTTAGGTACTGGGCATGGCATGTCTGTAGTCCTCCTTCGCCTTTGAGAGCTGGTGAACTTTGCTTCTCTCCTCAGCCTCCCAGGCCTGCCTCATCCAGTCCAAGAGAGAGGGAGATTTTTATCAATTCTCTCCAGTCATGGTCACTTTTTTTGAGCTAGTATCAACCCCTGTGTGCAGCTCTCCTTAGCTCGATCCTGCAGGAGCTGGTGGGTGTGCAGGTGGGGACATCTGCCCTGTCACTGGCCAGCAGCACGGAAAGAAAATGTGCTGTTCTGCCATGTGCACACAGGGAATGAGGGAGAAGGAGCCTTTTGTGATGTACAGGTCTTGGGGTCTTGGGGTGGAGGAGCTCAGTGAGGCTGCAGGAGTTTATAGGGCATGCTTGGGTAGGCGGTAAGGTGAGTAGCCAGCTGGTTCCTAGGGAGGAGTTGTGTCATGGTTCTCTATACCCCCTACTCTCAGGGAGAGCTCCAGAAGGTTCCATTTATACTTGCCATTCTGGGCTACATCTTGATTTGTGACACCTCTGCAGTGTCTCCATTCCAGATACAGTTCCTGGTGCAGACAGACTTCAGATACACTTGCCAGGCTGTCAGCAGCTTGGTCAGTGCCCTGTCTGCAGCCACAGGCGTGGGCCCTGAGGGGGTTTTGGGACAGGAACGCCCTGTGTTTTAGCACACAGCTTCCTAGCTGCAGCCTGAGGGCATGACCCTTGTGCTACCAGCCATTTCAGGCGGTGAAGCTGTGGCCTCCCTACAGGCCACCACACTCAACTCTCCTAAGGCAACTGCATTTGCTGCCTTTACTTTCCTCTTGGTTTTGGCTTAGAATCTGTGAGGTTACTCTACATTTTGTTTGTCATCAGTCTCTTAGTTGTCCAGGGCATCTAGCCTCTGGGCCATGTTGACCATGGGGTGCGGGGAGTGTGGGGGGAAACAATGCCCACTCCTATGGCTATGCCGCACTGTCTTTTTCCCTTCTTATTGACAGCAATAACGTGAAAGATACGTTAATTGTGTTAATTAATCTGCCCAGAAAGAGCACTTAGCAAAACTTGCCGAGAACTGCGCATTGCAAGTTTGTCTCGTTTTAAAACCTCTCAGAGACTCTGGAGAGCCTCAGACCATTTCTATAACTGTACAGTATCTGGGCCCTTTAGGTGCGAACATCAAACTTTAGGGTCATTTCAGTTTCTCTCAACCTTGTGGGTTAGAAGTACTGCTTTGTGGGCTTAAATTTTCTAGTTATATATTGCAATATGAACAGTTTAGATGGTTATTTTATAGTGGTTGGATTAGGTAAAGTAGGCTGATGTCCCACTTAATGCGGGGAAATATCATTGTTAACTGGAAAAAGGAAATTACTGTGTAATTGTATGAGTTACACGTGACTAGAAAGAAAATACATCAAGAATATTACAAATAGTTATCTGTTTACAGTAGTATCATTTGATTGCTTGAGAATGGGTCTCACTATGTTACTCTGGCAGGCCTCAAACTCCTTGGCTCAAGCCATCTTTCTCATCCTCCTGAGTAGTTGGGATTACAGGCTTCCAGGCCTGGGTCCTCTTTTTGTTTTAAAAAATATTTTCTGCACTGTGAAAGCCAGAGGTAGGGACATCTCTGTGAGTTTGGGATAAGCCTGGTCTATTTAGGCAGTTCCAGGCCAGTCAGAGCTACATAGTGAGATTCTATTTCAAAAAAGAAGAATCTAAAACTTTTTACATTAACTATATACTCATTAACTATATATTATAATCAGGAAAAAGGAGCCATGGGCGTTGTTTAGTATTAGGATGTGTACTTTGTATGCTTGAGGCCCTGAGTTCCGTTCCCAACATCACAACTATCCCAGGGTTAAAAAGGACACAGGTGTGAACCATAGTGTAGGTCACAGAGTGAAAGAACGTACCACACATTGGTGAGACCCTGAGGAGCCCAAGGGAGCTATGGAGACAGAGAGTCCTAAAGGCTGGCAACCCCAGCAACATGTGAAAAGGACAAACAAAGTTTTTTTTTTTCCTAGCTTTTTTTTCTTTTTTTCCCTTTATTGATATTTATTGAGCTCTACATTTTTCTCTGCTCCCCTCCCTGCCTCTCCCCTCCCCCATTCAACCCTCCCCCAATGTCTCTATGCTCCCAATTTACTCAGGAGATCTTGTCTTTTTATACTTTCCCATGTATATTAGGTCTATGTAAGTCTCTCTTAGTGTCCTCATTGTTGTCTAAGTTCTCTGTGATTATGGTTTGTAGGCTGGTTTCCTTTGTTTTATGTTTAAAAACCACCTATGAGTGAGTACATGTGACAGTTGTCTTTCTGTGTCTGGGTTACCTCACTCAAAATAATGTTTTCTAGTTCCATTCATTTTCCTGCAAAATTCAAGCTGTCGTTATTTATTTTCTGCTGTGTAGTACTCCATTGTGTAAATGTACCACATTTTCTTTATCCATTCTTCGGTCGAGGGGCATTTGGGTTGTTTCCAGGTTCTGGCTATGACAAACAAAGCTTCTATGAACATAGTTGAGCACATGTCCTTGTGGCACGATTGAGCATCCTTTGGATATATACCTAAAAGTGGTATTATTGGGTCTTGAGGAAGGTTGTTTCCTAATTTTCTAAGAAATCTCCACACTGACATCCAAAGGGGTTGTACCAACTTGCATTCCCACCAGCAATACAGAAGTGTACCCTTTTCCCCACACCCTCTCCAGCATAAGTTGTCATCAGTGTTTTTGATCTTGGCCATCTTACAGGTGTAAGATGGAATCTCAGCGTTGTTTTGATTTGCATTTCTCTGATGACTAAGGATGTTGAGCATTTTCTTAAGTGTCTTTCAGCCATTTTAGATTCCTGTTGAGAGTTCTCTGTTTAGGTCTGTACTCCATTTTTTTTAAATTGGATTATGTGATCTTTTTGTGTCCAATTTCTTGAGTTCTTTGTATATTTTGGAGATCAGCCCTCTGTCTGATGTGGGGTTAGTGAAGATCTTTTCCCATTCTGTAGACTGTCATTGTGTTTTGTTGACCATGTTCTTTGCTTTACAGAAGTTTTTCAGTTTCAGGAGGTCCCATTTATCAATTGTTTCTCTCAGTGTCTGTGCAGCTGGGTTTTTATTTAGGAAGTGGTTCCCTGTGCCAGTGCGTTCAAGTGTACTTCCCACTTTCTCTTCTATAAGGTTCAGTGTGGCAGGCTTTATGTTGAGGTCTTTGATCCATTTGGATTTGATTTTTGTGCATGGTGATAGGTATGGGTCTATTTTCATTTTTCTACATGGTTTTTAAAGTTTGTAGTTTTGGACCTAATTTCTGTTCTCATGTGTTTGATAAGGAGAAAATTGGAAGTGAAATAAATATTGTTCACAAAGATATCTATCACAGGGTTATTTATGATAGCTTAGGTAGACCATCTCTTTAGTGCTGGAGAATTATCCTCCTTTGTAGAGATGCTGAAGCACAGAGCTGATATTTTGTTTTCCAATCATGTGGCATATACCCAGACCTTGAGCCTGTCTTCAATATTCTCCTAAAACTATTTGAAAGAGTTTGAACTTGCCACTGACATCTCTCAAAAAAAGACAAGTTCTACACTTGGGATGCTCAGTGGTGGTCCTTCAGATTGATGACATGTTCTGCACTTGAGATGCTCAGTGGTGGTCCTTCAGATTGATGACATGTTCTGCACTTGAGATGCTCAGTGGTGGTCCTTCAGATTGATGCTGTTGAAATAGTTCTTGGTGGTTTGGTCTGGTCACATCCTGTTTCATTGCATGTTCACTCTTTATTCTTTAATCTGGTGTTGCTAGGTCAGAATTTATTTCCATATTCCCTTGGGTGATGTTTCCCTTGTGTTGCCTTGCTAAAGGATGTGTTTGTCTTTCTACATTTACATTTTCAGAGGTGACCTTTCTCCCTCCCTGACTCCTTCCTGCGCGGTCATAATTCATTCAGAGTTCAGCTCTCAGTACCTTTCTCTGTCTTTAGAGAGCAGCGGTGCAGGAGGCTTTGTGTGTTTAGAGAGCAAGGCTGTTCTTTGCTGGCCCACTGTCATCATCACACAGTCTGGGTGGGTGGTTCAAGGGGCTCTGATATTTGCTTGTATTTCTCTGACACCACCTGTGGGTTCTGTGAGCCTTGACTCCTTTCCACACAATGTTGGGGTCACTACCCGTTAGGAGTCACTGAGCTGGCCTATGTCTCCATAGTTCCCCTTGGGCTCTCAGGATGATATCAATGTGTAGTATAGTATATTCCTTCACTTTGTGACTGCCCCCATGGGTCACATCTGGGTTCTCTTCATCCTGGGTGGATAGATGGCTGGGAGGCTAAGCTAGAGCTATCATAGGGTAGGAAGGAGGTTGTACACAGTGCCAGCGCCTATTGCTGCTGATGTCACGGCTGTATCCTTTCTTGCTCTGCCTTGTTTTCTCTGAGGCTAAGGGGTGCTGTTGTGAATGCTACACCCTCCTGCTTAGCGGATCCTGGGGATGTGTGTTTGGTTGTGTCACAGAGCTCAGTAGGTTGGCACCTCTTGCCTCCATTAACTAGCAGACCATAGATGGTTTTCTTATAGGTTGAGAGTCTGTGAGGAAGTTGGTTTCAGGAGACACAACCGTATGTTTGTGATATACGGTAGCTCCCATCTGGAAGTGAAGTCATCCTCACAGTTGGAGGGACTGGGCAGAATGCTGCTTCTGGAACCTGGGGCCGTATCCTAAGGGGTGATGCTCTTTTGTATCCTTTCCCATGACAGTGATTGGAGCTTCCTTGGGTCTTTCATGGGCCCTTTCTTGGATTATCTCCTCACCACCTTGTCAAAGGTAGTTTGGATCTTAACTGACCCCCAAAAGCTGTGTTGAAGTCTTGGTCTCCAACTGACAGTGCTGTTGGAGCCTTTAGAGGCAAGGCCTAGTTGAAGGAAGCTAGGCCATTAGATCATAGCTTTGAAGAGGGAGGGTACTGGGACTCCAGCCTTTTCAAATTCTTGCTTTCTCTTCTGACTGAAGTTAGGGAATAGCTTTCCTCTGCCATGTGCTTCCATCATATTCTGCCTTGCCATAGGCTCAAAGTAGTGAGGTAAACAGCCAAGGATGGAAACCTCTGAAGCCATGAACCAAAACAAACCTTTATTTTTATTTGTATGCTCTTTTATTATTATTTATCATTATTATTATTTCTTTTTTTCTATTTATTTTTATTTGTATGCTGTTTTGCCTGCATACATGTCTGTTCACCATGTGTGTGCAATGCCGACAGAGGCCAGAAGAGGGACCCTGTGGGTGCTGGGAACCTAACCTAGGTCCTTTGGGAGAACAGCCCCAAACAGGTCCTTTGGGAGAACAGCCATCTCTCCAGCTCCTCTTTCCTCTTTTAAGCTTTTTTCCCAAATACTTTGTCATGTGCTAGAAAGCTAGTGGTGGCACATGCCTTTAGTTCCTCTAATCAGAAGCTTCTCTCCCGACTACTGGTTTCCAAATACCTGGCAGCTGCTTCCCAAACTTGGAGGCTTAATTTAGTATTTATAATATTAAATATATATATAAAAATATAATTTATAGCCGGGCGGTGGTGGCGCACGCCTTTAATCCCAGCACTCGGGAGGCAGAGGCAGGCGGATCTTTGTGAGTTCGAGACCAGCCTGGTCTTGTAGCCTGGTCTACAAGAGCTAGTTCCAGTGCAGGCTCCAAAGCCACAGAGAAACCCTGTCTCAAAAAAACAAAAACAAAAATATATAAATAATTTATAAACATTATAAATGTTCGACCTATAGTTCAGACCTATAGCTAACTCTTAAATTTTAAGTTAACCCATATCCCTTACTTACACTCTGCCGTGTGGAAATACCTTTATTAGCACTGCACCTTCATCTCTTGTTCCTTCTGCATCTGGCTGCTGACACCTGACTCCGCCATTCTCCTTCCCATCATCCTTTATTTGGTTGCTCTGCCTGTACTTCTTGACTGATTGCTGGCCAATCAGCATTTTATTATACCAATTCAAGTGACAAATCTTTACATTGTACAAGAGGATCATTCAACAGCAGTCCCAGCACTCCAGGCAGAGGCAGGCAGATCTCTCTGAGTTCAAGGCCAGCCTTGTCTACAGAGCAAGTTCCAGGACAGCTGGAGCCATGCTGAGAAACCCTGTTTCAAAAAAAGAAAAAGAAAAAAAAAGCTAGCATTCCTTTGAGTTTCATGTTGGAGGGTTCTATGTAGCCTTTTGTTTCTATTGTTTGGTGATTGATTCTTTTGCCTCCCAGAAAAATACAGAGTAGTAGGAGAAAATGGTCATCACCCAAGAGCTCCCCACTTAGAATATAATTTCTGGACACTTTGATGTGTTTGCTTCCAATCCTTTTCTAGTTACATATCTTTGTTGATGGCAGGAAATCTCTGGGGCTGTCTATTTTAGTCTCCTTTGGCCACCTCTTCTTGGTTTTTGCTAAATGGGTGCTGTTTTGGGGCTGATTTTTCACTTGTTTTATATTGTCACTGGACACTCCCCTGATGGCCTCTACTCGTCACTTTCCATTGGTTGGCTCTGGTGAGCTCAATGTGTCTGAGTGCTGATACTGACATTGACCTTTAAAGCTGATGACAGGTCTCCTGGGGAGGAGTGGCTGGGTTTCTGGTGACAATTTGTGGAGGATGATGACAGTGTAGTTGGAGATAACAGTTTTCCTTGAAATGGATCCATCACTACATTGAGATTTTCTTTGCTGGTAATGTTTGAGCTACCTGATGGGAAGGGAGAGAGAGAGACTTCCTGTAGTTGATAGAGAGGTTGAGCTGCTGTGCATGGATGTGATGGCCAAGGACACCTGTGGAGGGATGGCTTAGTAATGGAGAACCGGTGGGCCATTTATGGGCTTTGCTGCCTAGGCCTCCCAAGACTTGTGTCCATGCTGTTTGCCTGGTACTGGCCAGCACCCCTAGCCCCTTAGTTGACAACTCAGCAGCCATATGGAGCTGGACAACTGGAAATGTGATGTGCAGGATTCAGGTCTGCCTCCAAACTCTGTTTCATTGTACATGACCTTGACCTTAAGGGTCAAAACCTTGATGTCTGGGCTTCACTTCAGGCCTGGCTTTCCACATTTTATACTTTGGGATGCATGTGGCCCACCTCAAAGGGAGAGGTGGTGGACAGTTTGTAGTCTGGGAGTACACTCTGGTGCTCTGCATGTGCTGTTTGCAGTAGTGAGAATGTTGATGTCACTAGTGCTGGGGGAATAGTGATGCTATTTATGTTGTCGGAGAGGAGCCAACAATATTTCTTCCTGGGAACTTTTTTCCCCCTCCCAGATGGTCTCATTATATAGCCCTGACTGGCCTAGAACTTGCTCTGTAGACCAGGCCTAGGACTCACAAAGATCCGCTTGCCTCTGTCTCCTGTGTACTGAGATCCTTTGTACTGTGCCACATCTGGTTTGTAGTCAGTCTCTTTGTAATCTAGGCTGGAGTAGAATTTACTCTGTGGAACAGGCTGCCATCCTTCTGTCTCAGCTTCAAGTACTGGGACTGTAGGTGTAAAGGTATATATATAACCTACAGTGTGTGTATATATATATATATATATATATACACACACACACACTGTAGGTATAAAGGTATATAACCTACAGGACTGTAGGTGTAAAGGTATATATAACCTTCTGTCTCAGCTTCAAGTACTGGGACTTTGGTGTAAAGGTATATATTAACTGCTTTTTCTTGGTAGGTTAGAGGCTTGCTTTCTGAATTAATTTATGTTGATGCTCATTTGTGTGTGTGTGTGTGTGTGTGTGTGTCTGTGTGTGTGTGTGAATAATGCAGAGGAAATGTATAGTTTCCATTTGTAAATAGGCCAGCTGTCTTGTGTTTATCAGGAACACAGGTGCAGGAACCTTGGAAATCTGAGTTCATATTAATAATAAGATGTAGCATGAATAATAAAACTCAGAGACAGATATTGAGGTTCAAACTGAAGATCAGAAAAGCAAAACAATCAAGCCAGTAGAGAAGTCTTACCTCTGCCAAGGCTGACTGGGCAACTGCAGACTGAGCCCTGAGCCTGTCCCCTCCCGTCTTATATTCCCCTCTAGTGCTGGGATTAAAGGCATGTGACTCCTAGTACTAAGATTAAAGGTGTAGGCCACCACCACCTGATCTGTTTCTGCATTGACCTTGTGACCTTGAATTTATAGAGATCCACCTGCCTTTTTCTCCCAAATCCTGGGATTAAAGGTGTTTGACACCACTTCCTGGGCTCGATTGGCTTAGTTTTACCTTCTGATCTTCAGGCAAGCTTTATTTATTAAAACATAAATAAAATATAACTATAATAAGATGCTGTTAGGTGTGGAGTCAGTGAGTTTCTAGTTTGGCATTTGTGTGCACAGGCCCCCTGAACTGGTTTGTCTGAGGTTACAGTGGGGAGTTCCTGTGATTGAAAGGCTCTAGTGACTTGCCTAGCACCACCCTTCCCTGGGCCTGCTTGGCTACAAAATTCTGTTGTGCAGTTTATTAGAAAGTAGAAAGTAGAGAAAGACCCTGCTTTCCTCTGGTTGCAGTAGAGCTCTGAGAAAACCAACTTGGCTCGTGAGGGCTCCCTATGGTACAGAGTGAGGTTTTCCACATGTCGGGCAGGGCAGTGGGGTTCTGTCCTCACTGATTATAGGGTATCAGGGTGTCCTGTGTTGATGTTCAAGCATGACCAGGCTTTCCATGGGAAACATACTCATTCCTGTTGTTGACATACATTGTCTTAATTACTGGAGGGACTATACTCAGACAGGATTTTGAGCAGAACAGCACTATTGAATACAGGTAAGGAGAAAATCAACTTTTAGAAGAGAGTTTCTAGAAGTTGATATAATTATCTTTTCTGTAGATCTACTTTTTTTTTTTTAAAAAAAAATGTAGATGGAATTTTACTTCCATTAAAGTGATCATTAACCCAGTGATTCCCAAACTTAATTGGTGATGCCTGCTTTGAACATGAGGAAGGAGCAATTCTAGCTTGTGTGCTTTGGGCTTCAGCTCTGCAGGCCAGGATAGGCATTCAGATCTACAGTTGTTTAGCAGTGTATCCAATGCTTGGCATCGGTTGGCAAAGGGAATTCAGTAGGAGGGGTTGAGGTTGTGCTTGGTGATGCTTGCCTGTAGTTCTCGCATAGTCCCAGCTACTTGGATGGCTGAGGCAGGAGGATCACTTGAGCCCAGGAGTACAAGGCTAACTGGGCCGTATAGCAAGGTCTAGACCCTTAAAAAAGTTTTTTTTTAAAAAAACTTTGAATTGTTGAGGCCTTCTCAGTGATATTGAGAAGGAAGGGAAGATTATATGAGAGGAGCTGGAGGGAGGAAAGGGAGAAATTATATTTTAATTTATAAACTAAAATTATATCTTAATTAAAAAACAAAGAATTTATTAAAAAATATTTAAACAAGATGGACTGGAGGGCTAGGAGGAGGAGTAGTGTGCATGGGTGGGGATCTCCATAGGGCCTTTGTTGCTTCTTAGGTAACTACAAATATTGTTTTTACAAAAAAAAAAAATTTTAGAGACTTATATTCTTTGTGTGTTTTGATTGCGTGTATGTCTTTGTGCCATGTACCTGCCTGAGGCCTTTAGAAGCCTGAACAGGGTGTTAGATCCCCTGGAACTGTAGTTATAGATGGTTGTTAGCTGCCATGTGGGTGCTGGAATTAAACCTGGGTCCTTATCAAGACCAGAATGCACTCTTAACCTCTGAACTATCTTTCCAACTCCCATTTAAAAAGCCATTTTCAGATGGGTTTCATGCTGTATGTAACCTGTGTCAGCTTGGAAGTCATGGAAGTCCTTCCTGATTAGCCTTCCTGCTGCTGGGATCACATGTGTATGTCACCACACCCAGCTTGGTGTGTGTTTGTATGTATTTGAAATAGGCTCTTGTTATACAGTCCAGGCTGGCTGGGAATTCAGTCCTCAACTTCGGGAGGTTGAGACAGGAGAAGTACCATGAGATCAGTCTGGGTTACATACTGTATTCTGAAGTGAGACGGTTTCAAAAACAAAAACCAAAAAAATCCAAAAACCAAAACTGTAGTAGTTACGACTTGGAAATGTTATGAAGCTTGTCATGAGCGTTCTTTGAGTGTTCTTCATTCCTTCGTTCAAAGAGATCATATGCACACTTCATTTATCAATTTGTGCTTTTAAAACAAAAACAACTTTTGCTTTTTTTTTTTTTTTAAGAAAAAAACAGGATCTTGCTAGAAATTGTGATTTGACAGATCTAAAATTGAGTTGGGCTCAATTGAGGCACACATCTATTATGATCTCAATGCTTGGGAGGTAGGAGCAAGAAGATGATGAATTAAAGGTCTACCCAGGCTATATAGATAGCCTATTTAAAAAAAACATAAAACAAAAACAAAACAAAACAAACAAACAAAAAAACACAAGGGGACTGGAGTTAACCCAAGTTAAGAAAATGTACTGCTACTGCTGCTTCTCCAGAGGACCTGAGTTCAGCTGCCAGCATTCAACTTTGGGCAGCTTGCAAATTGCCAGTTCTAGGATTTCAGTATCCTCTGAGGGTCCTTGCACTTGTACCTAGTCATATATTACCCCAGTGAGTCCCTCACCCAATGGTGTTTTTCTGTTATGTCTGTGCACATGGTGCTGGGACTCAAATTCAGTACTACTGGAAGAATAGCCAGTGCTCTTTACCTCTGAACCACCTCACTGACCCCTGGATAATGATTTTTTGAGCTTCCTTATTCCTTAAGATAAATATAATATCTAGCAGTGAGTGGGCTGGGTCAAAGGCCAAAGATTTTGCTGGCTGCTTTGTGGTGCAAGCTTTCTGAAAGTGACCCCAACTGGGTTCCTTCATGCTGCTCTTGGCCCCTTCTCCACAACCGCCGACTCTTACACCTGAGTTTTGGGCCAGTACTGATCCTGCTTTGTTTTATTTTCCAACAGCGCTGTGTAGTTCTGCGTTTTCTGAAGTTTCCTCCAAATAAGAAGAAGGTAAGATTGGTGGGCTGGCCACAGTCGTCATAGCATTTGCTTAAGAAGACCTGGATGTTTTCCTGGGGGGTGGGTCTGCAGGAGTAGGTGGGCAAGCACATGTGTGGTGCATGTGTGTGTGTGTGTTTTGGTGTTAGGAACTGAACCTGGAACTTTGCCTAGGACAGGAAAGTGCCCTTCCTCTATCTAGGGTGTATCCTATATCCTAAGCCCTCCAGTGCAGAAATATTAATGCTAATTATAGAAATTTAAGTATGATATAATCATTCAGTGTGAGAAATAGTGGGCCCTCATTCTGGATGTGTGAGACCTAACAGGCCCTCTGTGTCACTCTATGGTAGATATGTCTTCATGAGCTCTGGTGTGGCCTGTGGGCCCTGCTCCGAGGATCCCGGGACCAGGTTTTAACTTGATCTTGATGAGTTCCTTAGTTGCCTCAGTGGAATTGTGTGTAAGAAAATAGTGTGTCACACTGGGTAGACAATCTGTTTATGCTAAAATCACAGTGGGCAAGGTCAGGTGGAGCAGTAGGTTGTGTTGGCTGAGTCATCCGAGCACAGTGAGTGGACCCTCCATGAAGGCTTGCCTGCCACCCTATCTACCCAAGTTGAGCTACTGCTGCTTCCTGGTAAATCTCAGGTAGATACTGAGTATCGGAAGCTCCTGTGGCCACAGCTTCTTACCTGTTCCTATTGTTCCAGCATACACTATGAGGGAGGCTGAGACACTTACCCTGTCTTGCTTTGTACATGGCCAGCTGCCTGTGAGCTACATAGGGAGGGCTCACCTGGCCTTTGAGCTCCTTAGTGGGGGAAGGAGGAACTCTTTGAGGGGGTTGTGTCTGGTGGATGGACAGGATTGATGATTCAGTGTCTCATTAGAGTGTCTGGGAGACAGTGTGTCAGGATGTGAGGGCAGAGGTCATGGGAGCTATGGGATATTGGTGGCAGAGATGATAGAGGCCCTCAAGGCTTGTCTCCTAGGAGCATGCAGGAATGTCGCCTTTAACTGGGGCAGGAATGAGAGTCAAAGGTGGATTGACCGGGCAGAGGGAATAAGGTGGGACCCAAACATCCTGTGACTCCTACCTCAGCTGCTGAAGAAAAATGACTCAAGGTGTTCTGTTTCTGTCAGATGTGTCTTGGCTTCAGCCTCTTCTGTCATGGCTGTCCTTGTACAATGGCTGTACACCCCACCTTGTTGAATGACCTATTAGGCTTCCTGGGCAATGTCTTCCTGGTGGGGTGTCACATGGTCACCCTTCTGTTCCCCAGATGGATTTTATCAGGAGCTGTGACAGGCCCTGGGGTGTGTGCTGGGTTTTCCTGTCAGGCTAAGTTCTGACAAGACCCAGTCGTAGGAGCTGTGGGGTATCTCCACATACTTTGTGCAGAGCATTGCTGGGTATATGGGTGGTGAGTTCTCCAGAGGTTTGCGGGGTGCACAGTTCTTAGAGTATACATGGGGTGGCTGCTTAGTCTATCCTGAGCTGGACTCCTGGAAGAGGGTGGTATTAGGAGCCTTGCCTGGAGGTCCACCCTGAAGCTATCCTGTGCTTGTCTCTTCCAGACCTCAGAAGAGATACTTCAGCATCTGCAGAACATAGTGGACTTTGGCAAAAATGTCATGAAAGACTTTTTGGGGGAGAACTATGTTCATTGTGGGGTAAGTGCTATTTATTTACATCTCAATTTCTATCCAATTCTGCACTGACAGTACTGACATCTCAATGTTAGCCCTTGTGCACTAAGAATCTTCAAGCTTTTCTCACCTGCTGTGTACCATGAGGCATATCAGTCAGCTGGGCCAGAGTCTCCTGCACAGTTAAGTTCTCCAGTGAGAATTTGTTATGTTAACCTTGAAGGGGGCTTTGCCCTGAATTCCTTTACGTTAAGGAACAATGTGGTCCTATTTCTGGAGGCTCCTCCTGGAAGAGCCTTGTGATGTGAGCATGAGTGTGAGTTACTATAGATGCTGCTCAGTTAGGGTCTTAGAAGAAAAGCTTTGAAAACCCTTAACGTTGCTGTGTGTTTTGGGTTAACTGACTTTGCACCTGGCCTGTAGTGGGGAGGGACTAGACAGGGGAAATCCCTTGGCCTACCTGTCTGACCTGTCCTGTCTTCTGAGCTTGTGACCTGTCCTCTACAGTGTCTAGTTTTGAGGATGTTTGGAGGTCAAGTGTGACCCCTTAGGAGAATCCCTGCAGTTTTCCACAGGATATGTCCATTGAATAGTGTTTGTATTTCCTCATGTCTTCTGGGAGAAGGGTTGTCAGAGGCACCATCTTCTGGGAACTATGCTGTTCCAGTCCTGGTGTGCTTATCTGAGTGTGATGTGGGGTTCCCCTCTGTATGCTGTTAATATGTTTTATTGCTTTTGGTCAATGGCTTCACAGAATATAGCCAGACTGGAAAAGATATATAGAGTAGGTGGAGTCAGGGAGAAGCCATGTAGCTGCTACAGGAGACAGATGGACAGAACCTTACCTGTAGGCCATAGCCACGTGGCAATACACAGATCAATAGAAATGGGTTAATTTAAGATATAAGAGCTAGCCAATAAGAAGCCTGAGCTCATAGGCCAAGCAGTGTTGTAATAATACAGTTTCTGTGTGATTATTTTGTGTCTGGGCAACTGGGAAATGAATGTGCAGCCTCCACTACATGAGTGGGAGTGTTTGGTTGAGAAGGCCAATAGGTTTTCCTGAGGCAAGATCCCAGTAGTTTTGTCCTAGGCACTTTTCCTTTGTCACTTTGAGACTTTTTTTTGAAGTCACAATTCTGCCACCCTCAGAACACAGGCAGGGATGACAGTGAGGAACATGGTTTAAATTGTTGCAAATTTTCTTTGCATTGTAAGTTACAAATAAACAGCTGAGGGAGATCACTCAGCAGGTACAGCTTGCTGGCCATCTGGCCAGGGTTTCTTGAAGTCCTTATTCTGTGTCTACAGACACTGAGGGACCAGGAGGGGCTGTGACAGGAGGTACTGTTGGTGTGGCTGATCACCGGTGTTATAGGTCCTGGCTGGCTGTGAGGAGGGCCAGGTGCCTTTAGGAAACGGAAATGTTTTTGCCTCTGTTTAACCTCTATATGTGTTGAAAAATTATAGATTATCTCTTACTGCCAAATTGGCACATTGAATTTTTTAAACTATAGTATTTGGGGTATAAAATACACATACTATGAAATTCACTATTTTGACTGTGCTTAACTATGCATAGTTCTGAGGCATTAACAGTCTTCAGGACATTGTACAATTTGTATATTTTGTGTGTTTTCTTACAGGAAGTTGTTCAGCTGCCTTTAGAGTTTGTGAAACAACTGTGCTTAAAAATACAGTGTGAAAGGCCAGGTAAGGTGTCAGCAGTGTTCCTTTTTTGAGGGGAGAGGAGACACGTCTCTTTTTGTAGCCCTGACTGCCCTGGAGCTCACTATATAGACCAGGCTGGCCTTGAACTCACAGAGATCCGCCTGCCGTCGTTTCCCAAGTGCTGTGATTAAAGGCATACACCACTATGGTTGGCTCATTTGTAATTTTAAAAGGCTTTGAAATGTTTACCCCAGGTTGGTACAGACATTTTGCAGCATTTTTGTGGCCAAAAGCTTATTCGCCACCCCCAAGTCCCATTTCTTGTGCATGCTGGTGGGCTTTGCTGGCAAGAACCAGATTAAAGCTTTTTTTTTCATGGTCACTGATCAAACATGTAGCTACCACTAAAAATAATGCTATAGAATCATCCACAATAAAGTCCTTCCTGATTTGATTCAGAAAATGAAATAGTGCCCTGGAGTCTGTCTGGGGCAAAAGCAGGAGGTGGAGGGTGCTGGATATCACTGGGCTCTGGTGTTCATGTCCACTAGGATGGACAGGGGCCAGCTTCAGGGTCCTACTCATCTGCTGTTGCTTAGCACCCCATTTCACTCATACACAGTGGAGGTGTGACACTCCACAGTGACAAGAGCCCTGCTGCTTTGTAATGGCTGTTGGATTAAGTCTGCTCTTTGGAAGGGGACACTGGTCCCCAGTGCAGAGAGCCCAATTCCAGCAGAGTTATGTTGAGGCGACATGGAAACAACAAGAATTAGGAAAAACAATAAAAATTGAAAGGAAGGAAGGGGTTATAGTACACTCTGCCCTGTTCCTGGGCAGAGAGAGTGGTGGAATTAGGGGCCATCCAAGACTCTTCTCACTTCTGATTTCTGTTGCATGCTTTAAAGCTCCCCAAGGTCATGTTCAGGGTTAAAAATTGACTAGAAGGGTTATGATTTATACCATGGGGGAGTAAGGATGAGATCTGCCAGTTGAAGAGGTGGAGTTGGGGTCCTGGAGAGTCCAGACATCCTCTCCTACAGTGACTGTGACAGCATTCACTGAGCATTGCCTCTAGGCAGCTCTGGGTGCCTCAGTGTCTAGGGTTAGAGCTTGACAGGGCTGACCTTATTCTTCTTAAAGGGCTGGCAGTATATGGCCTGATCATGTGTCATGGTAGCTTTCCCACTTCCCTGTTGCCTGCCTGAGGCTATCCTGTCTTGGAAACCTCCCCGACAGGACTCTTGTATTATAGGGTTGTCTGTCTCTTATCTTGATCCTCATCTGTGACTCACGTTCTGTCTTCCAGAGTCTCGTTGTGACAAGGATCTGGACACACTCAGTGGTTATGCTATGTGCCTTCCCAATTTAACCAGACTTCAGACCTACCACTTTGCAGAGCACCGGCCGATTCTGTGTGTAGAGATTAAGGTGGGTTTTCATTCATGGTGGGATGACACTACAGGTGGGGGTAAAGGGAAAGGTGGCTCTCAGGCGATGAGTCTCCTTGAGTCTCTTTGGCTCTATCTTGAGTGTGTGTTCAGCCTTTCTCAGGAGCTCAACTTGTTTCTTTTTATACTTTAATACCCTGGTATTAACAATGGGGGAGCCTACAAGCACACACCAGCAATGGATCCCTCTGTACAGGGTATACCTTAAAACCTCACAGTCTTGGCCATGTGCTTCCTGTTTCTTACACTGAAGACTCAAATCTGGGGTTCCTTTTGACTGGAGACAGTTCTGCTCAGGAGGTCTTCCCAGAGGCACAGAAGCCCTTCAAAGGTCTCTATGTGCTGGCCCAGAGCCCTGGATCTTGGACCAACACTCCCTTACTTCAGCTGCTTCTGCTGAGTAGTTGGCCAAGTACCCTAGAAGGCTTCCCCCACCCCATAGAACTATTACTTCTCCTCTTCCTTCCCTCTGAGAGGTGATGACCCTGAGGCATGCCTTGGCCCACGTAGTTGGGCCTTGTGATCCTTGGGGACTGGATGTTCTTAGCTGCACTGTCCAGAACACTAAGCTCAGGTTATATGTACTGACAGCATGCAGAGTTTGGAAGGCATCTGGGATCCCTGACGTCCTGGAAGCCTAGCAACTATCAGATGGGCGTCTTGCAGACCCTATATAGTGACAGTGGGAACAATGGTTCTGCTTCTTGGAGCTGAGAACCCTCGGCCTATCTCCACTCTTCCAGCCCGCCAGTGAGAGTACAAAGCTGCTCTGTGTTATACTCCTGTCAGCCAGGCAGAGCTCCACCAGTCCTCCCAGTGAGAGTGCTGCCCTTTTGTCCTCTGGAGCAGAGAGGTGTAGACTGTGATGGGGAAAGTTGACAACAGTTTCTGGGGACATTTCTACCTGATCCTTGTTCTTCTCTAGCTCATAGTTAGTGTGTGTATTGAGAAGTATGTGATTTCTCCTAAATGTTTCTTCTCTTATTTTACAGCCAAAATGTGGGTTTATTCCTTTCTCAAGTGATGTTACCCATGAGATGAAACACAAGGTGTGCAGATACTGCATGCACCAGCACCTCAAGGTGAGAACTGAGTCAGGTGTGGAAGGGCGGAGGGAAGCCACTGGGGTTTCTAGAAGATGGAAAGGAATTGCTGATAACCCTTTTTTCATTTCTTGAGTAGCTCACATTTACTTTATTATTCTGTAAGAGTTTTGATCTTTTTGTTTATAATTTACTTTTGTGTGTGTGGAGGTCAGAGGACACTTGTAGTTGGTTCTCTCCTTCCACTATGTGAGATCTAAGGATCAAACTGTTAATGCCATCCTGGCTGACAATTAAGTAGCAAGTTTCATGCAAGCTAGGCAGGCACCCTACCCCCTGAGCTACAGCCCTGGTCCTCATTGTGTGGTTACTCTCCTCCCACTTCTCCCTTGAAGCCCCATTTTATCCCCTCCCATGACTCTGTTCTCCCCCTTTAAGCATATTTGCACATAAGTATGCAGGGATAGAGATTAGAGAGGCTCTGTGTGGGACAGAGCTGGACTAGCTGGCTTTCATAATGGTTTCCATTCCCATCCATTTTCCTGCAGCTTTTATTTTCCTTGACGCTTTTTTTTTCCCACTTCAAGTTTGTTATGCCTGAGTTACAGTGCTCTGTGTACTCAGCTTGTCAGTGCCTTAGAGACGCGATTAGCAGGTGCTTCTCTGTTTTTCTTGGTGGGTAGTGCCCTTTTATGCCTAAATGTGCTGAATTAAGTTTAATTAAGTTCAGTTAATCTTTTTTTTTCTTTTGTTGTGTCGATGTTGTAGCCAAGCAGTCACTGCCAAGTCTAGCGGTGGGAATCTTCCCCCTGTTTTCTTCTAGAATTTTCATTCTTGATTTTAGATCTCAGCCATTTTGAGTTTGTTTTTGTGTAAGGTTTTGGGTAAGTGTCCAGTTTCATTCTTTTGCATATAGATAGGCATATCTGGTTTTCTCAGTGCCTGTGACTGTTCTTTGCTCTAAGCATTGGTCCTGGTAATCTTCTCAAAGATGTTGGGCCTGAAGGCAAGGGGCTCCTCTCTGTTCTTTTACTTTTGGTGTATTTTGTCTGTCTTCATGCCAGGACTTTGCTTACTACAGGGTTTCTCTGTGTAGCCCTGGCTGCCTGGGAACTCACTCTGTAGACCAGGCTGGCCTCAAACTCAGAAATCTACCTGCCTCTGCCTCCTGAGTGCTGGGACTAAATGTGCACACCACTGCCACCTGGCGGTTACTATAGTTTTTTATGTTGGAAGATTTTTTTTTTTTTATTACTGATTGAATGTTATGAGATTCCTTCCCTTTTCTCCTTTCTCCCTCTCTCACTTTCTCCTTTGTTCTCTTTTCCCTCTCATGCTTTTTAAAGACAGAGTCTTATGTAGCTCAGATTGGCCTTGAATCCATAGGTAGCTGAGGATCTCTACCTCCTGGGAGTGTAAGCTTGTACAACATCTAATTCCTGTCCTAGTCCTTGGCTTTGACAGTCATGGTGGGTGTAGGTGTGGGTGTCCTGAACTTTTAACAGTCACGGCTTATCTCTTCTGTTCACTCAGAGCTACTGAACCTTTCTAGTTATTCTTTATTTAAGTTATTATTTTCAACTACATATTTATTATTACAAATATTTATTTTTATTATTTTAAATGATATGTGTGTTTGTATCTATATGTAGATATGGTATGAGGTATGCTAACACAAGCAAAACATCCATACACATAAAATTTTTTTTCAAAGGAAAAAAAAACCTTTAAAAATTTGATCTTTGAGCTAGGCAGTGGTGGCGCATGCCTTTAATCCCAGTACTCAGGAGACAGAGACAGGCGGATCTTGGTGAGTTTGAGGCCAGTCTAGTCTACAAAGGGAGTTCCAGGACAGCCAAGACTACACAAAAAAAACCCTGTCTCAAATTTTTTTTTGTTCTTTGATAATTTCATATATGAATATTTAATATATTCTGATTATACTACCCTCACCCTTTCTTATATCGCTCCTATCTCCAACCCCTTTTAATTATTACTGTTTTAAATTAATTAATCTATTATTTGTATATGTGTGTATGCGTATGGTGTGTATGTGTACACAACCTGAGTGAGGAAGTCAAAGGGCCACTTTCAGGAGTCAGTTCTCTGCCCTGTTGAGGCAGGGTTCTCTGTTGTTGTTTCTGCCATGATGCGTATTCGGGTTAAGTTGGATTGCAAGCTTCCAGGAGTCTTATGTCTGTGCCTCCTGTCTTGCTGCAAGAGTGCTGAGATTACATGTGTGCTGCACAATGCCTCGGGAGTGCTAGAATTACATGTGTGCTGCACATAAAGCTCTTTAGTTTGGGTTCTGTGATTGAACTCAGGTTGTCTGGCTTTTTACCCATGGAGCCATCTTTTTTTTTTCTTTTCATTTTATTTGGTTTTTCAAGACAAGGTTTTTTAGTAGCTAGGGAGCCTGTCTTGGAACTCGTTCTGTAGACCTGGCTGACCTCGAACTCAGAGATCTACCTGCCTTTGCCTCTCGAGTGCTGAGATTAAAGGCATGCATCACTACCTCCTAGCATACCACTGAACATTTTGCCAATCCCATTTTAATTTTTTTGAGGTAGGGTCTCATGTGACCCAGATTCAAACTCTTTCTCTTCCTGCCTCTACCTTTGTTATTGTTTAGTGACTGCTCTGTTTCTTCTGTGATATCTATATAAGTTTTAAAAATTTTATTATTATTATTTGTGTGTGTGAGAGAGTTGTGCATGCATGCAGGCATACTCATGTTAAGGCACATATGTGGAGGTCAGAGGACAGTGATTGGGAGTCAGTTCTTCTCTCTTTACACTTTGGGTTCTGGAATTGGAACCCAGGCCTCCAAGACTTGCTCTGAAAGTTCTTTCACCCCCTGAACCATCTTGCCAGCCCCATAAAGTTCCATATGAATCCTCGGTCACATGTAGTCTCTGAACTCTCTACTTGATTGGCTGCTTACTGGGATTGGTAATTTTTCATATCAGTGCATCTCTTAATTCTTTGCTGAGGGTGTGTGTGTGTGCGCGCGCGCATGCTTGTGCACAAGTGCTCAAGCTCAATAGGGTCGTGGACAGTTCTGAGTTACTTTTCTCTTCCATGGAGTCTCAGATAAGCTCAAGAGAACCTAAGAGAAACATACATGTATCCACCTAGGAAGGAGAAAAAAAGATAAAATCTCCTGAATAAATTGGGAGTGTAGGGGGCTGGCTGGGAGGGAGGAAGAAAAGGCATTTGAGATGCAGAGGTAGACAGATTTTTGTGAGTTTGAGCCTAGCCTGGTCTATATAGAGAGTTCCACAGGGTTACACAGTGAGATTAAAAAGTGTCACGCTCCCTGTTCTTATTTATTTATATTTAGTTGATTTTTTTCTTTGTTAGAAGATGGACTTTTATTTTTATGAATAAGTGTTTTGCTTGCATCTGTATATGTACTTTATGCCTGATGCCATCGAGGTGAGAAAGGGAGTTTCAGAGCTTTGGAACTGGAGTAACAGTTGTAAGCGGCCATGTGTATGCTGGGAATGGAGCCTGAGTTTTTTTTTTTTTTTTTTTTTTGGTTTTTCGAGACAGGGTTTCTCTGTGGCTTTGGAGCCTGTCCTGGAACTAGCTCTTGTAGAGCAGGCTAGTCTCGAACTCACAAAGATCTGCCTGCCTCTGCCTCCTGAGTGCTGGGATTAAAGGCGTGCGCCACCACCGCCCAGCAGAACCTGAGTTTTTTGCAAGAGCAGCCAGTGTTGCTAAACACTGAGCCTTCTCTCCTTCTTGAGTTGTTTTTCTTTTTTCTTTCTTTTTTTTGGTTTTTCGAGACAGGGTTTCTCTGTGGCTTTGGAGCCTGCGCTGGAACTAGCTCTTGTAGACCAGGCTGGTCTCGAACTCACAGAGATCCGCCTGCCTCTGCCTCCCGAGTGCTGGGATTAAAGGCGTGCGCCACCACCGCCCGGCTTGAGTTGTTTTTCTTGAGTTCCCTGGATTCTTAAAGAACTTTAGACATTTTCTGAGGTCAGAATTTATTATTCTGGCAAATTTTACATGTAAAAACCATGCCCATCTTATAGGTTGTTTAAGAAGTATATATTTTAAAATTATGAAATAATGCTCACTCATAACTGATAGTTGGATACTTACCTTCTCTGGTGATTCATGGAATTAGTTTGGTTGTTTTTCCAGACTGTTCTATAGTAACAATACAGACACAGACAAGCAGTGGTGCCTTTTCCCATGTTTGTTGGTGGAGCATACAGACATAAGATACAATAGGATCGGGCGGGAGAAATGGCTCAGCGGTTAAGTGCACTGGCTGCTCTTTCAGAGGTCCTGAATTCAATTCCTAGCAACCACATGTGGCTCACAACCATCTATATTGAGATCTAGTGCCCTCTTCTGGTGTACAGGCAGAACATTGTATACATACTAAAATAAATCTTAAAAAAAAAAAGATACAATAGGATTTTGTTATTTGTACTTCTGCCCAGTGCTCCCTCCACATTAAAGTAATTTTTGAGGATTTCGTGTTAAGTTTTTCTCAAGATGTGTTTGATACATGTTTGCATAAATAACTATACTTTTAAAGCAAACATGACATCACATTATAGGTGTTGTTCTGCCAGTTGAATAAATATTGGTGATGTCCATCTTTTGGAGTGGCTGCATTCGTACACGCATTCATTCCTTTACTGTATTCTTTCCTCCTGTGGTAAATATCTTAATATCTGCAGCAAATGCTGTATCTACATACCTGTTGCCTCTTTGCTCTGTGTAGTTATTTTAGATTTCAGTTTACTAATTTGGAGTTGTACACATTTTAAGTTTTGGTAGTTACCACAAAATGCTGTGCCAAGTTACCATTCTTCTGGCAACATAAGATTGCATGTGTAGTGTCCTTTCCCTTGCTGCTAACAGTTTAGAGACTTGCTGTTCTCATTACCAGACCTTCTCACACCTGCTAAACGGGCAGTGACTGAGGCTGAGGGGTAGCAGGAGTTTCCTAGGGTGAGGGGTCAAGGGCTTCTTCTACATAGGGATATATACACCTGGGACCTCTCCCAGATCAAGGCTGCAGCCCATCTTAGATTATGCTGTTTTGTGAGCTTTATTTGTAGTTACAGACAAAGTGTTTGGTATGTCATCTTGGTGTTTTCCAGGTAGCAACTGGAAAGTGGAAGAAAATAAGTAAATACTGTCCCCTCGACCTCTACTCAGGGTAAGAGTCACTTCTCATTTGTTGTTTTGGTTGGGTGGTGCCTGCTAAGGGACAGCCTATGAGGTAGGGGTTTTGAGGGTTACTTTGTGAAGTGTTGATGACATGTATGTGAGAAAGAGTGTGTGGGCATTAGAGGCATGTTCTGTGAAGTGGGGATAGTGGGCATCTTCTACAAGGGAGGACCTGGGGGTGGTGAGGTGAGGTGAGGACAGATATTTTGTATTGTGGGGAAACTAGGGTGTATTCTGTAAGCTGGTTGAAGTATTATCTGAAGTGTTGAGAATGGGGTATGTTCTGTAAAGTGGGAGTGTTTGTGAGGTTGGAAATATATATGGAGATTCTATGCAGTGTGGGGTTCAGTGAAGTGGGAAATGGAAGGTATTCTGTGAGCTGGGTGTGGCTTTGCTCTGTCTAACGGGGACTCTTTGTCCATTCCAGAAAACAAAATGTTGCTGTTTTTCCTATGAGAACCAAATCAGTTTGGCAGTGCAGTAAGGGAGAATTGATTTACCTGTGCCCCTAGGCTACATGTTATGAAGCAAACAGTAATACAGAGCATTATTGAGAATTTATAACTTATCAAACCTGAGTCAGGAGCTGTCCTTGGAATGTTTATAATGCAGCCTTTTCAGAGCTGGCTGTAGGTGCCAGTGCTGATGTCCTGTTTGCAGTGTGACCTCAGGATGTGGTTTGGAATCCTTGTTTAGGGTGGGTTTGCCTCTCTAGGAGACATGTAGATTTCATGTGGGGTGAGAAAGCGGCTGTGTTCAGGGACACTGATGGAGGGCTGGGGTACGGTCTGGAGCATGAGTGGCAACAAGGAAGAGACAACAGGTGCCAGTTGCTTTTGAGTAGGGCAGAGGGCAGGAGGGGGTCAGTCCCACAGTCCCCCAAGTGGAGGGAGGGTGAGAGGTCCCATGTTCCTGCCCTTTGCAGAGGTCTGTCACGGCATGTGATCATGATGCCCGAGGACGTGTTCCAGCCTCTGCAAACTGCAGCTGAGGAGCTAGATGGGCTCTGAGTGATTGGTCTACCTTGGCCTTCTGGTTCCCTGCAACTGTGGGATCCCTCATGACTGCCTTTGGGCCCTAGACCAAACTCCCCTCATGTGCTCAGGGCCATAGTTACTGGGAGCTCTAGGTCCCAGCTCGGTTTGGAACTGTGTATGAATATGTGTGGTGAGCAGGCTAGCCCACTGCCCTTAAATCATTTAATGCTTTGTCCTTCCAGAAACAAGCAGCGCATGCACTTTGCCTTGAAGAGTCTGCTGCAGGAGGCGCAGAACAATCTGAGGATATTTAAGGTAAGAGCTGTTTCTATTCCATGGTGGTTTCCTGGCAAACCTACCACACTATGATCCTGGCCACAGGTTCTGTGACCAGATATGTTGGGGTGTCCAAGCTGGTTTGCCTCAGACCAGGTCTCCATGCCTTGACCTTGCAGGAGGGGGAGGCGTGGCTGAAGGAGGGGAGGGGACAGGCAGGGCTAGCCTTGGCAGGAGGTGGTGGCTGTGGCCATGCTGAGAATGCATCTCTAGAGTCCCCTTTGCTATTGTCCCAGTGGACAGCAAGTTGGACTTGAGGCAGCGAGGAGCTGTGTGAGGGAGCAGGACTGAGAATGGACTTTCCAAAGCCCGTGTCTTGCTGGTCTGGGAAAATGACTGGTGAACTGGAGATACTGTCCTGTCTTGGGGCTGTGTGCCTGGTGCCTTTATGAAGAGGGTGGGACATGGACGGGTGTTAGCCAGACCTGACAGAACTTCCTCACCCTGGAGGCTGGTCAGAGTAATCAGCATTCTTTGCTGTCTGTTTCCATATCCCCAGATCCAGAAAAGGAAGACAGTTTTAGCTAATTTCTTTTTTTCTCCATATTTTTTTTAATTGTTAAAAGAAAAATTTACATTTATTCCCCTTGTCCCAGGCCCTCCTGATCCCCCACTACCCCACTACCCTCCCCCTGCTTCCTTGAGATGGGGCAGGACACCCTACCCTGTGGAAAGCCCAAGGCCCTCTCCTCCGTCTCAGCCTAAGAAGGTGTGCATCCATATAGAATAGGTTCCCAAAAGGCCAATACATGCAGAAGAGATAGGT
>JAQHUG010000247.1:369668-398602 GCA_028555095.1 Dicrostonyx torquatus | reverse complement strand
AAAAGACCATGTGTGACCTGTGGGTGTGTACTTGCTATGGTGCTTGTATGGAGACAGGACAGTCCTTTGATTCAGTTCTCTTTCCACAGAAGGATCTGGGAATCAAATTAAGGTTGCCACTGAGTGACCTCTCTCTCCTAATTTTTTTACTTTGCCAGGCAGTGGTGGTGCATGCCTTTAATCCCAGAACTCAGGAGACAGAAACAGGCAGATCTCTGTGAGTTGGGGCCAGCCTGATCAACAAAAGCTAGTTCCAGCATAGCCAGGGATGTTCAGAGAAATCCTGTCTGGAAAAACCAAAAGAGATTAGGAACCTGGTATTTAAATCCTGGAGGGAGATAAATCCCTTTAACTTTGAAGCTCATTTCTGAATCTGTCAGGCTACTTTTGAGGTAGCTGTTGCTTCTGTAAAAATCAGCATGGAAGAATCCAGAGATTAGCCAGCCCTTCCCCAAGAGGTGGCTTAAGGAAAGTGATATGTGATGGCTTTTTAATTTTTTTATTTTTTTGGTTTTTCGAGACAGGGTTTCTCTGTAGCTTTGGAGCCTGTCCTGAAACTAGCTCTTGTAGCCCAGGCTAGCCTCGAACTCACAGAAATCCACCTGCCTCTGCCTCTAGTGTGTTGGGATTAAAGGCGTGTGCCACCACCGCCCGGCAATAGCTTTTTTAAAAACAATATAAAAACTTTTTTTTTTTTTTTTTAAATTTTCTGAGTCAGGGTTTCTCTGTGTAGCTCTTGCTGTTCTGGAACTCCCTCTGTAGATCAGGCTGGCCTCAATTCAGAGATCCACCTGTCTCTGCTTCCAAAGTGCTACGACTAAAAATGTGTGCCACCACTGCCCAGGTTAAAATTAAAAATTAAAAGCAAATTAATCTCTTTTACTTTGTGTGTGTGTGGGGGGGCACAGGACAATTTGCAGTTCTAGCTTTCCATTATGTGGGTCCTTGGCTTTAAACTGAAGTCATTAAGCTTGGTGACAAGTACCCTTATCTACTGAGCCATCTTGCTGGCTCTGTCGTGCTCTCTAAAGCAGTAGGCAGCAGTACCATGAGTTCAATATGGTGAGTCCTGGCAGCTCTCTGTCTGATGCTGTGCATTTGCTGCTCCCTGAAATTCTGCAAACCATCAAAGCAGAACATTCCTGAAGCCATGATGGTCCAGGCTTGGAGAAGCTGCCTGAGTGTGGTCAGTGATCCCATCTGGACACTTGTGCTTAGAGACTGTAGGATTCAAAGGTCTTATAGAGTCTCTATGCTACCTAGGTTATGGCTATGGCAGATGTCCTGTGAGATCTTTGAACGGCCATATTTGTATGTGTAAACTTCATCTCTGGATTTCACATTTACAATGTCCCTCAAGTCTAGACCCTTGATGCTGGGGTAAGGTGTTGCTGTGAGGATTCCCTGACCACGTTTGGGCCTGGAGGAGGGCCCAGCTTCACCATGAGCACAAATGACCCTACCCTGGATGTCAGTTGACTAACTCAGCTCCACTGTGGTCACCCTCTTCTTCCTGCCTAGCATGGTGAGCAGTGCCTTAGTTTGTCCCTTGGACAGTACCTAGACAGGAGTCTCTGGAGAGGCACCCCAGGATCTAATGAGGAGAAGATAGCCATACCTCCCAAGGTCAACTTACTCTCTTGACTATCACCGCTCTCCTGAGACCCTAGCTTCACACACCCACTCATTGCCTCAGTGTCTCAGCTGTTGCTCTTTGAAGGCATTTCCACTTTGTGCCATAGTTCTGGGGAAACTTTGGTATCTTCGGTAAGAGCCTTACAGGTGCTGTGATGTTGTGTCTACTTGGACTGGAGGGTGTTCTAGAGGACCCACCATGTGGCTTAAATATGAAGGCATGTAGTTCAGAGACCCTTGAGATGCTTCTGGCATTGTCCCAGCTCAGGTCTTGTCACAACCCATTGTTAGAATGCGTCCTTGCTTGAGCGCTTGGACTGAATGCTGTGTGGTAAGGAACAACTTTTTGGGGTTCTAAGAAGAAGGTCAGCAGTTTTAAAGCAGGAAAATTTCTATGTCAGGAATCTGGTCACTGCTCTTACCACCGACTCTGGGGTCTGTGGGGCCTAGTCCTGACCCCTGGACACTGCTTGGGCCCTCAAGTAACTGGGGATTTGTGGACATCTGTGGCTTGTGCTCAGTATTTTCTCAGACATGCTGTGAGATCATTGTCTGATGGTGTCAGTCCAGGGCGCCTGAAGTTTCTGAACCTTTCTTTCTCTGACTCATGCTTAGTGATACAGCATGGAGAGTAGGGTTCTTCAGAGGAGCTAGTGTACAGCAACCCTGACGAGCCTCGTCTAAAAACAGTGGGGTCCTCTGTTTGTGCTCTGCCCTGCTGGTTTTTGTCAGCTTGTGTGATCCCTCTCCCTTTCTTCTTTTTCCTGCCTGAAGAATGGCGAGCTGATTTATGGTTGTGGTGATGCCCGGAGCCCTGTGGCTGACTTGAAGGAGCTTGCGCACCACTTGAAGCCCTTCTTCTTTCCTTCCAATGGCTTGGCCAGTGGGCCTCACTGCACAAGGGCCATGATCCGGGAGCTGGTGCGTGTTATCACGAGGGTGCTGCTGAGCAGCTCAGACAAAGGCCGAGCAGGTGTCCTGAGGCTTGGGCTCCAGGGCCCACGTGTCTGTGAAGCCAGCCCTTTCAGCAGGAGCCTACATCACCAAGGTAGGGCTGGGCCTTCTCCAAGTGGGTTGTGGGTCTACAGTTGTACTTAGACTATTACTCTCCATAAGTAGCCAGAGTGCCACCTACAATGTGACTTTTGTGTTCCTGCTTGGCTTTGTGGCACCTATGGAAGTGCTGTCTAGTTCTGTAATGGTTCCACAGAATGAGGCTTAGCTGACTCACAGAGAGTTGAGACTTGCTTTTCACCTTTAGCTGGGTTTTTAAGCTGCTTGACATGGACTGTATAGTTCCTACTAGTACTGCCTGTATCCTGTGTGTGCGCTGCAGTGAGTCCGTGCTCCATTGTATGTTTCCCTTCTGACCATCATCCTGACTTTGGATGCAGACTCCTTGGTCTGCTTATCAGACAAGAACTGAGACCAGGAGTCCTTTGTTACCGGGCCTAACACTGTGGAGCAAGGACAGGCTTTCAGGGTCCCTGGCTCCGGCTTGCCTTCCTGGTAAATAGGAGGGGGTTGGATCAGCTCTGCCACTGCAGTGTTATGACGCCGACTCTCAGGAGTCCTTTGAGTTTGATAGTGAGTGGCCTGTGTCCTTCAGAAACTCTACAGGCCTAGCCTTCCTTGTTGCTTCCCTATGCCAACTGTCTTTTTTTTTTTTTTGAAAAAAAATTTATTTATTATGTTTATAGGCTTCTGGGCACCAGATCTCATTATAGATGGGTGTGAGCCATCATGTGGTTGCTGGGAATTGAACTCAGGACCTCCAGAACAACAGTCAGTTCTCTTAACCTCTGAGCCATCTCTCCAGCCCCGCCAACTGTCTTTTAAATGATTTTTTCTTATTAAACTAAGTGACTGTTCTGGGGTTTGAACTTGTTATGAAAGCTATTCCTTATTGTTGAAACTAAGCCTATAGTCTGGGCACATTGCTGTAGAATGTGTCTGGAAGGACACAGATAGTTGCTGGCACCTAGGTGATCAAGTGACACCAGAGGCTTCTCTCACAAGCCTTTCTCACACTAATGGGCAAACAGGCCTAACTCATGGGTGAGCAGTATTTGAAACAATGAAATCATACTCATGTTTTCTTGTAACCCAGTGTTTTTTTTTTTTTTTTTTTTTAAATAGCACGAATCTGTCAACACATGTAGTTTTTTATCTTTTAGCTACCATGATTGGGGTAGACATTCACTTTCATGGACACCTGCTGTCTTGACATAGGGCATCTGATGTGTGACTGAGAGCATCTTGCTGGAGTGTCTGAATAGACATTGTTCCCTCCCTTGTCTTTTCCTTTAGTTGGTTCTTTCTAAGAGACCTCAGCTAAGATGATACTGTACAGGTCATTGTGAGAGAGCATGAGTGAAGGATGGAGCTTTGTGTTCTCAGCTGTCCCAGTGAGGACAGGACCTTGCTAATGGTCTTGACCACTATCTATCACTTTGTATGTTTAGTTCATATTGTGGCAGCCAGACCCTGTCCCTCTTGATAAGTGAGCTTAATGGTTTTTGGCTCTGGAAACAGGGTCCCAGTTGGTCTTGAAGGTGTGAGGCTATTGTGATCTTTGCAGTTCTGGGCCTTGTCTCACGTAGAATGATTGTCTTTAAGCTTACATATAAAGTGACTTCTAGGGCATGGATGGAGTTAAAGGATATTCTGGGTCGGTGTTTGGACAGCACAGACCCAAGGGGAGAGGCACAGTCTCCATCTTTTTTGTGTGTAGAACCACTAGGTGCAAAGGGTAATCTGTGCTCTATCATCTTTGTAGCTTTATAAGGAATTCAGCTTCTGCCCTCAGTGCTATGCTGGGGCCCAGGCTATGTCTGTAATGCCCAGTGGTTAAGCCCAGGGTGAATTCTGCTGTCTGCGCCGGCCTGGGTCTCCCTCCACAGTCTTCAAGTTTTGATAATGAACCTGCTCTTGTTCTCCCTTGATGTTCTTGGTAGGAAAAAACACCCCAGAGCACTCGGGGTTACCGAAGGGCTGTCTTCTATACAAAACTCTCCAGGTGCAGATGTTGGACCAGCTGGACATTGAAGGCCTCTACCCTCTATACAACCGGGTTGAGCGCTACCTGGAGGAGTTTCCTGAGGAGAGGTGAGGCTGGTGTCAGAGAAAGCTATGAGGCTAGGCTGGTTAAGGTTGCCTGAACTTCAGAACAAAACGAACCTCCCAGACAGAACCTGGCTCCAGAAGACCCCTACAACCAACTCTCTGTTGAGGAGATGTGTGTGTTAGGGTCCATATGAGATTAGTGGTCCATCACTGAGACACTAAGAAATAAAGAACTTATAAATGTGACCATTCCAAAATTCATATTTCAGGGCCTGGCCTGCAGAGGGCAGTGTTGTCCCACAGGTTGCTCCACTTAGCCCACTGGCTTTGCAGCTCCTGAGCTTCTCTGTCACATTTAGGGCCCTGGGCCCAAGTTCATACCTGCAGTGTCTGATGGGCAGTTCTCTTTGTACCTCACTGGCTTTTACCTAAGAGTGTGTGAACAGCTGAGGGCTAAGCCTGGCTCCCCTGAGCCCCAGGGGTTGTTGAAGATCTTGATGGTACAGAATCAGGCTTAATGAGAGCAAGCAAGGTCTCTTAGCTGCCTCTGAAACAGAACATGTAATTGTTAGACTGGGCCATGTGATACAGAGTGCATTAGTAAGTGAAAGTCTCCAGGAGCTTCATCATCCTGTTTATGTGGTCTTGGTGCTTTTCCTTCAGGAAAACATTACAGATAGATGGGCCTTATGATGAAGTATTTTACCAGAAGCTGCTTGATCTGTCTACTGAGGATGATGGGACAGTGGCCTTCGCATTAAGGAAGGTGAGTAGACTCATTGAGAAGCACTGCATTCCTGAGGTGTTAGCACTCAGGGTTAATACCCCTCCCCTCCACAACAGTGATAGCCCAGGACTCAGAGATTGATTGATTGATTGATTTTTGTTTTTTCGAGACAGGGTTTCTTAGTGTAGTCTTGGTTGTCCTGGAACTCGCTCTGTAGACCAGGCTGGTCTCAAACTCACAGAGATCCACCTGGCTTTGCCTCCTGAGTGCTGGGATTAAAGGCGTGCGCCACCACCGCCCGGCCTAGAATTCAGAGATTTAAAGCAGAGTGACTGAAGCGTTTCTCAGATGGGCTGGGGCAGCTAATGGAGAGGGAGGGTCTAAGTGAAATTTCTCTTGGCTCTGTTCTTCTCTTCAGAGGCAGGCCCTAGTGCTTGGTGGTCCCAGCCCCCACTTTTGGGAGCCTGACAACTATGCTGTGTCTGAGGCTTGAGAGAGGGATTGGGAAGGTCTTATAAAGCCAAGGCCACAGAGGTTGAGGTGCAGGGTGAAACTTTCTTAAACTGGGGGAAAGCTCTGGGTCACGGTACAGCAATGGAGGCTGCCATGTCCAGCTGTGAGTACCTGAAAGGAGGAAGAAAACCCAAGTAAATGTAGTCTTAGCTACACAGCTACCTAGAACTGGCTGAAAGAAATCCATTGGGAACATACAAAGTGCTGGTATCTAGGCATTGGCTCTGAGATGGGCTGCTGATAGGTTTTCATGTCAGATGTACCATCACATGCCCTCATAGATACTTATCCCAGAGAAATGAGGACTTATGTACAGAAGAGCTGTGACAACTCCTGTGTTTTCAGCACATGCCATACTAGCTTAGAAAACACTGGTGCAGCTGCACTTGCAGCTCCACTCATTGCTACATGAATGGCTCAGGGGAGCTCTTCTGAGCAACAGAGCGGTTCTCAAAGGGCCCATAGCGAGGATTTTGTGTGCAGCAGTCTTTGAAAAAGACATGGATTTTCGGTTACTAGGGTTGGGAAGGGGAGGTGCTTGTGGTGGTAGCTGCAGACACCACATGTATATATGGACTTGGAGACTCTGAACAGCCAGATCAAGGTCATGCTCACGTCTCCTGATGCTCCAGTGTGGTTTTGAGATGTTACTCTTGGTGAGAACTGGGCAGAAAGCTTGAGGGCTCAGGGTTGGAACATGGAGTTTTGTGCTTATACTCTTTCTCTTTTTAAAATACTGTTTTAAAAATCCATTTGGTGTGTGTGTGTGTGCCATGATGAGAGTGTGGAGGTCAGAGGTCAACTTCAGCACTGTTTTTTCCTACATCATGAGGGTTTTGGGTATTAAACTCAGGTTGTCAGGTTTGGCATCAAGTTTTCCCCACTGAGGTGTCCCACTAGCCCTCTTGTTCTCTTTTTGAGGCAGGGTCTCACTGTGTAGCCAGGGGTAGAACTAGGTTGTCATTTCTTTGGCCTCAGCCTCCTGAGTGCAGTACATCCATCCAACTGCTCCATTTCTCTTTTAGGGATGGATATAGGTTCAGGTAGTTGAGACTGGACACAGTGCTTCATAAAGCTAAAACAGGCGTAGTGAGCCGGGGGAACCTGCTGCAAAGCTCTTTTGCTCTTGTTTCATCTCACTGAACCAGGTGCCTCTGACAAATACTGTCATCTTAGGATACTGGGCTTTCAGACTTCTAACTTTTTGAGCACTGGCTGGGGTGTTTTTTTCCTACCAAGAACATCAAGGGAGAATGAGAGCAGGTTCATTATCAAAACTTGAAGACTGTGGAGGGAGACCCAGGCCGGCGCAGACAGCAGAATTCACCCTGGGCTTAACCACTGGGCATTACAGACATAGCCTGGGCCTCAGCATAGCACTGAGGGCAGAAGCTGAATTCCTCTTGTCTCTTGGCAGCCACTTAGCACTGCTCTTGTAGTTCAGGAACATCCATCAACAGGATACAAATGAGAGGGACTGTATCTCAGGAAAACTGTCCCAGAAGCAGATGTGGGGAAGTGGTGGGGTGATGCTCCCCATCAGTGTGCTGACTTGTGTGTTCCACTGCTTAGTAGCTTCTTTAGTTCACCTTCACTCCACGGTTTGAAGTTACCTGTTTGAATTCTTTCCATGGTGCCGTGTCCAATTCACCCTACATATTTAAAGTGTAAAGCTACTCAATTGTTTGTGGCCCCAGCTGGCACATGATACAGGACTTGGGGGTACTTGAATTATAGTTGTTTTTCCCAGTGTGTTCTTTGGGTGTGGTAGGCAACATTCTAGGCAAGCACTCTACCAGCTCGCTCTAGCTAAGACAGTTTTCAAAGTCCCAGTTTCGAGTATTGTTTTAGACATGCTTGTCAGATTCATTTGTGTGTTGGACCCTTATTGCCTGACTTTCTCACCCACTCAGATCAGTCCTCTTTGTCCTGTTTTATCAGCAATTTCATGCCATGTCCTTTACTTACAACCATATCACTTAAAAAACACCCTTGGCTGTCACTGTCTCTGCCCTTGCAGTCCCGAGCAACTGTATTCTTTCTCTAAGTGTTGCAGATAAACGAGACAGTCATTGTGTGAGCCTTTGTGCACAGCTTTGACATAGATAGCTTTCAGATTTCATCTCCGCATTCTCTTTCATGGCTCAGATTCCATTACAGTGGACATACTGTAATTTAGACACCTGCCCATCAGTTGATGGACATCTCAGTTGTGACCACTTTTACAATCAGCGCTGTTGTAAATATTTGTGCACAAGCTTTTATGCGGCTGTATATTTTTTTCTGCGGCATATGCCTAGGAGTGGAGTTGCTTGGTCCAAATGGCAATATGTTGTGTGTTGTTTGGGCTAGCTTTAAACTTGGAATCTTCCTGCTGCCATCTGCGTAGCTGAGATTACAGGTATGCATCATACACCTAGCCTCCTACTTAGTCTTTCTTTGGGATGAAGTGGGTGAGTGGTGTAATGGTCTCCGATAGGTTTTCCTTTATATGTTACTTGACCTTTTTCTTTTGCAGCTCTTAATATTCTTTCTTTTGTTCTGTATGCTTTGTAAAAATATGGAACGCTTCATGAATTTGCATGTCATCCTTGCACAGGGGCCATGCTAATCTTCTCTGTATCGTTCCAATTTTAGTATATGTGCTGCTGAAGCGAACATGATGGTCTCCATTTGCTGTAAAGAAGGCTTCTTTGATGGGGGGTGGGTAGCGACAGTCATCAGTGGGTATAAGGATAAGATTTAGAATGTAGTAATGAATTACGCTCGACTAGCAAAGTGGTAGCAGTAGATTCTTTTCTAGGTCTGTGACCTCACTGTCCCTGAGAAACTGGTAGAAAGATCATAAGAGTCAGAGTATGAGGCAGTCTCCTGTGAAACAGTCTCTTCTAGAAATAGCTGCATAAAAAACCACTGCAACACTTTCAATGTCAATTGACACATTAAAGTGGAATGGGGAAGTTTGTAGTGTCCCCTCCCTAGACAAAGAACTATAGACAACTAAAGAAGAAGAATTCGTCCTTATTGGTTGTCCAACATAGTGGTCAGCTCTGAAATCACAGACACACAAACAACTAAAAACAGACTCAGCAGGTTGTATTTATATATATTTGTGCACATATATATTTATGTACATACATATATGCATATAAAAATAAAGAAAAAGAGGCTATCCACATGAGAGTGGGGGTGGGTGGAAAAGGTTTGAGGAAGGCAAGGCGGGGAAGTGATTGTAATTCTTTTTTTTTTTTTTTTTTTTTTGAGATAGGGTTTCAAACTGTGTAACAGTCCTGGCTGTCCTAGAATTTGCTTTATAGACCAGGCTGGCCTTGAACTCATTGAGATCTGCCTGACTTTTCCTCTCAAGTGCTGGGATTAAAGGTGTGCACCACTACTGTCTAGCGGTAATCCTACTTCAATTAATTTTTTTTTAAAATGTTGATATTGACATTGTTTTATTTTCACCTTCATAAGCACCTCTGTGAGATGTTTTGTAAATGAATTTATGCTTGGTAGGTTTCAGTGCCATATGGTTGCAAAGCAAGAGATTATTTATTTAAACATTTTCATTTTAACTTTTTGAGCCTTTATTTCATTAACTGTTTGGATTATGAAAAAATAAAATCTAAAGAAGAGTGTTCAGAAAAAAAAATGTATAGCCCAGTGAGCAGAAGCCAACCAGAGCCCCTGTTGGAACTGCTTCTCAGTCTCAACTAAGATCTCATATGCAGTCTCTCTAGCTGGAGTCTGACCTGTGTTCCTGTGCAGTGCTTTGTTCTGCTTTGAGCATCTCGTATATGGAGTCATGCTCTCGTATATGGAGTCATGCTCTCGTATATGGAGTCATGCTCTCGTATATGGAGTCATGCTGTGCCTGCTCTATGTGTCCTGTGATGTTTTCTCTAATAATGGGTGAGCCGTGCCTTTGCTGCATATCCTTTTTTTTTCAAAACAGAAGTAATACAATTTTAATTTCAATATTTATAATACACAAATTAGGAAGTAAGAATTCTAAGTACAACTTTAAGCAAGTCACTTGTCTTCCACTATAATAATAATATAAACTACTTAAAGACTTACAAATTCAGAGAGTAAAACAGAAACAAAAAACTATGTACTTTCCCTGCCTGCAGGCAAAAGATGGGAAATACTGTCCTGAATAAAAACAAATGCTCTTAAAGCTTCGACATCCCACTCCCAGCCACACCCCATTCCATTGTTACACAGTGTGTTTCTGTAGTCAAAGGACATGCGCACACACTGACTGCCTACACACAAATGAGACACTGCACACAGCCCAAACAAGAAGAGTAACAGTCACCAGGGACCATGGACATACAAACCAGTAAGGAAGGTCAGGCTAGCAAAACATTACTACAAAACTAGTAAGTACAATGGCCAACAATTGACCTGTTTTCAAATTTCACAGAGTTAAAATCCCTAAAACCAATACTACCCCTCCCCATTGCCACCCTCCAACACCCCAAAAGAAAACTTGCTGAAACACTGGTAAAGTTTGTTTCACAATAAATGTGAAAGTTCATACTATATAATCTCTTAAAATGAACCTTTTCATCCTTTCCACAGCATGAAACTGTTATGGCTTAATTATATTAAAAGTAGAAAAGTCTTTCCCAAAGGAAATACAGTCTGCAAAGATGCACACGCATTTCCTATCAGTGCTATGTCTTACTTAACAACTGCATGACTCGCCTTTGCAGTCAAGAGCTGTTTGTGGAAAAACTGAGGTTATAGTGTTTGATTCAGTCTAACCATAAACTGTACGGCCCTTAGTTTGGTTTAGGATTCTTTTGCAAGATAAAATAACCTTGGGGTTCACTTAGCAAGTTATACCTCAGGTCCCTGACTATATTGTGTAAGTATAGCTGCATGTTCTTATTTGCAGTGATCCACGAATGGGTGGATTTAGGATTTCCTTCTTTACTGTATGAAGTTATAGTTTTAGGTGCCCTCAGCATTAGAATTAATGTTTCAATTGTCATTTATCATTTCAAGTGGCTTTTTATCTTTGGATATACTTTGTACCTTCAAATTCCCTTTTTCTGTCTTAGCAGAACTTCTCTAGTTTTTTTTTTTTTTTTTTAGGATGTTTTTCTGTTTAGTCTTGGCAGTCCTGGAACTCACTTTATAGACCAGGATGGCCTCGAACTCAGATCTGCCTGCCTCTGCTTCCCACGTGCTGGGATTAATGGCGTGCGCCGCCACCACCTAGCACTTCTCTAGATTCTTGTGCTTAATATGCCTTTTCCATCTTTTTGTATATTCTTTACGTCATTGGGTGGACATAAAAATGGTTTTTAAAAATACTATTTTATGAGCACGTACACCATCCATGTGTGTGCAGGTGCCCAGAGGCCAGAGGGTGTTGGACCTCCTGGAACTGGAGTTCCAGGTGGTTGTGAGCCACCTAATGTGGGTGCTGAGAACCAAACTTAACCATTGAGCCATCTTGTCAGCCCCTCTAATTTGTTTTTTGTTTAAAAATATTCTGGGTGGTAGATAGATGGATTAACATTGAATTAGTTATTATTTTATTATTGTATTATTAGTAAGTATTGGTAAGTATAGGAGCTGGAGAGATGTGTCATTAGTGAAGAGCCCTTGCTTTCCCTGGAGAAGACTTAGGTTCAGTTCCCAGCATCTACTTCAGGATGAATGGATGCTCACAACCACCTCTAATTCCAGCTCTTGTGGGTCCGTTGCCTTTTTTTCCCCCTCTGAGAACATTTCCACACGCGTGTGCATACACTCACATAGCTACACAGACACACACACATTACTTATAAAAGCAAAAAACTCTATCCTGACACTCTGTTACTTAGACTTAAAATTTGAGACAGGGCCGATAGACTTGTTTCTGTCTCTTCTAGATTAGTCACATACGTGCTGGATGGATTCTCTGTATGTCATGTTAGCCCTGTGCTCTGTATTATGTGGCTCTGTTCCTTTTCATGCTACATTCTGGGTATTTTCTTTGATTCTTCTATTTTAGCAATTCTTGGTATCTTTTTCTTCTCTCCATTTCTTCTCTTCTTTGGTCTGAGTCCCTAAGTTGTTACTTTTCTTTGTCCAGCTCCTATCTTTGTGGGTAATTAGTGTTAACACTTCTCAGAAAACAAACTGTGGGAGTTGCTGCTGCACGGAACACAATGGAGGATACATCACACCTCTGGCCACCAGGTCCTAGCTTTCTAACTGGTCAGTTTCACTGCCCTTGTAGTTACTCTGCCTTGTTTACTGTCACACCTGTTAGTTAATCTGATGAATGCTTAATGTTGTTTTGCTAAAACATTTAAATGGCTCATTTTTATGGTTTCCAGTTTTCCTCAGAAGTTGTTTGGTCTGATTCTTTGAGTGGAGCAGCATGTGTGTCTGGTACCTCAACAGCTGGTGTCCCTTTGTGTATATCCGGTTCTGCTATTGTGTTTTTCAGTTTTAGCTCTTTTTACAAAACAAAATAGTCATTATTTCTTTAGAGCACTTTCCACTTCTTAGCAAAAATTGTATTTGTGCCATTATTCTAGAAGTACTTGCTGCCTCACATTGTCTTTCCAAAGAGAATAATAGGTGTGTTTCTGCCAAGAGGACTGGCAGGCTGGTGTCACTGTGACCCAGTTTTGGGGTTGATCCTTCTGAAAGGCTGCAGTTCCTGGGAAGGCCTGCCAGCTTGGGCTCAGGGTGTGAATCTGAATGGAGTAGCAGTGTGCACACTAAGACAGGGCTCATGTGGTTCCTGTCCTGTCAGCTTGAAGGTTGATCTTCCTTTGGAAAACAGACCCAAAGCCTGTTGTCCCTGTCTTGTCAGCAGTGCCTCCATGCAGAGATTTCTGATATCCCATCCAGTTTTTCTAGTTGGCTATTGCCACTGAATTGGCTTAATAACCCACTTGAACAATACTCTAAGTGAAAGTCTCATTCCTTGGTTTTGTGTCTGAGATACATGTGCACATCTCTCCTCTGCACTGAAGAACAGTTATAATTTCATTTCTTTGATTTGTAGCACCAATACCTTTTCATATATAGGACACACACAATATTTGTATGTCAAGGCTGGAGAGATGGCTCATCAGTTAAAGAACACTGGCTATTCTTAGAGAGGACCCTGGTTCAACTCCCAGTACCCATATGGTGGCTCACAACCATCTGTAACTTTACTTCCTGCATCTGAGGCTCTTTTGGCCTCCTCAGGCACTGCACAACATGCAGAAAAAGCACCCACACACATAAAAAATGTCTATGGAGTTCAGCCTGGCCTGAAATTCACTGTTGTTGTAGAGGGTGATTTGAGCTCCTGATTCCTCCAAATTCTGGGATTGTATGTGTATACCACCAAACTGGCTAGGACTTACAGATTCTCCCTGTGATTATCAGATTGGCCATCCTTATCATTTGAATTAGGCCTGTATCATGTAAAGTTCTTGATAGTTGTTTAGGTTTTCAGACTGTCTCATATGGCCTCTTTGTTCTGTACCTTGTTAGACTGACTATGCCTTCAGGGCATTTTAGTTTGAGCTCTTCCTTTTTGTCTTAGAGCTTCTACTGCTGCAACAAAACATCATGACCAAAAAGCAAGCTGGGGAGGAAAGGGTTAATAAGCTATTTTATTAACCTTCATTTCAGAATTGCTGTTCATCATTGAAGGAAGTCAGGACAGGAATTCAAACTGGAGAAGGGGCTGATGCAGAGGCCATGGGTAGATGCTGCTTACTGGCTTTGCTTCCCATGGCTTGCTCAGCCTGCCTTCTTATAAAACCCAGGACTACCCGCCAGGAATGGTACCATCCACCAAGGACTGGGTCCTCCCCAACTCATCACTAAATGAGAAAATGCTTTACAGCTGCATCTCAAGGCATTTCCTCAGCTGAGGCTCCTTCCTCTGATGACTCTATGGCTTGTGTCAAGTTGACACACAAGGTCACCCAGTATACTTTTTGACTGGGCTTCTGGCTATGTATCATGAAATTACAAATTTCTTTGCTAACTGGAGGGTGTGGGGATAGGAGCTGGGTGTCTCTTGCTTCCGGGTTAAGGCCCAGAACAGCCAGCAGGCCTGGTGTGGGTTATGCTGCCCCTTCCCCTCCCTGCCTCAGGGAAGTGCAACCTGAGGCCTTCCCAGTGCAGCACCTCCTGCATCTACAAAATCAGAGAAAATGGTTCAGAGGGAGAGAAGAGCATACTTTCTGTCATCAGGTCAGATACTAGGGCCAGTATACTATCAGTAAAGCCAGTTCCTTTCATGTAACTATAAAAGCCAGATCTGTTTAATCTAAAATACTCAAAAGATGTACCACGGTCCAAAGAACAAAAGGGATTAAAAAAACTGCCTCCAATTATGTGTTGTAGAGGTGACCATGGTAGACACTCTGTCTTTGGTCTCTCCATTTGCCTATCACATGTGTAGTATTGGTACTGGGGTTTCTGGGCAGGTTTATAATGCAGAACTGAATTTGCTTGTCTTGTTCTGTGGAAGAGCTGGTTCAGAAACATGCACCTGTGCTTGGTCCAGCCCTGTCATCACCTGGCAGTTCTGTCTTCGGTTTTCTCTTTGTACAGTGGGATACCTCACTGCAAGCTGAGGATGCAGAATTAATAGATTCATAGCCCTAGAATGTGTCCAATATTGGCTATAATCACCATTTCCCCAAATACACTGCATGCATCTTCTAGAAGGTACAGTGTGTACTACTGAATACTCAAGTATAGTTAACATATGGAAAAGCTGAGGCAACTTTCCCCTTCTCTCCTTCCCCAAAGATAGACTGGTTAACTCGGTGATGACAGGTCACAAGTCTCAGGGATCCGGTTGTGGTCCACACACTTGCAGGAAGAGGTGAAAGGGTATAGTGGAGGCTGGTGTGTGTACTGTATATGTAACAGGGACTATTTCCAACTGTATGTCAGCCATTCTTCTATATCACAGAGAATAGTTGCTCTGTTTGGTGGAGAGGCCTTGTGACTTGGAGCTACCCTCTCTTTCCTCCACAGGTGCAGCAGTACCGGGTAGCTATGACCGCCAAGGACTGTTCCATCATGATCGCACTCTCCCCTTATTTACAGGGCACAAGGTGAGGAACCACTGTATGACACCTTCCTTGGTCTAATAGTTTTGTGGAACAATGATGACAAAGAGGCACCCTTATTTAGAAACCCTGCCTTTTTTTTTTTTTTTTTGAGACAGAGTATCCCTATGTAACAGTTCTGGAACTAGCTCTTTTCTTTTCTTTTCTTTTTTTGGTTTTTCGAGACAGGGTTTCTCTGTAGCTTTGGAACCTGTCCTGGAACTAGCTCTTATAGACCAGGCTGGTCTTGAACTCACAAAGATCTGCCTGCCTCTGCCTCCCGAGTGCTGGGATTAAAGGCGTGCACCACCACCGCCTGGCAGAACTAGCTCTTGTAGACCATTTTTAAACCTCTCAAACAGTGTATTCTTGCTCCTTTTCTGAATAACCAGCATGTTTGCCATCTCCCCACCCCCAAATGTTTGGCTAGTTATTGTCACCTCCCCTAGATTTTAGTGATTCACGCTGAGCCTCTTCGTCTTGTAGCATCTTCAGCATTGATCTTCATGAATGCCAAACCCTACAGACTTCTCTGGAATCTTCCACATGTGACCTGTGTTCCTGGGTTAGGAAACATCTTTCTGATGTTTCTGAGCTTTGTTTCGCAGGAAGGTTCTCTGGCAGGCAGAGACAGTGCTGTGCTGTCTGGTGTCGCATGTGAAAGGACAGTTAAGGCTGAAGGCAGCTGCTCTGGTTAGTTATAAGCCCCTGTCGTCCCTAAGAAAGACCCTGAGCTTAGCTGTGAGGACCCCTTCAGTGGACTGTGGGTCTGTGCTAGAGAACTGCTCCCAAGCCTGGCCAAGGATGCAGCTGGGAAAGGAAAGGTGCTGAGTGCAGGGTGCTCAGGTGGAAGTGGATTCAAAGGTTAAGAGCCTGGAAGTTCAGGGCACCTGAAGGATACACTTGTGACTCATCCCCTCCAGCACGAATGTGTCTATGTGTGTGGTCCACAATTGTTTCATTTGAGGAAAGCTGAATGCTGGGGTCCTTTTCCACACCCTGACTCGACTGCTCAGTAGAAATCAACATTTGCTGTGGGGACAGAGGGATGTGTGTCCAGATGGCTGGAGTCTCAGGATCACCAGCCACCAAGTACTACATCTGCTTCCTTTTCCAGAGACAGGAAGATTGTCTCACTCTTATGCTTAAAATAAAACAAGACTGAAATACCATCACGGCTAGGAAATAGTAGACTCTCAGAGGTACATAGTTGGCCATAGTAGACATGCTCAATCTGATCAGCCTCTCACTTTTGCCTTTTTAATCTGGCAAGGAGTTAACAAGGATGCTTAATGTGCACTTGCCCACCTTCCCAGTGTGTGACCCAGCATAACTTTTTCTCTGACTCTGTTTCTCAAATTCTCACTGCTAGACTCTTTAGAGGCTAGGAAATGTCTTGCAGCATAATTTTGATTTAAAAATTTGAAAACAATGTACAAATAATGATATGGTTGAGTTATGATGATAGAATTTTGTATTAATATTTGATCTCTTAGCATCTCATCCTGAGCCCATTGTCAGGCTTGTTAGTTTATCTCATGTCACAACAAATACACTGATAAAATGAATTCAGTTTAAAGTCCAAGATGAAAAAGGAAAAAAGAAAAGTAGGTAAAAAATCATTTCCATTCTTAAGTGTTTCATGAACACTGATTCAAGCTTATTTAATTTTAAAATGTGAAATGTTTAGAGTTTTTGAAAGTTTGAAAAGCTTTGCCATTTGGCATTATGCCTCCTCATACCTATTTTGTGGAAACTGAGAATTTGGTGACCAATTTGAAGAGGATTCTGAAGAGGAAGAATGGGCCCTGCCCTTAGAGGCTGCCTTACCTGCTAAGGTCAGGTCTCAAGGCCAGACAATAGGGCCTGTGTATCAGGAGGCTCAAAGTTGGTGGTCGAGATCCACTTTGAAGCAGGAGCATAGGAACTAGGGGGATGGCAACAGGACACTCCAAGGTACCCCTACTGCTGTGCTTGTCTGCTTGTGGAAGGAGCTGCAGAGGAGAGTTTGAGACTAGATGTTCTCCACCCCCAATTTTACTTTGGAGAATATATACAGGCATCAGCCTTCTTTGAGGAAGGTGGTGCTGTGCTCCCCAGAATTGTACCTAGCTTCAGGAAATAACATTCAGGAAAACCAGAGATAAATTAGGACTGAGTTCATCCTAAGATGCATAGTAAACAAGGCTGAATTTATATCCCTGAATTTTAATGTATAGCCCACAAGCCTCTGTGGTTGCTACTTGTTTCTATTGTCTTCCTGTTGCTCCAGGCTTTTGAAGAGTTTGGAACTACCAGGGAAGTTCTCGTTGCTACTTGTCCCTAAACCCTGCCATGTCTATTACAAACATGCACTTTGACTTCACTGTGTATCTCCTGGCCTCCCTCGAATCTGGTTAGTGTCTTGGAGAACAGCTATCAAGGTGAAGACAGCAGCTCCAGCCCCCAGATCATTCCAGTACCAGTTTCCAGGGCTACTACAGGGATATGGATATAGTCATGGCAGTAGGGTAGGGATGACTGTGCCCTGGCTTTTGCTGAGTTTTAGCCATAGAGTCTGAAGGAGACAAACTTTTCAGTGTTAAGGGGCTGGTGTACACTGGCCTGTGTCCTTGACTGTCCTGGAGTTGTGGTCAGTTGTCAGACCTGTGATCGAGCCAAATTCAATTTTTCTCTCTATAAGCAGGATTCTGGAGCAACAAATGAGGATCAAGACTTTAGTGTACTTTAGAACAGGCCCATCTATGTCTGTTTGTTCTTCCAACTCAGGAGTTTTTGAATCTTATTTTGTCTGTCTTGTTTTTAATGATTTCTAAGTGTACAAGAGTGGTGAGCATGGAGGAACCAGAACTCCCCAACAGTTCTTTTGTGCCAGCCTGGGATTAGATGCCATTCAGGCAGGAGTATGAATGCTACGTACTGTGTTTTCAGAACAGTTGTATACACTGCAACCTCAGTATCAGGTTTAAAGTTATTCTGAGGTTTTCAAGTCAGTGCTCATATTGTTATAAGCACATGACTTTCTGATGTTTATATAATCCACAAAGGCCCTGAGAAACAAAAAGCATTGAAGATGTGACTTGAGAGTTAACACAGAACTGCTTGCTCTCCAAATGTGAAAAGCATGAAGGAACTGGTTCACAGCAGCAATGGGAAAGCACATAAAGAGAGTCTGTTCTCAGCAGCCATCCAGCTGGCTGCTGCACAGCCTGATCTACTTTTTACTTTTTCTTAGGTTTTGTAATACTTGGCTCACAATAAAGTGACTTTTCCAGCATTTGTTAATATCACTGGAACATGGGGAATATCACTCACGCATTCCACATAATGGCTTTTCCACCTTCGGTTCTTTTAAGCTTTCTTCCCAGACATAGTGTGCTGGCCTGTGGCCTAGCAGTCACTTACCTGTGCTAGTGTTTGAAGCTGCCCAGGCAGTAGATGCACACAGACACAGAATGGGTGCTTTGAAAGCTGGGCAGGGAGGGCCTGAGGGTCTGTGTAATCTGAAATTCTTTTGTTACTTGCAGCTCTGACCAGAGGCCTGTTATCCCCTCATCAAGGTCTCGACTGGCCTTCTCTGTGTCTGTACTGGACCTCGACCTCAAGCCCTATGAGAGCATTCCTCACCAGTATAAACTGGACAGCAAGATCGTCAACTATTACTCAAAGACTGTGCATGCCAAAGATGACTCTGTGAGGTCGACTCGGTTCAAGGAACATGAAGATTGCACATTAGTTCTCCACAAGGTCTAACTTTTTCCCCTGCGGTGTCTTTGAAACTTGAATGTGAAAGCTGAATGACAGAGTTATTTTTGGTTGTGTTGGGTGTTGACTTGGCTGTGAATGTTTTTGCTTTTAACCCCTGCTGAGGTTAGACTGCCTCTCAGAGACAAGGAATTGAAGAGCACTAGAATCTTCTAGGACAAGGAATGTAGGACGTGAGTGCTGTGTCCCAGCAAGCCATCTGTTTTCTTAGAGTGGAAGTGTCCGTTAAACCCCAGGGAAACATCCTGGATAGTTCTTCCAAGCAGAGCTCACGTCTAATTCTCTAATGCAAAAAGCCTTATTATTAAGACCCAAGGTTTGGATCTCCTACCACCAGACTCTTGACATAAAAAACTTGAATTGTCACGAGTATCTTACCGTTTGGATTTTCAAGAAAACATGGATACTACTGGAACTTTCCCAGCTGTTAACTGGTAACATTTTCAATGCAAGTCACACATCAACACAAGCATTGAGTGGTTCCCTGCTGCAGAGCGGTCAGGGGTTAGTGTGGACATTGGTTCTGAGTGGTTTAGACTCAGGTCCCTGTGAGGTACTGAAGCCCATGGCTTTGTAAAGGGGCAGCAGCAGGGAACACAAGACTCAGGTCAGGATGAACACCACTCACATGAGCATTGCTTTTTGTTGTTGTTTTTAAATTCTTCATTATGATTTTTAACTCTAGGGGGAGCTGAGGCGTTCTTTCCTACCTGAAATTGCTGCTGTAGAGGCTGGAAGCAGAGCTGTAACTCAGAGCTGCTGTTGTTGGCTGGGTGGGTGACAGACTGGAGTTCTCCTGGCACTCTGGTGTCTTGGGTGGTTGAGGAACAAGGTTCCCTTCCTCCTAAGCCACATTCATCCCTGGGGATAGCTCTGGGGCATGTTGGGTATGTGGGTCTAGGGCCTTGCTGTTTTCATCAGGGCTTTAGAAGGCTCCTGGCTGGCACTGAGGATTATTTTTAGGGTCACCAAAAGTGTGCCTGGCTGCTATGAAATCATTGGGAGTTTTGGCTTCATTTTTTTATCCTATGGTAGGCTGTACAGACTGATTATTTATATCATCCTTTTGAGAGACAAATGAAGGCTTATTGTAACATAGTAGTAAAAACCATGGAACTGTATGAAAATGCTACATGAAAAATGAAGAAAATATTTTGCTGATTGTAAATTTTTGTGGGAAATTTTGTGATAATATGAGAATTATACTTGTTTGATCAATTCACCTCCTATAGAATTTATTAAATTCTGTCCTAATATTCTAACTATTGAACACTCAGGTAAAGACACTTGTACTTTTGGATCCTTGACTTTCTTTTGACTGGTATATGCTGGGATATGTGCTTATAGCCTTCACTTGAGTCATGTGCTTGAAGGTCATATTCTCATGACTCTAGATGTGCAGGGGAAAGCAGCCTTCAGTTTTGTTTTGACTCAATGTTGACTGGTTTGGAGGCAGACTAGCCATGTGCATGTGTGCATGTGTGTGGTGGAGGTGTTAAGCCTGATGCCACAGTACTGATCTCAGGTATCGGTGGGTCTCAGGCTCTCAGAGCACGAAACTTTTACTGCTGAAACACTAGTTTCTCTTGGAGAATACTATTTAGGAAGAGGCTAAACAATATAGATAGGTGATAGAAACAAACAACCTCTCCTGGGGGTAAAGAACACAGATGGAGCACCTTGCTGATGTGGGAAGGACTCAACCATGTTCTTTTTTACTTGCTTATTTATTTATTTGGTTTTTCAAGACAGGGCTTCTCTGTGGCTTTGGAGCATGTCCTGGAACTCGCTTTTGTAGACCAGGCTGGTCTCGAACTCACAGAGATCCTCCTGCCTCTGCCCCCGAGTGTTGGGATTAAAGGCCTGAGCCACCACCGCCCGGCTATTTATTTATTTTCGAGACAAGGTTTCTCTGTATAACAGTCCTAGCTGTTCTAGAACTTGCTTTGTAGACCAGGATGGCCTTGAACTCACAGAGATCTGTAACTGGAGTTCTCTCCCGTCTACCAGTTCCCTAATAACCACTCTGAGGCTTAATATTAGTTATAAGCTGTTTGGCTTGTTAGCTCAGGCTTATTATTAACTAGCTCTTACTACTTAAATTACCTCTTTTTTTCTTTCTTTCTTGCTTCCCCCTGCTCCTCCCCCAGACATTCCCTGTAGTTTTAGAGCCTGTCCTGGAACTAGCTCTTGTAGACCAGGCTGACCTCGAACTCATGGATATCTGCCTGCCTCTGCCTTCTGAGTGCTGGGATTAAAGGCGTGCGTTACCACTGCCCAGCTTAAATTACCTATTTCTATTAGTTTATATTTTATCATGAGACTTGTGGCTTGGCTTGCTACTTCACATCTTGCTTCTCCAGTGGCTCCTGGCAGCTCTTTGACTCTGCCTTCTTTTTTCTTTTGTATCTGTTTAGATTTTCTGCCTGGCTCTGTTCTGCCTGGCTGTTGGCCAAATCAGCTTATTAATTAACCAATGTAATAAAAACATTCAAGGTATACAGAAGGGCATCCCACATCAGAGATCTGCCTACCTCTGCCTCCCAAGTGCTGGGATTAAAAGCATGTGCCACCATTGCCCTGCCCAATCATGTTCTGATGTGCTCTGCTTAGTTAAGGATGCCCACACTAACCCATCATGTTGGCAGCATAACAACAGGTAATGAAGGCACTTACCAAGAGATGATACAACCTTAGACTGGGTAGTTCTTTTGTGGTGCTGGGGCCTGGAGCTAGGGCCTTGTCCATGTTAGGCAACTGTTCTACTATAGCTACTTTAGCCTTTGTTTTCCTAGACAGTGGCTCACTATGTAGCCAGGGCTGGCTTTAAACTTGGGTTGCTGTTGTGTGCTGGCGTTATAGTCCTGTACCACACTCAGACTGTGGGTGTGTCTTCAGTGAAGTTCCCAGTGAAAGAAACTGTCAAACAGTCCTACTTTGGTAGGAACCAGGAGGAGCGTCAGGACTTCTAGGAGATGTTGATATGCAGACAAGGTGGGTGGCTTTGGACTGGACCATGTCCCATGCTGCCTCAGGCCATCTTGATGTGAGTTTGGAGGAATAGCTCTTGTACACTCGTTTGAGAATGGACAGCCATTTTTGGAACATTTTCTCAAATGTTAAACTTACTTGTTCAAAGCACTATGCATGTTGCTTTTAACATATCTGAAAAGCTTTATTTCTATGCCATGAGAGTTCTGTGTAATGTACCACACAAAAGCATGTTTGAAGGATGTGGTTTCTTATTGGAAAGGAGAAAATGTTCATACTTAACATAGATCACATGTTCCTCAGCTGAGCATCTTATTCCTATACACTTTGCCAGCAGGGAACTAGTCATTTTCTACACAAAGCGATTTTATCAGACTGTCAAGAGCAGCTTCAATTCCAAGTACACCTAGTAGTCTTCGGAAACTCAGAGGAGCAGTTTCTATGATCTTGTTCTTGTCCAGCTCCAGGGCTGTGAAGAAAACATACCTGGTAAGAAACCTTATAGTGCCTGTCTAATAAGATCTTTTCCCCCCAATAGCCAAACAGTGGGATGCACTAGAGACAGGATGGAGAAGACCAAAGAGTACTGTCGCCAGTAACTTGAGGCAGAGAAAATGCTTTGCTCCATACATCTGCAAGGCCTCAGGACAATAGTCCTCTCATGTGCTGTTTGGTGGTTACTGACTGAAGTATATCAAAAAGTGATCTACAAAGTACATTAATGACAGTTTCAACTTTTGATTCTTCCCATGTAAACCCAGATAAGACACTCAGATGGCTTTGTTGGGTCTTCCGGAAAGGGTGTCTGTACACACGGAGAATCCTACCTCGCTCTGGGACTTTGGTGAGAAGATCCAGCTTCGGAAAAACCTTCCCTTCCTCATCTATTTGTATCTTCCAAACAATCACCAGTTCAAACCTGGAAAAAGGCAATGTTTGGTGCTTTTGGAATTCGGAAAGATTAGCCTCTGAGCATGTGGTTTCTGCTGGCGAGGCTCACCTTCTCCTAAAGACTTCTCCCCACAGAGGAAAGCGTGTGATAGTTCTGTAGGACAATTTGGAAACTTGGGCCACAGCAAGACACTTTGTACCCACACCATGGCAAACACCAATGTGATAAGTAATGGGACAGGTGACAGATGCTCCTGGAAAATGATCTGAAATGGTTAGAAATCTGCACACGCTTTCTTCATGGTTGGAATTTTCTTATTCTAGGAGCAGCCCATGTGCCATATGGCAGGAGAAACAGAAATGAAAAGCCCAAAGCCTCAGGACCGAGGAATACAGTCAGAACTCCACACTAGAGGATGAGGCATGAGAAGTGAACTACAATCACATGACAAAGGCCAGATCCAGCAGCCTGTGTAAGGATCTAGGTCCTGAAGAACATATAGGCACATCTGTAAGCACAAAGGCAGAAGGAAAGCAGGAGAGTAATAGTGGCTGTGGGCGAGTGCTGCCAAGAGTCTTAGGTGCCCAGTGTAGAACTGCACCTGTTTATTTTGGCTTCTCTGAGGCTCTGGTGACCTCTGGCTTCCTGCTTCTGCCTTTGTCATACCAGCACACACATACAAACACAGACCTCTACCTTCTTGACTACACAAAGGCCCTGAGGAGAAATGCCTCCAGCCCTGCACTGCTTCCTACATGCTCCCTTCATGGCTACACAGCAGTCTACCTTCCCACTGTTGCTATAATTCCACACATTTCTCCATGGGATATTCTTTAGTCTTCCTTAGGTAACTCTCCTATGGACAGTCCTGGTCCCAGAACCTCTTGCTGCACAGACTTACCCTGGCTGTCTGGCACTGCGGATCTCCATGCAGTGGGAACAGGTGCCCTCTGAGAGGTACACACTATCTGGATACTTCTCCTGCATGTGAAAATAAATGGTTACAGTCTGATCCATCTAGAAGAAATAGTATCCTGAAAGGCAGGAGAAACATTCTGGAGCCTGAGATGAAAGTGTTATATGTGCTATTTGCTGGTGCCCACTCCTGTCCTTACCTATTCTGCCACCCCAGGAGCTGATGGCTATATCCCTTTCCTGAGATCTCACAATATCACTGTACAGCTTCATTTTCAATTTCATTCTATTTCTGCCTGCCTACCACTTGGGATGACTCCTTGCCTCAGGACTTAGATGAGCACCACAGCCCTCAAGCAAGTGTCTGAAGGGCTTTGTACAATGGAGACTTATTCTGTGTCAGCAAAGCCTTTTGAGTTGAAGCTTATGTGGGTACTGGTTGCTGTCCTGTTTCAGCAGATGCACCAAGCCTGTCCATCCTCACAACTCACCAGATAAGCTTCTGCTCGAATCCTTAACATGAGCCAGGCCCCCCCACCCAGCTGCCCATACTGTAGTGGAGGTACCAGGCTCCCTGGTTGCAGTGTTAATGTCTATAGAGAACAGGAATGGGTTGAGTGTCACAGATTTCTAGGTAGGTATGATTTCCTCAGGTAGTATGACTGCTTTGGACATGTCTGCATACTAGTTTTCCACAGCAAAACCTAGGAGGCTCTAGTATATTAGAACTGATATACTCATTTATATCACGATAACAACAAAGTTTGTTTTCCAGGTATTTGAATGAAAGACAGATATGACTGATGTACATAGCAGTGGCCCTTTTTGTCTACTCTTGTGAAAAGAGACTACAGGGTTAGAGGATGAAGAACAAACTCGAAGTTGCCCTCATCATGAGATTTTAGGTCTCAAGCCCACCTTTGAAAGGTCCTTCCATGTATCCCCTCAGTGCCTGAAGAAGAGATGCTTCCCAGGTGATACCGAAGTCAAGCAAGAACTGTAAGGTGCAGCTGTTCCTGGGGCAGCCAGAGAGCCGCTGTCACCATTAGGCTAGGGCTGGGACTTGGGGCAGATCCTTCTAGGACTGTAGAGACTGGCTGGATTAAAGCAGTCTGGGTCCATCAAATAAGGTTCATGGGGACAAAGATGTATTACAACCCTTAAGAGACTACTTCTGGGTAAGCCACTTCTGGCATGGAAAGTCAAGGCTGCCAGCATCTATGCATGCAGCCACCAACAGAGAGCACATCTAGAAACCAACCAAAGCTGGGGTGGACTGGTGTACTGTACAGATAATTACTAATTTCAGCAAGACAAGTTTTTAGGAGAAAAATGTATACCTAAGTGATTTCTGTGGAAAGTGTTGGTTGATGTTTAAACCTCAGGCTCTTCTAAATTAATAACAACTGTTTGAGGAATGTAAAGGAGTTGTGTGTGAACGTGGCAGTTCAGCTTCCAGACTGTGCTTGGCAGCAGCACATGAGGCTCAAGGGAGTACTGGGGCTTGGGCTGGCTCCAAGGTGGGGCCTGAGGCTTGGACTCTAAGCAGGAGAGTGCTGATCTCCATTCCATAGGCCCCTCTGCCACATGAGTAAAAGGAAGACTCAAATTAGATGCTTTCACTAAAAAGTATACTCTTAGCTTTTATAATGTAGACAGCAATACTGACATCAGGCAGAGGGCAGGCATTCAAACGTGTTTCTGGAAAGCTGGGACTGCAAAAGCTTCTTCCATGTAAGTTAAGGTTGCTGCATTTAGCCAGCTTTATTCCTTGCCTGATCAACTCTAGAACGAAGTGAAGAGTAGGAAGGAATTAAAAGCTGACAGCCTGAGTAGACCCCAAGAAAGTAGGAAGGAATTAAAAGCTGACAGCCTGAGTAGACCCCAAGAACAGCACCTTAATAATACAAGTGCCATTCTTTTTCCCCTTAAATAATTTTTTTATTTTATGTGAATTGGTGCTTTACCAATTTACCAATTGGTCTGTGTGAGGTGTCGGATCCCCTAGAATTGGAGTTATAGACAGTTGGGAGCTGCCATGTGGGTGCGGGAAACTGAATCTGGGTCCTTTGGAAGAGTGGCCAGTGCTTTTACCCTTTGAATCATCTCTCCAGCTCCAGAAGTGCCATTCTTAATGACAAAGGCATAGGAGACTTTGAGGGGAAGGCAGAAGAGCTGTGATAAATCATCAAACTAACTATGTAAAGTGATCCTGAAGATGGAGACCAGCTAGTTTTTGTTTTTATTATTTGTTCAGACAGAGTTTCTCTGTATAGCCCTGGTTGTCCTGGAACTCACTTTGTAGATTAGTCTGGCCTCAAACTTGAAATCTACCTGGCTCTGCCTCTTCTGAGTGCATAGGGATTAAAGGTATGCACTCCCACCTCCCAAATGCAATCAGCTAGATTTAAGAGTGACAGAAAACTTGAGATTCACTGTATTTGAAGGACCAAGTAGGCAGGGAGGAGTTAATCATGGTCTGAAAAGGCAGGGGTGTTCACATTGTATCTTAGAGTGTGTTCCATGAAAACCAGTAGGACAATAAAAATGTTCACCAGAAACCATCCACCCGATCTGGAAGCAACACATTTTTTCCATCAAGAAAGCCAAGGCCCAGACATGGGAAACACCTGGCCAGGCTCTGGAAGGACAATCTTGGACATGCTCTGTCTAGTGCATAGGTGTGTTTTGCATGTCACCAGAAGCTCTGCTGTATAGAGGACATGAGAAGCCTGTCTGGGGGAGGCTGAGTTATGGAAGTGGCTATTAGAGGGGCCTCATGCATACTAACCAGCTAGCTCTTGTGCTTCCACTCCAGGGCCCCAAGCTCTTCAGGAGTGCTGGGCCTGAGTGCCACTGAGGAATGTTGAGTCTGTGTTTACTCAGCTGGGTGCCATATGGTGGAATTTGCATGGAAAAACAAAGCAAAACCCTGGTGTTTATGATACAGACCGGGTGGGGTGCTGGCCATCCAGCCGCTTCACACCCAGGGTACTGAGGCACTGGCTGACTGGAGTGCAGAGGAGCTATATTTTAACAGATCTTTGTAGGGCTGCCTGTGCTATGCTGCAGCCATACTGGCTCAATACCATAGAAGAGTGACAACATTACCTCTACCTTACTATGTTTCCATGGGAGCCAACTGCAATTTGAGAATCCCATGGACAGTTTGGGCATCCACAGATGTCAGTTCTTATTGACTTCAGATTATGGCTGAATAATTCATCAGAATGCACAAATAAGGCATATTAAAACAACTAGAACACACACAGTTTTAGTATATACCCAAGGTGGTACAACTATACCATTTTCTAGTTCCCAAATGTTTTCATTACTCTGTAAAGACACTCTGTGCCTTTAGGTGTTGTCCCCAGCACAGAATTAGATAAACCCTACCATTTTTTCTGTTACCGATTTCCTCTTCTGGACATGGATAGAACCCTATAGTATGAACTTTTTGGGGGGGGGGTGATAGGCTTTTATTTAATATATTTTCAAGGCATACCCACTACCTTAAATAACCAGTTAATATTATATTATATAGGTAAATTACTATAGTGTATCTGTTCATTAACCAATAGATACATGGATTGTTTTTACCACTGGCCTACTGGAAATAATACTATGAGCACATTCACAGTCTAAACAATACAATTACTTTTTTTTTTCCAGAGTCTATATATTCCTGGTTGCCCTGGAATTCATTATGCAGATCATGATGGCCTCATACTCAGATCTGTTTGTCTCTGCTTCTAGAGTGATTAAAAGTCTCCCATGTCTGGCTCTATCATTATTATTTAGAAACAGGGTTTCATGCTGTAGCTCTGTCTGGCCTGGAACTTATCATTATACAGACCAGGTTGGCCTTGAACTCACATAGATGGGCCTGCCTTTGCCCCACAGGTGCTGGGATTAAAGGAGTTTATTTAGTTCAAATGATGTGTATGTGTTTACTCATATGTATGTATGTAGGTACCTGTGAAGGCTGGAGTTACAGGTAGTTTTGAGCCATCTGATAAGACTGCTAGGAACCAACAAGGTCCTCTAAAAAGAGAACTACACACTTTTAACCACTGAGCCATCATCTTGCCAGCTTTTTGTATGCATCTTGTATGAACATCTGATTTCATTTCTCTTGGTTATACACCTCAGGAAAACTGACTAGCCATGTGATTGCATTGTTAGCCACTGGAGGAGCTACCAAATTTTACTGGTCGAGAATTTCCTTTTCTATTCCTTTAGCAGCTAGGTTTTGATTTCTTTACATCTTTGCCAACTATTACTTATCAAACATTCTTTGAAATAATTATAGGCATCATATCAGCTGTGAGGCAATATTCTAGAGTCACTTCTCAGATATATGACATTCAAAAATTATCGCTCCAGCCCCATAATGGCTCCCTCAATCAAAATATCTCTATCCTTGTTCTTGGTCTCTGCCCTTCTCCCATCTTGACTATCCTGTTCCCTCAAGTTCTCCCTCTTCCCCCTTCTCCCCCTACTCCCATGCTCCCAATTTTGTCAGGACATCTTGTCTATTTCCCTTTCCCAGGGGGATCTATATATGTTTCTCTTAGGGTTTACCTTGTTACTTAGCTTCTTTGGGGTCATGGTATAGGCTCGTTATCCTTTGCTTTACAGTATCCACTTATGGAGTGAGTATGTGTTCATCAGAATTATCTCCCAAATTCCTTTTTCCTTCCTATTTTTCAAGACAAGGTCTCGAAATGCTACATTGCATTACAGGTGTGTACCCACTAGATCCTGCCCTACTTTCTTTAGCAGTGTAACCTGATTGAAGTTTTGAGTGTTAAGGCTGGAAAGGTGAGTCAGTGGGTAAAGATACCTGACTTCAATCTCTAGGATTCACAAGGTAGAGAGAACTGACTTCTGAAAGCTGTGGACTGTGGCATGCATGTACTCAAACACACAAACAAAAATTATGCTTTCCACACCCTGTTTATTGAGGCAGAGTCTCTCTCACTGAGACTTAGCAATTGCCATTTAGCTAGCTAGCTATGCTGGCAAGCAGGCTCCATGTATCTTGCTGTTTTTGCTTCCATAGTGCTGAGATTGCAAGTGTGTACTACCACACATGTGCAATTTTTTATTTTAGTCATTAATTAATTTTCGAGACAGGGTTTCTCTGTAGCTTTGGGGCCTATCCTAGAACTCATTCTATAAACAAGGCTGGCCTTGAACTCATAGATGCCTGTCTCTGCCTCCCGAGTGCTGGGATTAAAGGTGTGCGCTACCACTACCCAGCTATGTGCAGCTTTTGAAAAACAGATTGATTTATTTTTTATTTATGTGTATCAGTGTTTTGCCTGCATGTGTGTACCACATGCAT
>JAQHUG010000247.1:349246-368813 GCA_028555095.1 Dicrostonyx torquatus | reverse complement strand
AGTTCAAAGCCAGCCTGGTCTACAGGATTAGTTCAAGACAGCCAGGGCTACACAAAGAAACCTTGTCTTGAAAAACAAAAACAACAATTACAACTAATAGATCAACAGGTGGATGTGGTGATACACACCTATAATCTTAGCCTTCCTACCACCTGGATTACACATTTAATGCTAGCCTGGACTGGCACTGTTTCAAAACAAAGGACAAACAATCCACTTTTAAATGACCAACAAAGGATAAAGGTAACCAATAAGAATATGGCAGGAAAGGAGCTTCACTGGCTAGTAAGCAAATGCAGATTTAAGCCGCAAGATGAGTGATAACGGAGTTTTGATAGAGTCCCACTCAGGCCATGGTGACTGCTGGGATCCTAGGAGGCCAGCACAGTCTCTCTGCTAGGGATCATGGGCCTTGGGTCCCAGCCTAGTCATTTGTTGGCTGGGTAACTTGAGAAATCACTTTTAAACGGTTAGCTGCAGCTGTTGTTTGAGTTGACAGAAACTGCATGTGGACATGGAACTGCTGCCTTCATACTCTTCCTCACCCTGCACACACACAGTGCTTTCCCGCAAGGACACTTATTCTGAATTGCTCAAGTCAGAACATGTCCCCTTCCAATGTCTCAGCTGCCCATAGTGTCCCCTTAGACCCAACACAAACCCTATATACATCTTGACGGCTTAGGTGTAGCAGCTGGCACCTGTGGTTCATTCTGGCTCTACTACCGCACCCAGAAGCAATAGCAACCACTATGAGGGCTGCCAGGAAAGGCGTTCTGTTTCTGATGTTTCTGCCTTGGGGGCTGGCTCTCCACCTTTCTTCCTAACTGTAGCAGCATCCAGTCCCTTGTTCATGACCTATAACTTGCTAGGATCATAATTTACCATGGTCCTTATTTTCCCACCTGTCAGAACCTGCTCCTAGGCTGGCCTCGAACTCACAGAGATCCACCTGCCTCTGCCTCCCAAGTGCTAGGATTAAAGGCGTGCACCACCACGGTCCGGCCTTGCTCTTCAGTTCTTATTGGAAAAAACTGGTGTTATAGGTTGTGGCTCATGTTGCACCCCTACCCCCTTTGTGGAAATAAGCAACTCTCCAAGGAGTTGATAGGATTAGTAGCCAGACAGCCTCATTCTTAGAGTTTCACTACAGCTTCTGTGTGGAGAGAGTAAGAAAAGGCGCACTCATACACACCAACAGCCATTTCTGTACCCATCTCTGCACACAGATGCTACAAACAGGTATGCTCTCTGATGGACACCTCTTTTCATGTTGGTGAATCCACAGGCTCAAGACTAAGAAGCTTCAATAGAACTGAGAGAGAGGTAAAGAGTGTGCCTGCCTAAAGACATCTCTTCACCTCTTGTTTGACCATTTCCCAAACACCAAAGAGTCTGATGCCCCTCACCCACATCTCTAAGGTTCTAAAGGCACTTGTGGAGAGACAAAGATATTGACTTCAAGTAAATTCTAAATACTGACAGAGTGGACACAGTGTAGCATCCATATGACAAGAGTCATCTGATTCTAGGCAAGGCTGGCAGGTACCATGATCCTTTTAGTCAGTGTGGCGTGTGGATCAGGCTCACACTCGTGTGGCTGTGTTTTGGATTGCCACTATAGCAAGCAGAGGGTTAGCAATTCTAGAGGAACTCTGGAGAAGAAATCCTCTCACCACAGCCTTCTGAACTGACCAAACCAACCCCTCCAGCATTAGAAGCCCATTTTGGAAATGTTCAGATTAGCACAACCACCCAAAGGGAAGCACAGTACATACCTCAAGTGCTGACCCCGCCCCTGGCTGACAGATGTACAGACAGTGCCAGCCTGTGAGTCCTTTGATTACATAAAGAATGGAAAGACTGACTATTCATGGACTTTTAAGCCATTTTCTCTAGAACTGTATTTTTTCAAGTAAACATTCCATAAAGCAATACAAATAAAGTTGAATGAAGTAGCTGTGTTGCCAGATTATATTCCCCAAATCATATTATCCTAACTTCCTGAACTTGGTTCTGTGATCTGAGATTCAAAAACAGTGGCCCAAGCACAAAGTCTGCACCAGGTCTTCTGGGTTGTAAGATCCATCAATGGGATCACCTCACTCATCTGATTCTTAACAGAGGTCGGATGTCATCAGTAGAGGAAGCAGGGCATTGAGAAAATCCTCTCAGGACCACTGATAGACCCCTCCACAAAATAACAGAGGAATGTCCAGCATATCCAGAGGGCCTTCACAAACATACACTAAGTGTTGCCCAGAGAAGCAAACAACTAGAACAATCTCTATTGAGGCTCATGGCCACGAACTCAGGAAAGGCATAATATCATCACAGCACCAAGGTTATGAGCAATCCCCTAAAGCTCCAGGGAACCCTGCCCAGCCTACGTGTGGCTTTTCATCTAACCCTGCAGATGGCTTGGAACCTTATCAGGGATTGTTGCCAAACATTTTCCAAGTGCAGAACCCAAAGGGTAGGTCCCACTTTCACACTGCTGCTCTCTTCCCTCCTCCTTAGTGTACTGTCTATTCAGATTTCAGAAGAACTGGAGGAGCTTAGATTTGGAAGAGATTTACTATATTGGAGTAAATTGTGACAACATTTTAAAAATAAAGACTTGGGGAATTTTAATAAGAACAAGAAAGTGAACATGAGCAACCAGCTGGTGGCACTAGGGTAAAGGAGAGTAAAGGCCAATACTGTACAAAGGTCACATCCCATGCTCTCCTGGGATGGGCTCTGTATGGCTTCCAGGCTAAGGAGAGTTGAAAAATTCAAAGGACTTAAAGATGCATGAAAATGACCTCAAAGTCAACCACAAGTACCCACAATGATACCTCATTGGTACAGTTACACATGTTCGCTGATTCTTGCTACGGTGGTGGAGCTCATGAGGTGGGTGTCTTGGTCACTGTCCTGCTGCTGTGAAGACACCATAATCAAGGCAGCTCTTATAAAGAAAACCTTGAATTGGGGCTGCTTACAGTTTCAGAGGCGTAGTCTCTTATCACCATGCTGGGAGCATGGAGGCATATAGACATGGTGCTGGAGAAATAGCTAAGAGTTATACATCCTGATCTGCAGGCATTAGGGAGAGAGAACTGGGCCTAGCACAGGCTTTGGAAACCTCAAAGCTCATTCCCAACAAGGCCACTCCTCCTATTCCTCAAATAGTGTTACACCAAGGTAACTATGGCAACCTTTCTTATTCAAACCACCACAGTGGATGAGAGGCAGGACAGAAAACGGTGAATTAAGAGGAAGGGAAAACTTCCCTTCATCCTGGGATTAAGACTGTGCTTCCCACTGTCTCAGGACTGAGAAACTTCAACAGAACTAGTGAGAGAGAAAGTTTGCCTTCCTAAAGACATCTCAAACATGGATGCTGAAAACAAACCATGCTTACTTTGGGCCAAAATGTTTGTGGCTTTGAGTTTAACCATATTAGCACTTTGCTTAATCTTTAAATTTTATTGTAAATTATATCTCTTCAGTATAATTTAGAAAGTCACAGAATCATTTGTTCCTGTAGCCATTTAACAATATCTTAGTATGACTCTTTTAAGAAGCCCACAGTCCTGTCTGGGGTGTGCACCTCTAGAAGTCTATGTTAAAAATTTGAAGCTCATACTATCCCTTTTCTTTTTACCTCACTTTCTAGCTTGTCCTTGAATTCTTTATGCAGTCAAAGATCTGGCTTTCCTGACTGGAGGTCCCAAAGGAAGAACAACCCAGGCTTTGGTCGCAGTGCTGGTCTAAGGCTCCAATTGCTGTTGACAAGTACACAGAGGCCCCTTGGCCAAAAAGCCCTTTGAGTCAGTGTAGCCTTGTGTGGAAGGCAGGGACTCAGAAAAACACAGTCTATTGAGGGATATTTCTTGGGAGGAGCCTCTGTCACTCCAGGCAGTTTATATGTTCCTGAGACTCAGATCTGCCAACAAGAGGCTAGAGATGGCCCTTGTCTTGGGATTGAGACCAAAAGTCTAGAGTGAACCATACCCTTTTCTCCATGTTTTCTTCTGAGAACTGGCCCTGGAAAACTCATCAAAGTAAAATCCCTTACTGCAGCCACTGGGATGGCACAGGGCAGTCAAGGATATTTGGAGGAGGAGCTCTGTTTGGCCTGTCAACAGCGGTCCCCAAGCCTAAAATGAACTTTCTTTCCTTGTAACACCCCCACTACAAGTGCAGTTTCTGTGCCTTTTGATTGCTACAAAGTCGTTCTCAACCCCCAGGATGAAGTTCTTTTGTCTCTATAACCATTTGTTTTTATTTCCTTATAGTCTTCAGGTTTTGGGGACAAAAATTCCTCAAAAGGGGCCTTTTATTTTATAATTTCATATTTATATATCTTCTGTTTGTCTACAATCTTTGAAACGTGATTTCTTGGGGCTGGAGAGATGGCTCAGAGGTTAAGAGCATTGCCTGCTCTTCCAAAGGTCCTGAGTTCAATTCCCAGCAACCACATGGTGGCTCACAACCATCTGTAATGGGGTCTGGTGCCCTCTTCTGGCCAGCAGGCATACACACAGACAGAATAATGTATATATAATAAATAAATAAATTAAAAAAAAAAAGAAACGTGATTTCTTGATTTTTTTGTAAGGAGGCAAGACGGTGTGTCAAGCTAGCCCGTGAACATCTTACAGGTGTCTCATAGTGATATTTTGTTTATGATCTAACATATAAAACTTGTCTGAAGATCAGAGAGTAAAAACAGCCACACACTAGTCAGCCATATAGATCAGGCAGTGGTGGCACACACCTTTAATCCTAGAAGCTACACTACTTAGTCATAGAGGCCAGGTGGTGGTGGTGTACGCCTTTAATTCCAGCAGTAGAGAGGAATATACGGCAGGATGAGACAGGAACTTGCTCTCTTTCAGTCTGAAGATTTCATAGAGGTAAGAGCTCTCTAGTGGTTGACTGCTTTGCTTCTCTGATCTTTCAGCTTGAACCCTAATACCTCTCTGAGTTTTTATTAGTTGAGCTACAGTGTTTTGTGCTCTGACCTCCCTGGTGAGAGACCTAACGTTGCTTTTTCTATGACACAGTAAACAGTATGCCCATAGAGAAAACAAGTTCTCTCTTCTACCCTACTTTCTCATTTACAACTACACCAGACACTCAGAGGGTTTTGAACTAGAAGTCACTTTATCTTTGGTAGCATCTGGGGATGAAACCCATCTCCTACCCTGTGTGTTCCGCTCCTCTTGATCAGGAGATCAGAGCTGGTCCTGGTCTTAGCCTGCCTAGAGAAACAGGACCCCTGTGGTTTTCCAAATGCACATGTTCAAACAGTTCCATCTCGAACCAATTTGAAAATGTTTATTGCTTTTCTCAGACAGCCAGGAGCTGCTTATGGCACAGATCACAATGTGATCTGATTCAGAAATCAGAAACAGAAGCAACAAAGGGAAGCCAAGTCCTAAAAATGAGCAAACACTGCAATATGGAAGTTATGGGATAGAAAGAGGCTTTTTTTCAATGTATGCTTTTGACAGCTTTGTTGAAAATTAAGTGGTTTTAGTGCTATGAGCTTATTTCTGGGTTCCAGATTCTATTCTATTAGTCTGTTTTTGTGCCCAGCATCATGAAGTTTTTGTTACTATGGTTCTGTAGTATACTCTGAGGTGAGGCATTGTGATGACTTTAGTACTGCTCTTTCTGCTTAGGATTGCTTTGGGTATTTGGAATTTTCATGTTCTTTCATATAAATTTTTTAGTTACTTTTTTCTAGTTCTGTGAAGAAAATAATTAAAGTTTTAGTGTTGATTTCATTGAACCATAGAGCACTTTTCATAACAATCATTTTTACAGTATTCACTCTGCCAACCTATAACCATGGAAGGTTTTCCATCTTCCAGTGTTTTTGTCAATGTTTTCATTGTAGAAGTCCTATCTTCTTGGTTAAGTTTATTTGTAGCCCCCCCCCAAGTTATTGTGAATGGTATTTTTATTTGATTTCTTTCCTGGAAAGTTTATTATTGGTATACAAAAAGGCCACTGATTTCTATATGTTGATTTTTGTATCCTATAATTTTGTTGAAAGTACTAATCATATCTGAGGAGGGGAGAGAAAATGAGAATGAGTTTGTGTCATCTAGGGTCTTTTAAACAAAGGCTCATGTTGTCTGCAATTAGATAAACTGACTTTCTTCCTTTCCTATTTGTATCCCTTTTCTTCCTTCTGTAGATCATAGGTTCTTTAGCTTTCTCTTCCCTCCCAGACACCAGGTCATCTCACCCCCACCATTTAACTCTATAGAAAGAAATGACAGTCACTACTTTGATGGTTGGATCACACAGATCTCAGAGGTAGGTAAAGCAACTCTGTAATTACAAGATAAACTTATAGTTCTATCTAGTAAGAATTTCTCATTGTTTCCTGAAAACTGACAAAACCAGAAAATCCCTTTGTTCTGGAGTGTTCTGAAGAGAACAGAAGGACACATCTCTTCTTTCAGGGTTCCCAGCATCTTATACATGGTGGCTATCTTTCCTAATATAGCTGCTGTCTGGGTTCTGAAAGGAAGGCTCTCTCCAGCTTCAAGGCCACATCAAGCTATCTCTGGTGGGATGCTATATCTCTCATAATTGCTTTCCTACCTCAAGGGCTTATCATAGATCCACCTTAGTCAAAACTCTCCTAATCAAGTTTATTCTGTTGTGTATGTTTTTTTCAGCTCCCTTTCTGAGCTTGCTGCTCTGACCTGCATTTCACTTAGAGCTTGTCTTATTGTTTTAGTTAAGACTATGAGCACTATGTTGAGAGCGAGAGTGGGGAGAAAATGTTATGCAGCCTAAGCTGGCTTTAAAACTTGAGATTCTTCTGCCTTAGTCTCCAAATGCTGACATTATAAGTGCCACCATGGCCAGCTCAACATGCTCAAGGTGTTATATTTTAAGTTACTATTTATTGACCACTTAATTTTTATAAAATAAACTTTTAGAGTCAGTATTATTATTATTTTATTATTTCTGAGACAGAGTTTCTCTGTTTAACAGCCCTAGCTGTCCTGGAACTTGCTTTGAAGATCACGCTGGTCTTGAACTCACAGACATTTGCTTACCTCTGCCTCCTGAGTGCTGGGATTAAAGATGTTTGCCACCATGCCCAGCTAAACTGTTTTACAATCATTTTGTAATATAATTCCATGCTATGCTTGTGACTGACTCTGATGGTAGAGGAGATGGCAGAAACAAAAACATTTCTGTTGGTAAACGTGATTGCCTTTAAAGAGCTGTGTTCATGTATTCTTCATCCAATGCCAACCATTAATATGAATAGACACCAACCTTAAAAAGCCTGGATCTCGGGGCTGCAGAGAGGATTCAGAGATTAGGAGATCACTGCTGCTCTTGCTACTTGCTGCTCTTACAGATCACCTGGATTTGGTTCTCAGAGCCCAAATGGTAAAACCAGTTCCAGGGGATCTAATGCTCTCTTCTACCTTTTATGGGTACCAGGCATACATGTGGTACACAGACATATATGCAGGCAAACACCCATACACATAAAATAAAAATAAATCTTAAAAAAATTAAAAGAGCCTGGGGGCTGAAGAGATGACTCAGTGGTTTAAAACTCTTGTTGTCCTTGCAGAGGGCTCAGGTTTGACTTCTAATACCTATATGGTGGCTCACAGAGACCTGTTAACTATAAAGGACTGGGCACCCTCTTCTGACCTCTACAGGCATATATACATACATAAATACAGGGAAAACATTCATATACATAAAATTTTAAAATAGCTTAGATATAGTAAAGTTACTTCCTATGCTTTACTTTTTATTAAAACCTATTACCTATGTAGAGGAAGGTTATTAAAAAAAAAAAGACCCCTCTTGTCTTTTCCTCTTTCCTGCACAGGCAGACCATCATGCTGCCTTAGAGAGACTGTGAATTTCTATTCTGTCCTGCTTCATTCTCATCCCCCACTACAGTGGGATTCTCAGAATTAGTGAGCCTTCTTCAAAGCTTTTTCTGGTTGTAACAAGATGGCATCCCCCTGCTTCTTAGCATCCAATATTTAGTTGTAACTTCCCCTTCTTCCCACTCTTTGCCTATGCATTATGTCTTGGAGACATGGTCTCACTGTGAGCCCTGGCTGTCCTAGAACTCAAAAATCTACCTGCCTCTTCTTTCCTTAAATTTTGGTTGATAGTTAAGAGAGAAGAAAAAGATTCCCGGGAGAAATAAAGCCACATAGGAGGACAGCTTTGACCACACAGTAAAGGTGACAGGGCAGGATAAATTTACTCTGTACATAGCAGTTCTAGTGCTCAAAGACCTCTTATCTAACAAATCATGCTAGATATGCCTTTTGAAACAAAGATGTAAAATCTGTTTTTAAAATAAGGAAAACATGGCTCACACATGATGTTTTAGTGTCCTGGAGCCAGGATGGAAACAGCAGGCTGAGCTGGGCCCCTGTTTCTGCTTCCCTGTGATACAGTTGAGATGCTAAGTAGAGTGCAGGAGACAAAAGGGGTAAATTAGCAAAGCAGATGCTCCAAGGATGACTGTGAGCTTCTTCCAAGTCTACTACTGTCTTATATACATTTTATTACTTTTTTTTTTTAGAAGTTTTACATTAACAGAAAAGTTACCAAGACTGTACATAGCTTGTGTATAAAACCTTACTGGTAGCATCTTATATTAGTATAGATGGCTGTTACTAATGAACCAGCACTGAAGCATCAACAATATAACAAGTCCCTACCTTATTCAGATCTCCTTAATTTTTACTTCTAGGATCCCATACCACATTTGAGATTAGTGAGAAAAGGGTCCCAGTTTACTATACTCTCTTGCTTCTTTAAATTCTCCATTACTATCATGAGTTTAAGTAGCATACATGGCGATTTTACTAAGTGGCTTCCATGTTTTGTTGAGAGAATTTTAAGAACAGTTTTCATTTGGGTCCTGGCATAGCCCCTGCCTTACAATCTGGCCACAGACCACAGAGACAGCTCCATAAACACTCGTCACTGCTGCCTTCACTGTGGCCTGGCAGGGAGACGGGAACAGCCTATTATGGCCTCCAAACTTGAAGGAGATAATGGGAGAGTAGCAACTGCTGTGTTTCTACCCATTTATCTATAAAACATTTTATAACCAGTTATATTTCAACATGGAATAGCTCTTGAATTAGACAAAATGAGGGAGAAGTTTAAAAAACAAAACAGACCCATAAAACAATCCTTGGCTGTTCTAAAATGACTTTGTTTTCCTAGAGCACCCTGAGTAAAATACTTCAGATCATCCTAACCATGGTCTATTCAATATGAGAAGTCTGGACAGATGCATTAATTTGAAATGATGTAGCAGAATGTGTGTGTGTGTGTGTGTGTGTGTGTGTGTGTGTGTGTGTGTGTATGTGCTTCACCTGTTCATGGGGACCCAGCTTACCTCTGTGTCAACAGTGCCTTACAGTGCAGCCCCTGCCCTCTAGGAAACAGACTTTCTGATTCTGAAACTGAAAGGCAGGCAAGGGAGCCAACAGGGCATACTGAGTGACTGGTAGGGAGGGGTGCTTCATTCTCATTGGCCAGGTATCATCTCAATAGCTTTAGCCCTACCATGAGCAAGAGGAATTCATTTAAATTTCTATTCTGCTTAAGCTAATGTGAACTGATTCTACCACCATCTATGTTGCCACGAAAGAGTTTTATTAAATAACACAAATGAGTCAGGCGGTGGTGGCACACCTTTAATCCCAGCACTCAGGAGGCAGAGGCAGGTGGATCTTTGTGAATTCGAGCCCTGGTCTACAGAGTGAGTTCCATGAGAGGCTCCAAAGCTACACAGAGAAACCCTGTTTCAAAACCAAACAAAACAACAAAAACTAACACACACACGAACAAACCACAATACATCATGAGATGTGAATTAAACCAAAGGTACAACAGTTAAGTGGCTAAAGACAATTAACAAAACCAGTGCTGAAACAAATACGAGCAATTGGAATCCACATCCACTGCTTGAGTTTCCTTTGGGAAACTGCTGACATATATTCAGGCCAAGAGGTATATATCCCATGATTCATTAATTCCAAACCTAAACTGTACTTGTTCTTACACACTCACAGCATTCTTTATTGCAGCTGGAAGTGACAGGACCTAGGAACAGGATGGTAGATCATTTGTGAATTCCATACAGTGATGAGATGACTGATCTCTGATCACACACACAGTGCTCCTCCAGCCCGTTCTACCCATGCAGGTCTACAACAGGCTGATTTCTCCACCAGAAGCCTGGGAGGAGGAAAGTGTTTCTGGGAACTGTTATTTCTCTGTTTCCTATTTGGGTGGTGGCTATACAAACTCCTGTTGGGAAAAAAAAATTGTTCAATTGTGTATTTATAAGATATGCCCTTTTCTTTGTTTTATTTTTTTAGAAGTAAAAAGACAAAAGGCAGCATGCAAGACCTTGTGTGGCATAAAACTTGATGGAATAAGCAGACAAGTAAAGAAACGTATAACTACAGTAGTGCGAAGTGTGCCAAGAACTTCCCAGGCTTTGCAGTTGTCCTTTGTCAACTTTTCAAGGTGCTCTGTGTCTAGGATACTGTGCTGGAGGGGCAGTCACCATGTCTTGTCTGCATCATGATGAACAGGGTGGCATCATACTCACTAAGTTTTATGGCTTATACACAGTGAGCTCTGACTCTCTTCTGGGAGATGTTTTTTGTGCTTTTCTTTTCTCTTGGGATTTCAATATTTAAAGCAGAGCTACCTGACAATATAGAGTTTTCAATGTTGACCACCATTTGGCTCATTTACACACACTATTAGTGCTCTATTTCTTTATCTTGAGCTATGGCTGGGCTCATATGCTTTGACTCAAATGGAGTTAGGTGCATTGCATTTTAAATAAATGGAAAAGAATTATAACTTAGATATCTTTGCTACATGATTTAGTTGTAGACATTTGTTTTTAAATATTTTTGAACTTCCATTTTCTTTAAAAACTTTCTTCTATTAATAATTCATCTTGGGTCAATTAAAAGTAAATAATGTATTTCAGCAATAATTCAGTTAGAATATAGGGTTAAATAAACTTGCAGTGACATAGTAATTTCCAGCCAGAGAAATAGCAAAGGGTTGTGCTGTTCTTAGCTCTATTTGGAAACAGACATATGCTGTGTTTGAGGTCTGGGAAGGATAAGGGCCCTGGAGGCCTGGAGGCTTGCATAACAACCACTGCTTATGCAGCCCTGGCCAGCAGCAGGGATGGAAACAGAGAGTGAGGGCCAAGATAGTCAAGCTGCAAGGGTTTTTTTTCCCTTTCCTCTTTTTCTTTTTTCCCCACTTAAAGACAGAACAGCCAAAAGACAGATTTTAGTTTTTAAAAAGTTATACTTCAGTTGCAAACAGGAAACCTATAATATTTTAAACATCAAGTTTCTTTAATACAAATCTTGTTTATATATTTGTAGCAGGAAGAAACTACTAATTTACAAGTACTGAATACTAAGGAAACATGTTGGACTGTTTTTTACCGAAGAAGAAAACATACCAAGGAGAAACTAAAGTTGGAGTCTGAAAACAAAATAAAAAGCCTTTAGAACAAGCAATTACAATTTGTTAGATTTGCAGAATTAGAGCCACTGGCGCACGCCTTTAATCCCAGCACTCGGGAGGCAGAGGCAGGCGGATCTTTGTGAGTTCGAGACTAGCGTGGTCTACAAGAGCTAGTTCCAGTGCAGGCTCCAAAGCCACAGAGAAACCCTGTCTCGAAAAACCAAAAAAAAAAAAAAAAATAAAAGGGGGGCATTTGCAAATAGACTTGGGTTGCTTTTGTCCCACAGAATGAGATAATGATGTTCTTATAAAGAGCTTATGTTAACATATGGACATATGAAATCATTTACTTAATTACAGCTCTCAGCAAGGAAGGGCTCACGTGCACCATGGTGTCCTGGGGAGCCCGTCTGCACATTCTTAGAGAAAGAATCTGCCCACTTGTTGGGAATGTGGAGCAGGAAATATAGGTGATATACCATGTGGTTTATGTTTATCAGATAAACATTATTTAAAATTTATTGATACAACACAATTAAAAGCTAGTATAGCCACCGAGACACGGCAGCACATGCCTGTAATTCTAGCATTTGGGAGACTAACACAGGATGACTGCAAGATGGGTCTACATTGGTGAATTCCAGGGCAGCCAGATTTATATAGTGAGACTCTCAGAAAGCACAAAATAAGACAGAATACAAACTTGAAAACCTTCAGAAAATGTGAACTTGTAGTTCCCTCCTCTTTCTTGAGACAGGGTCTCATTGTATAGTCATGACTGGTCTCTAGCTCAGAGACTCACCTGCTTCTGCCTCCTTGAGTGCATCATGCCTGGTTACATGTGGTTGTTTTCCATTTGTAATATAAGATTTCATAAAATAAAGCAGCTAAGATAGGTTTTCAATCTGAGCTATCATAAATAGCTAGAAATAAAAAAATAGATCTATATGATACTTTATCTGAAACCTTCTTTACAAGTATAAGTAAACATTTATACCTATTAAGATAGCTCATAAAAAGGCAGACAATAACAAATGAGGTAAGAATATGGAAAAGGTTTTTTATTTTGTAAAATCAATTAGATATTTTCTTTTGCCCTTTTAAAGCATATTATGCATTCTGAAGTGATACATTCACATAAAAAGCAGAACGAAAATCATTCCTTTAAATTTCATAGAAAAGCAAGCTATTCATGTATTCATAGCTGCGCACAGTCTGCTTTCCATGGGAGTTTCACCAGAGGAGTGTGCTATTTGCAGTGGTGTGAGTCTTTCAGCTTCCTGAATCATTAAATCTGAGCCCCTATGCTGTGATTTAATTCCAGAGAGGGATGGCTGACAACTCTTCTCTTCAATGTGGGTTACCCTTAGGATTATCTAATTTTTTTCCTTACTTGTCCTGTTTCCTTCTTCAAAGAGAATGTTACATCATTTAAGTCCTTCTGGGCAGGGAAGAACAAGTGAGGGTGTTGGACTTGGTAACGTTGGTTTTTTAGCTTTTTTCATGAGCCCACGTCCTGGGGGTTGGGACATAGAGAGGAAGAAGGTACAAGAGAAGGGGTTCTTTTAGACACACAGTTGCTTGTTCTTTTAATTTTAATAAAATGCCTATGGCATAAATTATTTAAAGTGGCCAATTTGCTGACACTCAGGACATACTGAGTGCTGTTTGACCACCTACTTACCGCTATTCCCAAAGTATGTTTATTACTTCAAAGTAGAAGTTGCACTCATTCATCAGCTCATTTTACTCTCCCCTCTGAAAACTCCCAACAGCCCTCACCCATTAGTTTCATTTTTTTTCTTTTTTTTTTTTTTGTGGCAGGTAGGGGGAGCTCAGTTGAGACAAGGTCATACTACATAACCTTGGTTGGCCTTGAACTCACAGAGATCCATCTGTTTTGTGTCCCGAGTGCTGGGATTTAAGGTTTGTGCCATCACAGTCAGCCCTTTCACTTACATTTCTTTGAATTTATCTATCTTACAGAATTCATAGACATAGGATCAAAAATACACAACTTTTAGTGTTTGGAAAGTTTTTAGTGTTTAGAAAGACTCTTTAATACTTCATTTCTTTTTATGCCTTAAAAATATTTCTTTGCATGTAAACATTATATTTTGTTTAGATGCTTTAAAAAATAACATATATCCTTGCTGATAGTCTCACTTTTTCCTACCCTATTTCCTGTGAATGGATCATTCTTTGCTGTGTCTTTTTACTTTTTTTTTCTTTTTTGATGTTGTGAAATGCCGGGCTATATTTAATTTTAATGAGGAAGGTTTATTTGGGTTCAGTTTCAGGGGTTACAGTCCATCGTGGTGGAGAAAGGCATGACAGCTGGACTGGCTATATCCACAGCACTGGAGTGGGAGGTGGCACCTGGTATGGACAGATGTGGATGTAGAACTGAACTGGTTCTTTTCATACTGGAGTGTCCTTGCCCTAAAGGTCAACTGAGAAATATATATGCATGCTTAGCGACTCCCAGCCTGATGCACTACGACTGTAGTCTTGTTTGTAGGTGATCGCTGTGACATCTCTAGAATACTGTTATAGTCACAGCCAATGACCCAGCAGAGACCTATAAATGCCTGGAGCCCAGAAGAAAAGAAAAACAAAATGAAACAAAATTCTCCTGGACCTTGGAGTTTGGCATTGAGGTGGGCACTTTTTTGGTGCTAAGATAGCCCATAGTTCTGCCTTTACCCTAGAGGGGTAGGCCTGGTCCCTGGCTAGTCTCTTCTTAGCAGGCATCAGTCATGGACATGCATAGACTGTTTTTCTTTGTGTATGCAGAGATCCTTCCAAATATTATTTCTCCCACCTATTCCTCTTTCCAGTTTTTTCCTTTTGGGATTCTGACTATCTGCTGTATACCTTTTCAGCAGTCCCTTGCCCATTCAGACTTTGGTAGTGCATTAAGCTGCCCATCTCAGAAAGGTGCTACAGCCATGGGGTGTAAGCGTGACAGACCAGGTGCTGCACTGCTCCCTTGAGGGAACCATCAACGCTGCTCACAATACATAGCACAGTATTGGAAAGAGGTTCGTATCTGTCCCCTAACTTGAGTAAGCTGCATCAAGAACATGGGCTGCTATCCTCATACCATTGCCAGCATGGGGAAGAATGACGTTTTCCTCTGAAATCCAGGTGCTCTCTCTCACCCAGTACTCTTCAGCTACTGCCAAGTATCTGATTTGATCCCAGGGTTCAGCACGATTTATTCTGTTGAATTTGACAGTTTGTGGTGATTTCAGTAGAGAAACTGATCTTGGGATGCCCTACTCTGTTGTTCTGTGACATCACAGTGGTTTGTGAGTTTCAAGTTTGTCATACAACTCAACAGTTCCATCTCTAGGAACCCAAACATGAGAAATAAAGCACATTCGTATGCAAACTTGTGTGTGAATGTTCTTGGTAGAGTTGTTCATGACAGACAAATAATTCCAAATAATTCAATTTCCCTAAACTGGTAAGTAGCTCAACAGGTATGGCTTATTAATAGCCACAGTTTCTCTGGTCAAAACAAAGAAAGTACTCATACCCACTAAAACATGGATAAGCCCCAAACGCAATTACAAGTGAAAAAGCTGGACACAAAGATCAATGACGTTACTTTTAGGTAGAATAAATGTCCAGCAAAGGTCATCTACAGGCACAGAAGGGACACAGAAGTTTTGCTTTGCTGTTGTTATTGTGATTAGGGCTTTCTCAAATCTATCCTACTTTTCTTCTTTAACTATATTTAACCTGCTGTTTGACTAATCCCTATTCTTTTGTTTTGTTTTGTTTTTCTGAGACAAGGTTTCTCTGTGTATCCCTGGCTGTCTGGAACTTACTCCATAGACCAGACTGGCCTTAAACTCAGAGATCTGCCTGCCTCTGCCTCCCAAGTGCTTGGACCAAAGACATGAGCCACTATCACCAGGCTTAAATTTTTTAAAACTCAAATGACCTTTCAAACATATACAGATGCAATTTGTTTCTATAACTTTTTAAAAACAAAACCACTTTCTTAAAGGGTTTTTATTTATTATAGAATGCTTTGACAACCTTTTATTTGTAATTATATTGATTGTCCTATAATTTTCACTTAATAGATGCTTATTTTTTCAAGTAATAAAACATTTTTTCATGTGTTCTCTTCTGCTAGTGCCATTGTTTCCCCTATGGAATTTCTGTTAAATTGTGAAATTCATGAATGTAATTGACTTACAAATGAAAAAGGTAAAGGAAATACAGTCGAAAGGAATGTAGTAAAATTAGTGAGTAAAGAGCATGACTAAGGGCTGGAGAGATGGCTCAGTAGTTAAGAGAACAGGTAGTTAAGGCTGCACAATCATGCGGACCTTCGTTTAGTTGCCAGTTCCCATGGAATAAGCTGGGTATGGTTCCTGTAACTCCACTGCCGGATGGGGCAGAGATGGGAAGTTCACTGGGGATTGCTGCTGCCAATCAAACCAAAAACCATGAGCTCTAAGCTGGGGGAGGGACCCTGTTTCAAAGGAATATGGCAGAGAGAGAGAGGGGACGACACCTAGCGTCTTCCTTTGGCCTTTGTGTATGTGCCCACAGGTTCGAGTGCACATGCAACAGGGCTTTGTTGAGAAAAACAGCATCACATAGATGGTAGACATCACCAAAAGAAAAAAAAAAAAAAGCTGGGCGGTGGTGGCACATGCCTTTAATTCCAGCACTCGGAAGGCAGATGCAGGCAGATCTTTGTGAGTTCGAGACCAGCCTGGTCTACAAGGGCTAGTTCCAGAACAGGCTTCAAAACTACAGAGAAACCCTGTCTCAAGCCAAAAAGAAAAAAAAAAAAAAAAAGAAAGAAAGAAAGATGGTAGACATCTGAACGGGCACATGAAGAGGGTGGGACTGACACTGGAATGACTGTGGTATGATCACTCTTTGATTCATTTCTGATTCAGCATGAAGCCTTCATAGGACTTGTGAGGAGCTCAAGATGACAAACCTAAGAAAGCATCAGGTCCTAGACAGAGATCTTGGTCACGGCTAAGTGTTCAGCCATTGCTAATGTTCCTCTCCTGCAATCAAGAAGCTATTTTCAGCATGTAAACATGCTGTTATGAATTATAGAGATACCAAATGGCATACCATCTTAAGCCGATGGCACAGTTCCTGCAACTCATATGCTGGTGATTTCATTGTGCAAATATTGTTTGTTTCACTAAAGCCTGCTTGAAATTAGCCAGTTTAAATGCAAAACCAACAGTTACCTACTGAGGACAGAGTAAATGTGGAATAACTAATGCTTTTAAACTACTCTCCAAATAAAAGAAAGAAAAAGCACCTCTCCATAATTTCAGAACTGATTTTCAAAAACTGCTAACAATAAAAGCAAACACTAATTTTTAAAGTTTGTATATAGCTGGGTGTGGTGGTGTATGCCTTTTAATCTTAGCTCTTGGGAGCCAGAGGCAGGTGGTCTCTGAATTCCAGGGCAGCCCAGAGTCATAGAGACTCTGTGTCAACAAAACAAAATAAAAGGAAAATGAAGACACTTGCATATAATTAAAGGACAGTTCTCATGACACAGAGCTAAAAACTGTGGAAGGTTCTTGTAATCACTTACAGACTCTGTTATGAATGTGCCAGGTAAGGAAAAAGGACAAAGTTCTAACACTGACAGGGCAATGGGGGAAAGCTTGCTTTAGGTCACACAGTGAAACACATTTCTAACAATATAAAGAAGGTCTCCTCTGGAAATTTACTCAAGAGAGTTCTATTCAACAATAGGAACTTTTCATCACAAAGACTTTGACGTATGACCTGGACAGCCTTCTGCTGGATTTACAGTTAGCTTCACTATCATCCGCATTACTACCACTCAGTAATACCTACATGGCTTGTATTTGGAGTTGACCCCACAGATCATAGTGCACAAGACCAGGGATGGAAGCCTGATCCAAGCAGAATCTTTTGGGGAAACCACAAACTTTTCCTTGACCACCTATCTGGGACCCTGTATGAACTGAGGATACAGAAATGGGTCCTTTGTGTCACTTGTTTGCCAACACAGTGACAGCACTTTGTGAAAGAGAATGAAGTTTCAGAAAGTGTAGGGATAAGTCAACAAAAGACCCTAGAAAAAGAAGTGGGATAGAATCTGCAGATAGTGTAGACATGAAAGGGCTCCCATTTCTATTCCCAGATCCTGGGGTGTTTCCCCAAATTTTCAGGACTCTTAAGACAAGCATATTCTCTAGTGCTCCACTGCTATGACCTCTTGTGTACTTGGGCTTACAGGAAGAGTTTCTGCTATTTTTCAACAAGGAGACTTAATAATTGCAGCCAATTCAATTAGCAACAATGATGGGTGTGAACAGGAAATGAAGACAAACTATAAAGACTATGGATAGGCAGAATTATCCAAGTTATTTCTTCTTTGACTCTGGTAAATTTTTTTCTGTATCTGTTGTTTTATTCTTTTTTTTTCCTTTTTTAAATTGATTTTTATTGAGCTCTCCATTTTTCTCTGCTCCCCTCCCTGCTTCTCCCCTCCCTCCTTCAACCCTCCCCCAAGGTTCACATGCTCCTAATTTACTCAGGAGATCGTGTCTTTTTCTACTTTTTACTTCCCATGTAGATTAGATCTATGTAAGTCTCAGTGTCCTCATTGTTGTCTAAGTTCTCTGTGATTATGGTTTGTAGGCTGGTTTACTTTGCTTTATGTTTAAAAACCACCTATGAATGAATACATGTGATAATTGTCTTTCTGTGTCTGGGTTACCTCATTTGACTCTGGTAAATTACTAGAGTCTTCAAGAGTTTTAATTTTGAGACAAGTTCTCACTATACAGTCATGTTAGATTTCTTCTGGCTTTCTATGTTTGCTATCTCTATTAATTTTCTTTTTGTTCATAAAAATTGATCTCTCTCACATCTTACTTTAATTATTTGAGCATATTCTTCATAGTTATCTACAGTCATTTTTCCAAGAAATCTGACATAACATCTTTGATATAGCTGGATATGTAGCTCAGGGCATGTTTATATTTATGTTCATAAAATTTGGGGGCGTTTTTAGCTATTATGCCTTAAAATATTCATTCCATCCCCTTTTTTTCTCCTGTGACTTCTACGTTGCATGTTGGCTTGTTTGATAGTGTCCTACAAGTCCTTAATACTATTTGCTAAAAATTATGCTAATAATGGAAATCAGAATCTCCCCTGTCCTCTAGGGTTAACTGTATTTTTATTTTTATTTATTTATTTTTGGTTTTTCGAGACAGGGTTTCTCTGTAGTTTTGGAGCCTGCCTGGAACTAGCTCTTGTAGTCCAGGCTGTCCTCGAACTCACAGAGATCTGCCTGCTTCTGCCTCCTGAGTGCTGGGATTAAAGGTGTGTGCCATCACTGCCTGGCTTAACTGTATTTTTGAAGAGTTTTATCTTTCTTCCTGTTGTGGGTTGTCTTTGTGCCAAAGATCAGCCTGAAGTGCAAATTTAATGTCTTCTTGGATCTATTCAGAACTAGTGCCTTTCTTGGGACATGTATTGTCAATTTCTACCATTCCTTATATATTGGGATATTTAAATTATACAATGTTTATACAGAATGTAAAGGATTTCATAATATTTCTGTATATGAATAAGTATACACTGGATCATATTTACCTTTTATCGTTTATTTTTCTTACTCCTTTAGTTATCACTGCAGTTAGCTTGTCTTAAAAATGCTATTTTACATTGGTGCTGGGGATCTGAACTTAGGTTCTCATTGTTGCACAGTAAGCATTTTATCCACTGAAACACCTCCCTTGCCACTGCAGTTACTTGTTCATGACCTAGTTGAGTATTTAGCTTTCAAATGAATAACAAGAACAAAAAGGGAGTGTATGAAAAGAAAAAAAAAGGAACTGAAAAACAATGTATGGAGAGGCAATGTACTGGATAGTTTTATATAAAATTTGGACACTGATCAAGTCCAAATGGATCAAAGACCTCAACATAAAGCCAGCCACACTGAACCTTATAGAAGAGAAAGTGGGAAGTACACTTGAACGCATTGGCA
>JAQHUG010000247.1:303896-348746 GCA_028555095.1 Dicrostonyx torquatus | reverse complement strand
AGATTTCTTAGAAAATTAGGAAACAACCTTCCTCAAGACCCAATAATACCACTTTTAGGTATATATCCAAAGGATGCTCAAGGACATGTGCTCAACTATGTTCATAGCAGCTTTGTTTGTCATTGCCAGAACCTGGAAACAACCTAAATGCCCCTCGACCGAAGAATAAATAAGAAAAATGTGATACATTTACACAATAGAGTACTACACAGCAGAAAAAAATGACAGTTTGAATTTTGCAGGAAAATGGATGGAACTAGAAAACATTATTTTGAGTGAGGTAAACCAGACACAGAAAGACAACTGTCACATGTACTCACTCATAGGTGGTTTTTAAACAGAAAGCAAAGAAAGCCAGCCTACAAATCATAATCGCAGAAAATTTAGACAACAATATGGACACTAAGAGAGACTTACACAGACCTAATATAAATGGGAAAGTATAAAAAGACAAGATCTCTTGAGTAAATTGGGAGTATAGGGACATTGGGGGAGGGTTGAAGCAGGGAGAGGAGAGGCAGGGAGGGGAGCAGAGAAAAATGTAGAGCTCAATAAAGGAAAAAAAAAGAGTTATCTGAAAAGAAGGAACCTCAGTTAGGAAAATAGCTGCCAGTACTATGGTGGCATATGTCTTTAATTCCAGCACCCAGGAGGCAGAAGCAAGAGATCTCTGAGTTTGACCAGTTTGTAGACCATCCTGGTCTACAAAACAAGCTCCAGTACAGCCAGGGCTATACAGAGAAACCCTGTCTTGGGAAAAAAAATAATAAAATAACAAACAAGAAAAGAAAATATCTCCATAAGATCAGGCTGCAAACAGACAAGTCTGTAGGGCATTTTCTTAATTAATTAGTGATTGACTGGAGCAGGCTCAGCCCATTGTGGGTGGTGCTTCTATAAGAAAGCAGTCTGAAGCTGGGCAGTGGTGGCACATGCCTTTAATCCCAGGACTTGGAAGGAAGAGACAGGAGGATCTCTGTGAGTTCGAGGCCAGCCTGGTCTACAAGAGCTAGTTCCAGGACAGGCTCCAAAGCTACAAAGAAACCCTGTCTCAAAAAAACAACAACAAAATAAAACAAAAGAAAAAAAAATAGTCTGAGCAAGCCATGAGGAGCAAGCCAGTAAGCAGCATCCCCTCAATCAACTTCTGCCTCCAGGTTCCTACCCTGATTAAGTTCCTATCCTGACTTCCTTCAGTGATAGACTACAATGCAGAAGTGTAAGCCCAATAAACCCTTTCCTCCCCAACTTGCTTTTTGGTCATGGTGTTTTGTCACAGCAATAGAAATCCTGACTAAGACAGGCAACCACAATGAATCCTAACTCTGAACCTCTATGATAAGCAGCAGCAATTAGAGAACAAAGCCCTGGCATAGTCAAGGAATGTTGATTTATTCCAGAAACATGTTACAGACATCTGAGATGAGCTAGGTTGGGGGCTGGTTAGCAGCTACTGTGCTAAGAGCTGAAACTGATCAAATTAACCACAATTTACTACCCTAGCTGTCCTCTGGGATGTTGCAAGCCCTTAGTAGTCTCCAGAATTCAAAAACAGTTACATCAGACATTCTGTCAGTTTAGTTGTTATCTAAGTGGGAAGACTGATTTCTGTTGTCTCTTACTCTGCTGTTTCCCAGATTCCTCTAACATATTATAGAAGTTAACCTACTTTCAGCAATCATTTGGTTAATTGTAATTTTTCAACACTTTATATATTACACCAAATATCCACATAAGAGATTACTGTATATCTGTTCATAATTTTCTGTAGAATACAGTCCTAGAAGCAGAATTGCTTAGCATTTAACAGAGTTTGATAAAGTGGCCTAAATAAAGTCTAACATTTTATTTTTCTGTCAGCAATGTGCTTAGTTTGGAAAGTTTTAAAACTTTTGGTTCCCTAATTCTCAATAAAGCTTGCCTCACAACTTTATTAAACACAGCGTTGATGATTTCATTCAGTTATGTGCCTTCAGTATTAGCCACCACATTCTAATGGATTTTATTTCTAGCCCATAGTTCCCTTGACCTGCAGAACTGATTGTGCTAGCCTGTGGTCACCTCAGTAAACAACTATCCTGCAATGCAGTTGGATTACACCCAAAAGTTAAGCTTACTATACCTGATTTCTCTTTCTCCACTTTACTATATCCAAATAAACCTTAAGTTTTACTAATTTTACATACTCCCCCAACCTTGGTAAAGGAATCTTCTTTATTTAATTTATTGGTAAAGAAATATAACTTTATTTCCTTATTCCACTTGAATATCCATTCCCACAGTTACGCCATATCATTATCATCATCTATCAGCAGCACGGGCAGGAGGAGAAGTGGGATATGGTGACCAGGGAACAGAGGAGAGCAAGAAATGACACACAACAGAGTAGGGGCACTAAAAACCAGAAGAATAGAATTTCTGAAGAAGAATCATCTAGTTTGAATATTGCTAAACATTTCTACTCTCTGCCAACTGCAGCCACTGGCTGGGTTTTGTTTTGACGTGCTAGAGATTGAATAAAGGAAAATGGTCATTCTAAGGATGTACTCTCCTGTTGGGCTAAATTCTAGCATAATCACATTAACTAATCAATACATTTTATTGTTAAATATTTTGGTGATAAGCCCCAGTTCCACTTATTTGCTTTGAACAAATAGATAGATGTTGTTCAATGAGCAGTGATGCTCAAACTCTGCACTCCAGCAGAGAAATGCAGGTACAGGTGAGGAACAGATCATAAAATACAGAATTTAAGTACCATCCCAGTAGTATTGTGATTGTTGTTTTTAGTTATTTTTATATTTCTCAGCATTTTTTCATGCAAATTGGTAAAATTTTTTAGATTTTGCATTCATTTTCCACAGTGTCCCCTGAGCTTTAGAAGGTAGGTGATACAGCTGTCTTACTTTAGAATGCATATTAAATCGTCACTTATTCCTAAGTTTTAAGTCTCTGCATTAACTATTACCTACTACAAACAGAAGCTTCTCTGACTAAAGCTGAGAGTAGCACTGATCTCAAGGCGTAAACGTTAATGTTTAGAAGGAAGTTTGACACCATAACTATTTAACAATAGTGGCAGGTTTCCTCTGACTCTCCAGCTATGGGCACTGGTCAGTTTGACATAAAAGCAGGAATCCCTTCTGTGGACTAGGCCTTAAATCCAATCAGAAAGTAGTTGGTTACTCCTACAACAGTCATGACACTGCTGCACTAGGGGGCACATCTTGCCTTGCTGATGTAACTTATAGGGTTCACGGATGGGTAAGACACCGTCATTCTTTTTTTCCTTCAGCCTCTGCATAGCACTTTCCAGCACTATGAAGAGTGGTTTCAGGAAGGATGCTTCCAGTTCCCTGTCAGCTTGATTTCTGTACATCTTGCAACCAAAATTTCTGGTGTCTTCAGCAACAGGATCTTATCCTTTAGTTCTGGTGAGCAACGATGAGTTATGGCAATAGCCTATTCTGAGAATTTCTGGGACCTCCCTGACCAATAATACATAAAAGGAAGTATGCTATTCTGGCACTAGGATTTTTATTTAGTAACACATGGCTTCTGGGAGCAACATTATCCAGGCAAACATGGCAGCTTAGCTTTATTCTTTTTTTAAAAAATATTTATGTATTATGTGTACAATAGTCTGTCTGTGTATAGGCTTGCAGGCCAGAAGAGGGCACCAGACCCCATTACAGATGGTTGTGAGCCACCATGTGGTTGCTGGGAATTGAACTCAGGACCTTTGGAAGAGCAAGCAATGCTCTTAACCACTGAGCCATCTCTCCAGCCCCTTAGCGTTATTCTTTTAAAGACCAATGTTCAATGGCTAGGGATGTACTCTGGAGCAGAGCACTTGCCTTGCAAGAGGAAGGCATAGGGGTTGATCTCTACTACTGAACAAAACTCCAGAATTTAATTTGAGAAAAATGAAGTCAATTGGAAACTTCCTGGAGTAAGAGAAATAGCTCATTGGTACCACTATTCTTTAGTATGTGGAAGGCACTGTGTTTGACGACTAACATTGAGGAGAAAAGGAAAAAAGAAATAAGGGCCAGAGAAAACTTGGAGATCAAAAGCTCATATTGCTCTTGCAGAGTACCCATGTTTGATCCCAAACATCCACATTGGGCACATACAATGGCTTGTAACTTTAGCTAAAGGGATCTGATGTCTCTGGCCTCTGAGGGCATCTGTACTCATGTGCACATACCCATATACAAACACACACAGAGACAGACACAGAAATATACAGACACACATAGATAAAAATCTTTAAAAAAAACTTCTACATAGGTGGCAAAATTAAAACTAAAATCACCATAAGAATCTGTGATAATAAATGCAGTTAATATTAATCTTTTCCTGGACACAAATTTTTTTTAAGGGAAATGAAATGATGACATCACCTACCAGTAATGGGAAAAAAATGAAGCTGTGGACAAACACTATGTTTTGATTTATTAAACCTCAAGTGAATGTCTCTTCATCCTCCCTGTGAGTGATGGAGTTACATTAGTTGCCAAAGTCTTCTTTTTTCATTACATACCTTCGTAACTACTGTGGTCATCCTGGTTCATAGCCATCTCCTTCAGACAGTGTATCAGTGGAAAAGAATCCCCATTCCCAACAATGCTCAAACTACCATATGTGTAATACTCTCACCAGTCCCTCACTAAGCATGGGCTTCAGGGGTTACAGGAGGGAAATTACAGGGAAAATAACAATTCTGAATGCTTTGCGATGCTTGTTTTCCAAGGGAAGGAACACCACGCCTTATAAAGCCTGAGAGAAACAACCTAAGAATTCTCTAATGGTCTTGCATGAAAGATTAGTCATCTGAGTGCCAGAAAGGGCATGTAACTCATCTAGATTCGGTAAGTCACTGGGCTTAGATCTGACTCAGGCCCTGACCGCAGCTACCTACTGTCAAATCTCTATCCTAGCACTGAGGAACTGATTTTCACAAGCAGTTATGGAGTTTTGTGATATGGAGACCCAGTAATGATGAGGGTGGCTGGCTGTTCACATGCCCTTCAGTGGCTGCTCAGGATGGAAGCACTGACCTTGAGCATTGTAAGAAAATAAACCAGACTAGCTTGAGACTATTGCCATTGTTCCCATTTAACCCCATTCAGTTTCCTCATTTTGCTTTTGTGACACCTTAGTTTTGCTCCATTATAAAATGGACGATAATAATGCATGTAATATAGTTTAAGAAACCATTATTGAAATCACATGTGTTCATTGCATAGGAAAGAGCAGGCTAGTGCCCAGGAAGATCTCATATTTGTTGTTTCCTTTTGTTTCCCTCCCATCTGAGTCTCCATCTGTCATGTGCTGTTGGTTGAAGTTTCGGTCCTGCCTGCCAGTTCCCAAACAATGTCAGGGGTCATGAGAGTTACAGAGGTGACAATTAGTGTGTTGTATAAGGCTGCTTCTTCACTTTCCGGCCACCCAGACTCCCGAATTAATCACACAGAAACTATATTATTTGAATCACTGCTTGGCCAATCACTTAAGCGTATTGTTAGCTAGCTCTTATATCTTTGGTTAGCCCATTTCCATTATTTTATATTTTACCATGAGGTTCTCTCTGGGAGAGAGAGAGGACAGGCTCCAAAAAGCTACAAAGAAACCCTGTCTCAAAAAACCAAAAAATTAAAAAAAAAAAAGCCTTTAATTTCATTTGAACTTGCTCTGAGGTGAAAGTGAGCTAATTGTATGCAGTTAGAATGAGCCAAAAGGAATAAAGTAGGCTTTTTTTTTTTTTCAAGACAAGGTTTCTCTATAAAGCTTTGGAGCCTGTCCTGGAACTTACTCTGTAGACTAGGCTGGCCTCGAACTCACAGAGATCCGCCTGCCTCTGCCTCCCGAGTGCTGGGATTAAAGGCGTGTGCCACCACCGCCCAGCTTAAAGGCTTTTTATAAACAGATTATAAATTTCAAATTTTATAGCTATGCACAAAGAGCTGCAGATGTCCAACCAAGACAAGCATGCTGATTCTTTGCTTGCCAGTCTATTAACAAAGGACCTATGTCTCAAAGTTTATCTCACTGGACACTGTACCCCTGCCCTCTGGTCTCAATCTTACTCTTGTAACCTTGAACCCTTGTTTTGCCATGGCAATGGCTCAGCTCCTATCACTTACCCTAGGAATGTGATTTTGACCAATGAGAAGTAACTCTTGCAATTTCTTTATCACTTCAAGGCTCCTGGGAGAGAGAGAGCATTTTTAGGCTGGAAAAGTAGGACAGGAAAATTAGAATAGAAACAGAACAATAAAGAGACTAATTCAGAAAAGCACATGAGAGATAATTTACTCTCAGAAAAAGTCCTTTTTGCTTGTTATAGCTTCCAATCTGAACCCTGAGGAGGACCCTGGGGTTGAACCCCAAAGGTTCTTGTTAGACACAGAGGCTTAATACTAATTATAAATGCTTGGCCAATAGCTCAGGCTTGTTACTACCTAACTCTTATATTTAAATTAACCCATATTCCTTATCTATGCTTTGCCACATGGCTCATTGCTTGTTACCTCATTTTCTACATGTCTTGCTTCCTCAGCCTTCTGACTCTGCCCTTCTTCCTCTCAGCATTCTCAGTTTGGCTGTTCTGCCTATACTTTTGGCCCAGCTACCAGCCAATCAGCATTTTGTAAACCAATTTAAGTGACAAATCTTTACTGTGTACAAAGGGAGTATTCCACAAGAGTGTGCTATGACAGGGATTGGGTGAGTACCTGATTCTGCCAATGAGCAAACAGAAAATGCCCATTTTCATTTACTTTATCTATTTATCTATTTTTGAGAGAAATCTCTCTATGTAGCCCTGGCTATCTTCGGACTTGCTATATAGACCAAGATGGCCACAAGCTCAGAGATCTGCCTGGCTCTGCCTCCTGAGTACTGATTAATGCCATGCACAGCTATTCTCAGGTTGCTTTAAAAGTGGGGCAAGCAGGGTGGTAATGGTGTACACCTTTAAACCCAGCCACTTGAGAGGCAGAGTCAGAGGCATGTGGATATATATTGCTGTTGCCCCTGGTTGCCCCATCAGAAGTAGAAGATAAGTCCCTATTGCTGAAGACATCAGGCAGTTTGGACCTAGAACCAGGACCTAGAGATCTTGAGCTAGAACTGATCTGAAAACCTTCTTCTTGGGGACTAAGCTTCCTTGGTACTAGAAGGTGCCATGCAGCCTTCCAGAGGAGGGAATCAACCAACAGTACTACCCAGCTATGACATTATTGTGAGAACCACAATAATGACTAGTAATGATAACCCTAAAGGAGGCATGCAGTTGCGGCACAGACACCTTGTTGATATCAAATAGCTGTCTAGCTGGGCTGAAGACTTGCTCAACAAGAGAGAAATCTGGCCAAGCAAGCAGTGAATATTGGAGGAAACCCTACAACTGATACCTTACTAAACCAGCAAAATCTCTAACTTTATTCTAAATATTTGTCTTTATACTCAGATATGTGGTGTCCTCACCTTCTCTGCAGATGACAGACTTTTCTTCTTTCTACAACAGATGGAGGCCATTACAGAAAACCACAACAGATTAAAATGCAGAATTGTGGAGCACAGCCCCTACTGATAAATCTACAACATAATTCCTACACCCAAGGCTCTGGGGCCATTGTGGAAGAGCAGACAGAAAGATTGTAAAAGTCAAAAGAAAGAATAAAAAAAAATGTGACAAAATTCAGAAGGTAGCAGAGGAGAAGAAAGGACAGAAGTTGAGAGGAGGAGAAAACTCCAGAGATGAAGAACAAATACAGTAGAGTTTACTGCCTTGTTATAAAACAGTAGTGTAAAATATTAAATTAGGAGTTAAAGGGATTGAGTGAAAACTTAGGAGATCAGAGCACGGTTATTTAAGGAGCTCTGTGTTTGCTTTCTTGTGTGTGTAAAATAAAAGGCTTTTTTTTTAGCAGACAAATATTCAGGAATTATAAGAATTATGAATAAAATAACATAAAATTCTCTATAAGACTATAGTTAATTTTTAATTAGATATAGCAGCCTTCATATCTACTAATATATCTACAAGGCATCAACATTTATAATTTCCTGTCTGCCACTCAACAGTATGTCATGTTCATTTTTCTAAGTTAATAGAGATTTTTTTCTTGAAATACAACAACAGAAAATGCCACACAGACACGCTCACAGGTCAGTCTGATCAAGGAAATCCCCCCACTTGAGATTTCCTCAGATAACTCTGGGCTTTGTCAAGTAGACAGTTGTATCTGACAAGTAGGCACCACTCCTTGTCACCTTGAACATAAACATCACCTTAAGCCATAATATTTTCTTTCTTGTCACCAATGTCTCATATTAATATCATACTATAAAACACAGTACAACTTTAAAAGTCCCACTCTGAAGTTTAACTGTGGGCTTCTAAAAAATACTTACTAAAAATACTTCCTTACTCCAAAAGAGAAGAACCAGGGAATAAAAATAATCACATTAAGCAAAACCAAAGTCTATCAGTATAGATCAAATCCTGTAGTTCTATGTTTGACATCAGGGAGTCACTCATGATGTTTTGGCTGTAAAAGGCTTTGCCATCCACAGTACACATAGTTTACTAAGACTAGCTCTATTTCACACCTGCTGTTTCCCTTGGTAATTTCACAGTCCTGGGATCCCCAATATCCTGGGGTCTCCACTGCAACTGAGAATGTACCTTCCACTGGCATCTTTTGGCCTCTCTTCAGGGACTTCAGTGACCTTGCCACCCAGCTTCCCTACATGACCCTTTCATGCCTTCAAATCCAGTATCATGTGGGAGACTCTTAAACATTATTTGCCAAATTCTGTTGCCACCTTGATGTACAGTCTGGGCTTCCCATTGGACCATAGCTTCTGTATTCTGACCCTAAGGAAATACTTTCCACAAGTGGTGAGAGCCTCTTAATAAAACACAGCTATGTTTTATAGCCTCAGCAAACCAGCAACCAGCTTCCCCCAGTAAAGCATAGAGGGCTCAATTCACTAGTATTAATTTCTTGTTGATCAGTTAATTTTTCAGCTCTAGTTAAACAGCAACCACAGATTCTATATGAACATCCCTAAAAGACTTTCTTTCCTCTGAAACTTCACAATGACCTCCCACTGTCAGCATTTCTCTCTGTATTATCTTCCAAACTCCCAAAGTGCATTAAGTTCTCAGCACTCAATAGATTTTCTAGATCAATGTTCCAAAATCCTTTCACAATCTTCACTGCCCTTACTCCCCAAAATAACATTATCAGGGCCATCACAGCAACACCCCACTTCTAGCACCAATTTCTGTTGTCGTTTTACTTTCTGTTGCTGTGAAAAACATGAAGATCAAAGTAACTTGGGGAGGTTTATTTCATTGCTTCCAGGTTAAAATCCATCACTGAGGGAGTCAGGACAGGAACTCAAGCATAAACAGAGGCAGAAATCATGTAGAAAACATTGACTTGTTTTCTCTCTCTCTCTCACTCTCTCTCTCTCTCTCTGTTTTTTTGAGACAGGCTTTCCCGGTATAACAGCCCCAGCTATCCTTGAACTCACAGAGATCCACCTGCCTCTGCATCCCAAGTGCTGGGATTAAAGGCTTGTGCCACCACCGCCCAGCCCACAACTTGCTTTCTTATACAGTCCAGGATTATCTCAGAGACTGTGTTGCCCACAGTAGGTTGGGCTTTCTCACATCATTCACAAACCAAAAGACAAGCCCCCAAAGACATAACCACAGACCAATCTTATGGAAGCAATTCTTCAACTTAGGCTTCTTCTTTCAGGTGTCTCCAGTTTGTGCTGACTAAATACTAACCAGTCTAAGTGACTTCAGTGGTAAGTGAAATTAATGTCCTAAAGGCTTACTCCCTTCTGGCATGGCTGATGCTCACTTTCTGTATAGTATTTGGTGTGCTAAGGTAGCCAAGTTCTAGGACATAATTATGCCTACAATAATGAGAGAGAAGAGAAAACCATACACCAGCATTTTCCATGTACTAGGGTGGTTAAAACAGTTTCTGAAAAAAGTTCATTAAGCCACAAACTCGTAGAGCATGGCCGCAGAAATCTGAAAATTGTTTTTCCCAACCATGTCAATCTCACCATGATAGTTATTGTTATTCCTCCTCCTCTATACCACTAAATAGTTACTTTTGTTTAAGAACCAGAAAGATGGCTTAGCCATTAAGAGTACTGGCTGCTCTTGCAGAAGACCAGGGTTCAATTTCTTAGCACTCACAGAATGGCTTACAGCTGTCTGTAATTCCAGTTTCAGGGGATGTGCTGTCCTCTTATGGTCTCTGTGGGCAGTGAATACACATAGTAAACAGATATATATGCAGGCAACACACACACACTAAACCTTTTTTTAAAAGAGTTTTTTTTGTTGTTTATACTATTTTAAATAGTTATTCCTTCCTCATCTGGTTATAAAAAGCAAAAACACTGTCAAAATGATGAATTACATAGAGAAGTTAAGATTTTATCATCTAGCAATAAATACTATTAACAATATTTTTTTTGTTTTGTTTTTTTTGAGACAGGGTTTCCCTGTGTAACAGTCCTAGCTGTCCTGGAACTAGCTCTTGTAGATCAGGCTGGCCTCAAACTCACAGGGATTCACCTGCCTCTGCCTCCCGAGTGCTAGGATTAAAGGCATGTGCCACTACTGCCTGGCCCTATTAACAATTTTTATTTATCCCTTTTAATCTGCTCTCCAGAAAGATGTGAAATTATACATTACAAAAGATAATGCATATATTGTTTTGGATATTTCAATTTTCCTCTTGGGATATAGGAGACAACTTCACATGCTAGTATTAATGTTACTTTAGTTTCCAGAGAGCTCTGCAGTTCACTGTTCCAAATATATAACTGGGTTGATTTTTGCTTTTCTATAAAGTCCACACTTGGAGTGCTTCAAAGTACTACCCTGAGGCACATCTCTGCACAGAAAGATGTTCCTATAAATGCATTTCTAGAGGTGACTCGTGGGCAGACAATACTGATTTTTATTAGCTGTCCTCAATAAAACCATTTCTGTTTGCCACGAACACAATTATTCTCATTCAGCAAAACAAACAACATGCATGTTCCAAATCAGGCTGTGATTTATGATTTCCAAGTATGTGAGATTTATCTGGATTATTTTAAAATGATGATGTTCATCCTACCTCTAATGTTCTGTCTCAACATTTCACACTGCAGATGATAGCACACATGTCAATGAACACTTATTGACTATTACTGATATTGAAAAACTGCTTCCCACCTTTCATCAACCACTGGCATTCACTACAAACTACAAGTCTACAACCCTGTCTCAAAAACCCCAAAATAAATAAATAAAGGCATTTATTCACTATTTTCTTGTTTCCAAATTGGTATTTAGAGTTCAGTATAATTCACTATACAAATCACTTATCTGCAAGTATGTTAAATCATTTTTTATTATTTCCAAATTTCATATCTATGTGCCTTGATAGCAGCTGACTTTCACATACTATGTTGAATACTGAATAGGCTTTTCCATAGATTAACTCAGGCACCAACAGTCAGCAATGCTGGGCTCAACACTGATCTATTTCTAACTTGCTTATGGGGAGATGAAGAAATCTGAGGCCAAAGCACTAAGTTACTCTAGTAAATTAGTGAGAAGTAATGAGAAGCCTTATTGCTCCCTTGTACATTAAAATATATATAATATACATATATATGTATAACACACACACACATACACACCTAGGTGTGGTGGTGCATACCTTTAATTCCAGGACTGAGAGACAGACAGGTAGATTCTCTGTGAGTTCAAGGCCAGCCTGATCTACATATTGAGTTTCAGGTCAGCTAGGAATATGTATGTATATATGTATATGCATAAATATGCATGTGTTTATATAAGTATATATGAAGCCAATAATTTTGAGACAGGGTCTCATTAGCCTAGGCTGGCTCAAACTCCATATGTAGCCTAGAATGATCTGAAAATTCCCTGTGCCTCTACATCCTAAGTGCTGCGATTGTAGGTGTGAACCACCATCTAACTACTAAAATTATATAATTTCTAATGGCATTAATATGTAACCAGTTTTTGTTTTCTCAATAAGGAGAAATTTAACTCAATTTAAACATGACTGGAGACACATGCAGCCTTTAAGTGAGTGAGAACACTATCACTATAAGCTTGACAAATCTCAAGAGGTATGTTGGGTAGTTTGAACTTTAAAAACCATGCAGTTTTTCTTGCAAACAGCCTACGAAAGCTACCAGTCTGTCTCAAATCACTTGTGTGACTCTAGTTCTGCCTTTCAGCCTGCAAAGGAAATGTCTCCCCAGCCCCCGCCTGGACTCCCTGCAAAGGAAATGTCTCCCCAGCCCCCGCCTGGACTCCCTGCAAAGGAAATGTCTCCCCAACTCCTGCCTGGACTCCCTGCTGTTGTTTTCCACTTTTCCTGTGCCTTAGAAAAAAAACTTTCCCTTGGAAACCATTTTCCCTGGCTACTTCTTTGGCTGATTTTTCCACACAGAGAACTGAAGGCATTTATCCCCAAGGGAAGCAGCTATTCTAGATCTGACTAAGGAGTCAGCTAATATTTTCAACTTTCCCTTCTGTTCTTTGTTTTTTAAAGAGAGTCTGGTTTTGTTTCACTTTCAACGGGAGACTTAAATGACATCAAGCAAAGCCTACTTAGTTTAGATTTCCAGGTAAACATGTTTTAAATCTTAAGTTTCTACTACAGCATGTGGTGTGGTTTTATATCTGGGTATTTTGTGTGCAAATATGTTTAATCCTTAAAAAATTGTCTCTGTATTAATAGACTGAAAAGTTAAAGGAATGCTTTGTTTTGCTTACTTGTTTCTGTTCAGGATGACTCTGCCCCCAGTATTTCAAACGTTAAGGAATTATAAACTATTTTCATATGTTTAGATAGGATTATGTGATGAGTAGAATATCAACTGATTTGAAACTTTAATTTTCTCAGTTCTAAAGGAACATAAATATTTAGTTAACGCATTTTCCTCTTTAAGTCGGCTGGATAACATGAAGGACAACTTGTGACTTCATAGATAATATTGAAAATTATGGATACTTTTAAAGTTTACTTAAGACAAATAAAAATTATTAATGGAGAAAATAACTTAATCAGAGTTTATAGATATTCAATTTTTGGATAAATATAAAAGGTCAAAAAGTAAAAGCATTACTTGATGAAAGTGATATTGTGATTAGAGTATCTAGAAACACGATTATAAAGTTGCTTATTAAATAAAAAGCTAAATTCATTCTATGTCCAGTAAATATCAATTAGTATTAAGGGCCATTGCTTTTTTTTTTTTCTTCGAGACAGGGTTTCTCTGTAGCTTTGGAGCCTGTCCTGGAACTAGCTCTTGTAGACCAGGCTGGCCTAGAACTCACAGAGATCTGCCTGAGGGCCATTTCTTAAAATATATTTAAACTAGATCCTAAGTTTGATTAAAGTAAGACAGTTTTGTCAATTTACTTCTATACAAATCTATTTAGGTTTCAGGATTAAGTAAAAATGAGTTCGTTTGGAACAGGGAGACAAACTAAGAAGGGGGGTGGTCTCAGGATGGCTACCCTGGGAGAGTGTGGCAGCTAGCTAAGCAGATATTCTCTCCTAGCACTCACCCAATTCCTTGACAAGTGGGTGCTTATAGGAGGCCAGGGATGGCATAATTCACCTTCATGGAGATCTCTGGAGATTATGTAGAGAGTCTCAGGTCCAGAACTAGATTTTTCATGACCCTCATATACTACACATATGACTGTCTGGAGAAAAAATTCACTGTTCATGTACGCGATGCACAATGTTCATATTGTGTGTCCATCAGGGCCCACTGCCCTACTTAGCAAATCCAATGTTTGTTTTTTTGTTTTTCAAGATAAGGTTTATATCTGCTCTGCCTCCTGAGTGCTGGGATTAAACGTGGGCGCCACCATCGCCTGGCTAGCAAATCCAGTGTTACCTGCCTCCTTTGGCTTACATCTTCATTGCTGCCATTGCTCCTACTTTCCTGCATTACTTCACTATAAGAGTTGACTCCATGTCAGGTGGTGGTGGTGCACACCTTTAATTCCAGCACTCAGGAGCAGAGGCAGGCAGATCTCTGTGAGTTGGGGCCAGGCTCTAAAGCTATAGAAAAACCCTGTCTAGAAATAAATAAATAATAAATAAAAGAAAGAAAGAAAAAAGAGTTGACTTTAGGTGGCAATAAGTTTGTTCCTTCTTTATATTCTGCAAACTAGTTTTTCTGAAACTAAAGCAGTTCATGAAACTTTAAACATGATTTAATGTCAATGACCTACAATAATTATTTTCAAATGACTGGAGTATTAATACAAATACCCTGCACCAAAGTTTGATGCTGGAGTTGACATCAAGACATCTCCGAGGTTGTTAGCTGCAGAGTTCAGATGATTCAAGGACAAGTCCATGAGGGTGAAACCAGGTAAAGCCTGGTTTAGGAGATTTTATCTGATAAAGCTACATAAAGAACTACTGAGATTCAAGAGGAGAAGCCAAATATACATTGTGCCTTCTTGTCTCTCAGGTTCCTAGAAATAATAGAAGATACGTTAGTAATGCGTGTGCGTGAGTGTATCTGGGTAACGCACACACGCACACATGTGCTGGGAAACAAGAAGAGCTCCTTATAAGGCAGAAACTGGAAAGTCATTCAAGGGAAGACAAAAATAAATTTAAAGATGGAGAATGGGAGTGGGGATATAGTTCAGTGTTATGGTGTTTGGCTAGCATCTTTAATGCCCTAGGCTTCATTCTCTCATTGCTAGTGTTGGGTAAGAAATGGAGAATGGTGGGGTAAATCTTTGAATAAGCATGGAAAAGAATTAAGCACAGAGAGTTCATCAGACAAGAAAGGAAGTTTTAGGGTTTAAAGAATTTTAAGGAGGAAAAAAAAATCAATGTTATTCCTCATAGCAAACCTTACAAATGCTAAAGACATACTAAAAAGTAGAACATTTCTACAGGAAGGTAGAATAAAAAAGCCTCCTACAAAGGGATGACAACTGACTCACTTCTCTACAATACTTCAAGAATGAACCAAGTTGGGTATGGTAGCTGACACCTGTCATCCTAACACTTGGAGGCAGTGGCAGGAAGACCACCACAAGTTCAAGGTCAGCCAAATCTACATTGTTAGCTCTAGGCTAGCCATGTTATAGAGCAAGTCCCAGTAACAAAGGAAAACAAAGAATGAGAGAAGAGAAGGAAAATAAACAGCTGGTATCTGAAAAGTATTCAGGGAAAAATTATTTCGAAGCTATAATTCTAGTTTCAACCAAACAAGATGTTTTCCAGACATTTAAGATTCACAATTTTTTTTAACCACATCTAAGAGAAAGAAATCCATATTTTTGCAAAGAACTAAAAGTATCTGAAGGCGCTTCCTCTGGCAAGGAAAATGGATCTACTCATCTGCTGAGAACAAATAAGAAGATTAGAAAACAGAACCAGTATTTGGAATAAGACTGAAATCCAGACTGCCTCAAGTCTGAAACAGCTTTGCTTCTGCAAACATCTATGGATCCCAAAATAGGTAGCTGAGAGCTTAATTGAGCTTTAAAACAGCTTCACATGGCTGGGGAGAAACATAAAATGAAGACTGGAACCAGCCAGTAGGGGCAATGAGATTTCTGCTTATGACATTATCAAAACAAGTTCAAAACAGTGTGATGATATTGGATACAGTGACATCCAGCTTCAAATAACTTGATGTATTATTGATAGTGTCTGTAACACCACACTCAAAATGTAAAAACCTTCTCTAGATAGAACATACATTACTCCAGATCTTAATCTTCCATGGGTGTTTATATAATGTCTGGCATGAATTCAAAAGGCATCAAAGGAAGAGTTGGAAGAACATGGCTAAAGTTCTAAAGAAAGATAAGCACAAACAAAAAGAGGGTTCTGAAAACCTGATCTTTAGAACTAAAGACAAACATGATTAAATATTCAAAGAGTAGAATATGACGTCAAAAACTGTAATATAAAATTGAAAATAAGTGAGAGTCTAGGACCTCCCAGGAACTAGGAGCCAGGACCTCTGTCAGCCTGGGCGTGAGTGAACCTGGGTCCTCTGAGGGAATAGGTAGGAACCAGAGATCTCGGCGGGGCCAAGCGAGAGTCTTGGGACCTCAGAGAGAATAGACCTGAGCCAAGTCCTCTGGGTTTGGGCATTGGTTTGGGACGTAAAGGGAATAGGCAGGAACCTGAAACCCCTGCAGGTCCGAGCACAAGTCTGAGACTTCTGAGGAATTAAGCAGGTCCTCTGCGGGTTTGGGCACATCCAAGCCTAGAACCTCCCAGGCAGTAGACTAGAACCAGAGACCTTTCCAGGTCCAACTCCAACCCAGGGACTTCTGCAGAAGGGAATCCATACTAGGATTTACAGATACAGGTCAAAGCTGGTAACCTAAGCCAAAGTTGCCCTGAAGCCAGGAACTCCACCTTGGGCAATAAATTCCACAGGAGTGGAATTGAACAATACTCCTAGGACAGAGAGAGCCTGAGGAAACAAGCTTGACCAGGAGCAGAAGCCAGGAGCAAATCCAGGCCTGGGAACAAACCCAGGCCTGGGACACTGGCAGACCAGGATTGAGCCAATGACCTGACTCAGAGTCTGCAACCTTCACTGGAACAGGAGTGAGACTGAAACAATTACCTAAGACATGGAGAGAACAAGCTCCACCAGGAGCAGAAGCCAAGAGGAAACCCAGTCCCAGGACACGAGTGGATCAGGATTGAACCAGCGATCAGATCCAGAGTCAGCGAACGCCACCAGAACAAGTCTAACTCCAAGCCAGGGACTTCTGCAAGAGAAGATCCAGACCAAGATTTACAGAAACAGATCAAAGCCAGCAGCCTAGGCCAAAGTAGGCCTGAGACAGCAAACTCCAAGGGAGCAGACCAAAGCACAGGAGCACTGAGCTACCTCCAGGAACAGGAATAACCAACAGGGTAACTAGAACTGTGACACTGACTGTACCACGAGGAAAACCATCTTAGCTTTGGTTTCACTGGCACCTAGAATCCCAATTATTCAACAGAATCTCAGACAGCCCCAACCACACCTATTAGAGGAAAGATGAGTAGAAAAGATAAGATCACATGCTACACCACAAAGAGTAATACAATACCAGTAAAACCTAAAGACTCTAGAAAAGACCTGAACAACCAAATATGGATGAACCAGAAGAAAATGATCTAAAAAGTAACCCCAAGAAAATTTTTGAAATTCTTAAAGATGCAATGAGAAATTACTTTAAAGAAATGGAGGAAAAAACAAACAAAAATGGAAGATATCAACAAATCACTTAAAGAAAACCAAGAAAAAGAACTCAAAGCATTTAACAGAAACTATTCAGGACTTGAAAACTGAGATAGAAAAAATAAAGAAAACACAAGCCAAAGGAATTACAGAAACAGAAATCATAAGGAAAAGAGCAGGAACCACAACTGCAATTATGAACAACAGAATATAAGAAATGGAAGAGAGAATCTCAAGTGCTGAAGATAAAATAGAGGAAATAGACTCATCAGTTAAAGAAAACACTAAATCTAACAAAAGGTTAACCCAAAAGAGCCATGAAATGCAGGACAACATAAAAAAGCCAAATCTTAGAATAATAGGTATAGAAGAAGTTCAACTCAAAGGCACAGAAAATTTATTGAACATAATCATAGAAGAAAACTTTCCCTACCTAAAAAAAGATATGCTTATGAAGATACAAGAAGCGTACAGAATATCAAAAAGACTAGATCCAAAAAAAGGGCCTCTCACCACATAATAATCAAAACACTAAACATACAGACTAAAGAAAGAATATTGAGAGCTGCAAAAAAAAAAAAAGGCCAAGTAACATATAAAGATAGACCTATTAGAATTACACCTGACTTCTCAGTGGAGACAATGAAAGCTAGAAGGTCATGGTCAAGCATTATGCAGACATTAAGAGACCATGGATGCCAGCCCAGACTACTATACCCAGAAAAACTGTTGATCACTATAGAAGGACAAAACAAGATATTCCATGACAAATCTAGATTTCACCAATACCTAGCCACAAACCCAGCCCTACACAAAATACTAGAAGGAAAACTTCAACTCAAGGAAGATGGCTACATCAACAAAAACACAGACAATTGATGATCTCATTACAGCAAATCCCGAAGAAGAAAAAAATCCACAAGTTAACATCACTAACGATGAAAACTAAATAAACAGGAGATAGTACCCACTAGTCACTAAAATCCCTTAATGTAAATGGACTGAACTCACCCATAAAACGGCACAGGCTAACAGATTGGATACGAAACAGAATCCATCCTTCTTCTGCATACAAGAAACGCATCTCAACCTCAAAAAAAGACATTGTCTCAGAGTAAAGGGTTGGGAAAAAAAATAAACCAATCAAATGGACCTAAGAAACAAGCTGCTTTAGCTATCCTAATATCTAACAAAAATAGATTTCAAGCTAAAATGGCAGAGAGAGAATATCCAAATTAACAAAATCAGAAATGAAAGGGTGACATAACAACAGACACGGAGGAAATACAGAGAATCAACAGATCATATTTTGAAAACCTGTACACCACAAATTTGGAAAACTTAAAGGAAATGGACAACTTTCTGAATAAATATCACTTACCAAAATTAAATCAAGACCAGATAAACAAATTAAACAGACCTATAACTGCTGAAGAAGTAGAAACAGTCATCAAAAGTCTCCTAAGCAAAAAAAAAGCCCAGGACCAGATGGTTTCAACAAAACTTTCAAAGAGGAACTAATACCAATACTCCTCAAATTGTTCCACACAATAGAAACAGAGGGATCATTGCCAAACTATTTTTTTAAAAAAATATTTATTTATTATGTATACAATATTTTGTCTGTATGTATGCCTGCAGGCCAGAAGAGGGCACCAGACTCCATTACAGATGGTTGTGAGCTACCATGTGGTTGCTGGGAATTGAACCCAGGACCTTTGGAAGAGCAGGCAATGCTCTTAACCTCTGAGCCATCTCCCCAGCCCCTTGCCAAACTCTTTTTATGAGGCTACAATTACCCTGATACCCAAACCACAGAAAGACAATACTAAGAAAGAGAATTACAGACCAATTTCACTCATAAACATTGATGCAAAGATACCAAATAAAATACTAGCAAATCAAATCCAAGAACACATCAGAACCATTATCCACCATGACCAAGTTGGCTTCATCGCACAGATGCAGGGATGGTTCAACATATGAAAATCTGTCAACGTAATTCACCATATAAACAAGCTGAAAAATAAAAATCACATGATTATCTCATTAGATGCCGAAAAAGCATTTGACAAAATACAACATCCCTTCATGATAAAGGTCTTGGAGAGAGCAGGGATACAAGGAACATACCTAAACATAATTAAGTCAATATACAGCAAGCCAACAGCCAACATCAAACTAAATGGAGAGAAACTCCCAGCGATTCCACTGAAATCAGGAACAAGACAAGGTTGTCCACTCTCTCCATACCTATTCAATATAGTTCTTGAGGTCCTAGCTAGAGCAATAAGACACCAAAGGAGATCAAGGGGATACAAATTGGAAAAGAAGAATTTAAACTCTCACTGTTTGCTGATGATATGATAGTTTACATAAGTGATCCCAAAAATTCTACCAAGAAACTTCTACAACTCATAAACACTTACAGCAATGTAGCAGCATACAAGATTAACTCAAAAAAATCAGTAGCCCTCCTGTACACAGATGATAAAAGGGCTGAGGAAGAAATCAGAGAATCAACAGCCTTCACAATAGCCACAAATAGCATAAAATATCTCGGAGTAACTCTCACCAAACAAGTGGAAGACTTGTATGACAAGAACTTTAAATCCTTGAAGAAAGAAATTGAAGAAGACACCAGAAAGTAGAAAGACCTCCCATGGTCTTGGTTAAGCAGAATTAATATAGTAAAAATGACAATCTTACTGAAAGCAATCTACAGATTCAACACAATGTCCACCAAAATCCCAGCAAAATTCTTCAAAGACCTCGAAACAACGGTACTCAACTTCATATGGAAAAGCAAAAAACCCAGGATAGCCAAATTTATTTTTAATTTTTAAAAAATTAGATTTATTTATCTTATTTTTATCTGTATGAGTGCTTTCTTTTCTTTTGGTTTTTCGAGACAGGGTTTTTGAGCCTGTCCTGGAATTAGCTCTTGTAGACCAGACTGGCCTCAAACTCACAGAGATTTGCCTGCCTCTGCCTCCAGAGTGCTGGGATTAAAGGCGTGCGCCACCACCGCCCGGCTTATTAATTTATTTTTTTTAATGAGTGCTCTCTTGCATGTATGTCTTTGCACAATGTGCATGTATTACCCTTGGAGGTGAGGCATCAGAATTCTAGGTACAGATAGTTGTGAACTATGATGTGGATGCTGGGGAATCAAACCTGGGTCCTCTGTCAGAACACCTAGTGCTCTTAATTGCTGAGCCACCTCTCCAGCTCCTAATTTTTAAAATTATACTTACTATTTACCATGTGTGCATATGAATGTGCAAACATATGCACGCCACAGAGCACATGTGCTGGTAGGAGGAAATATTTGAGTTATTTCTCTCCTTCCACTATGTGGGTCCCAAGGATGGAACTCAGGTTGTTAAGTTTTGTGGCGAGCACCTTTACCTGCTAGGCCATTTCACCAGCCCTTCTTTTGCCTTCTTAATAAGAACAAGAGACTGAATCCACGGTGTCATATATGCTTTAAAAAATTCTACCATAAGCTACAATTTTGTCACCCAGGCTGACCCCAACTTTCAACCCTTCTGCACTGGACTGGATTATAGGTGTGCCACTATGCCTGGTCCAGATGGTGAATTTTTGCCAAAACACCTGGTAGAATTAGAACTAGATTTGTGACAAGTGTGTAGATCAATTTGGGTAGAACTAAGAATTTAGCAACCCTGGGCCATCTGATCCATATATAGGGTAAACATTTTCATTATAAAGGTCTCATTCCATTTCTTTCGGCAGCACTTCAGAGATCCTTTTTCAGAGCAGATACCTTGTCCACCACTGGGAATGTGAATTCCCAGTAATTCACATTTTATGCTATTACAAAATGACAGTGTGACTTAGCTTCTATTTTTCAAAATCATAAAGAAACAATCTTGATTTTTATAGATTGATCTTCTACCTGAAACTTGAATGGTTACAGCAGATTTTTAAGTAGATTTTACAAGATTTTCTATATTTTTGAAAAAAAATATTTTACTTTTTCCTGTCTAGACTAAATGAATTTTCAGCAAATACTGGTTTATAACTGCCAAGTCAGCAACTTGTCCTGTTTCTCACTAAAAACTCATCTCTAGAGACTATAGAATGTTATTTATCTACAATCTGGATTTTTTTTAAAAAGGGCAATCAAGGGTTTTATTGAAAGGTAGAGTAATAGCTTCCTGGAGTCCTGGATCTCTTTTGTTTACTGGTACTGTGCCACTACACTTGTTAGAAAACCCAGCAGAGCACTGGGGAAGGGGTGTGTCCTCATCCTAGATCTTTACAAGAAAACCTTACATTTCACTATGAATTTACTGCTAAATGCAAGCTTCCTATGGTTGGCAATTACTACATGAAGTAAGTGCCTCTTACTAATAACACAGTGAGTTATTACAAGGAAGGGATGCTAGACTTAGTGCAGAAGCTCTTTATCTCTGGGAACACTGACCATAAGGAAACTCAAGCAGAGGGCAATGGAAGGCTTCCAGGTCAAGGTGAAGGGGAGCACTAAAGATGCCTCAGCTGCGGACTTGAGAGGCTGTGGAAAATGCCAGCCTTGCCTGGAAGGCCTTGCTGATTTTGAACCCTCTGAAGGCAACCCCTGTGATTACTGTGGAGGTGCACCAGCCTATCTGTCACAATGCTGTTGTCAAACCAAAAACAAAACAAATAAACAAACACACTCTATTTCTTAAATTCAGTTTTCAGCTTTAGTACATACAAGGAGCTGAACTAGTCTTGATTAAGTTACTTGTTCTGGAGCCAAAAGGATGGCTCATTTGGTAAAGCACTTGCCTTCTAAGTGTGAGAACCTTGTGTTAGAGTGCCTAAAACCCATATAAAAATAGGATACAGTGATATGTTCCTGTAATCCCAGCACTAGGGGTGGGGACAGGTGGATCCCTGAGATTCACAGGCTAAGCAGTTTGGCCTTATTGGTAAACTTAAGGCAAATGTAAAACCTTGTCTCAAAGCAGGTGAACAGCATTCCTGAAGATGACCTCCATATGCCTATATGCACACCCATCCACATACATGTAAAGCACTACCCTCCCTCCAAAATAAAAAGTTCAGGGCTGGGGAAATGGCTCAGTGAGTAAAGTGCTTATTGCAAAAGCATGAAATCTCACATCTGTAACCCTAGTGCTAGGGGCATGGTTGGGGGTGAGACATCTCCAGATGCTGGCAAGCCAGCAGAGCCAATTGGTGAGCTCTGGGTTTGGTGAGAAACCCTGTCTCCAAAGATAAGGTGGAGAGTGACTGAGGAAGTCACCTAGTGTTGACCTTGTTCCTTGATATACACACATACACACCTCCCCAACACACTCTAAAAAGAAAAAAAATGCTATTTCACAGTTACTTTTATAAAGGATAATCATACACTGCTCCCCAGCAGCAGCAGCAAGAACAACAACAACAAAAAAGCGAAGTAGCAATGAAAATAACAGAAGAGGTGTGGGTGATACTCTAGCAGATAGGTAGTGAGAAAGCAGCTGCCCAAACTCTGTAGCACTTGGGGGAACAGGGGTCTGCTGCTGCAGGCATTTGCATTTTACATCTATGGTGGATTCAAGATTACAGTAACTAAGTGAATAGTTAGGACAGACAACAAATAATCTAAAAAGGGTTAGATATTTACTATTTGACCCTTTATAGAAAATCTTGGCTCAGATCTTGTCTAGAGACATAGATATTCCAAAATCTGATGTGGCAGTAATATTGACCGATTCAGACCACACATCACATTGATACTACTCCCAAAGCCTGCCTGCTGCTTCATAAGACAACTAGGTCAATTTTTTGAAGCAAAAATGTAGTCACTACTAACTTGAAATTTTGCTTCCTTTTAGAAGTTTGTTGGTGAAAAAACACAAACATGAAACATGCAGTTTTGTTTTGTCTCATTCTGCTTATCATTTTCCAAACTGATTGTGAACGAAGTGAACAAGGTACTGGGAAGCAGAGGAGAAGGATACATCAGAGAAGACTCAGGAAAAGCCCCTCACTCCACCACAGAGCAAACAGGCAGCTTGGAAATCAGCAAACTGCTGCAGCAGCAGAAGCTACATTACCCACTACCAACTCTGACTACAGTGTAGAGGAAAACTTAGAATCCCTTCTAAGTCCTCTTGGAGTAGAATCAAGTTACAATGTGTTACCAGGTAAGAGAATGTATGAGGGGAAAACATCTCCATAAACTGAACTCTCCAAAGGGGGAAAATTAAGTTTTTGTGCTACCTTTTAATATATACAAACACAAATTTTAAAATAACTTTAAAAAATATTCAAGGGGGCTGGAAAGATGACTCAGTGGTTGGGAGCACTGGCTACTATTCCAGAGGACCCAAATTCAATTCCCAGAACCCACTTGGCAGCTGATAACTGTCTGTGGCTCTAGTTCCAGGGATCTGACATGCTCACAAAGACACACAGGCAGGCAAGACATCAATGCATACAAAATAAAAATAAATATTAAAAAGCATTCAAGAAAGATACATAAATTACTGAGAAAAATTTATTTTACTGTATAAAATCATAATTACCATATGGGTACAAGTGATCAAATTAGTAATATAAACAATATATGTATCAATTAGTAAAATCCCTTTCACTTTTAATAATATCATCTAGAATATAAGCCAATCAAATGACTTTGATACAGGGCTATTTAAATAGTTAACACAGAGGTTTTGTTAGGTAAAACGGAACAAAAACCACTGAATTTATTTTATACAAAATACTGAATTTGTTTTTTCAAGACAGGGTTTCTCTGTGTAACAGCTCTGGCAGTCCTAATGCTTGCTCTGCAAATCAGGCTGGCCTAGCATTCAGAAGTCCACCTGCCTCTGCCTCCTGAGTGCTGGGATACTGATTTTTTTGTTGTTATTGTTTTGTTTTCAAGACAGGGTTTCTTTGTAGCTTTGGAGCCTGTCCTGGAACTAGTTCTTGTAGACTAGGCTGGTCTCAAACTCACAGAGATCTGCTTGCTTCTACCTCCCAAGTGCTGGGATTAAAGGCATGTGCCACCACCACCAGCGATACTGATTTTTTAAAGAATGAAAAGACTGGAAATTCTGCCAAACTTCTCAACTAATTATTTTTTGAAACTAGCTTTTAATGATTAACAATTTTCCAAGTTTGGAAGAAAAAAAGCATATTATAGTGTTGTAATTAAAAAATATATATTTAATTGTTACCATTAAATGAAACATTGAAAAGACAAAAAATAAAAATCACCACATAATCCTCTGTAGCCAGTATTTCATACCTTATTTCAACAAATCCATTAGCCTTAATTTTTCATGAAGTTAACAGAAGCAAAATTATATGAAAAAAGAAAAATTAGGCTATATTTGCTAAAAATATAAATGACTAGTGCATCCATCCAGTGTTAAGAACAAAGATGTCTTAGTTAAATGAAAAGCTAGCTTAGTTATCAGAGGAAATTCTATTTTAAAATTTATTTTTATTTATTATTTGTGTGTGCAAGATATGTGCATATATGTGGGTGCCACATGTCACAGCACATATGTGAAGGTCAGAAGACAACCTTAAGAAGTCAATTTTCTCCTTCCATGGCATGCACCTTTAATATTGAGCCATCCTTGCTGGCAAAAATTATTTTTGATGAAAAGTATTATTTTATTTATTCAAAATTATTTAGGGACTGGAGAGATGGCTTAGTGGTTAAGAACTCAGAGCTCTTGTAGAGGGCTGGAGTTTGGTTCCTAGTACCAATACTGGGTAGCTCACAACTACCCATAATTCTGTTTCTAGGGGATTCTATATTTTATTCTAGTTTCCATGGGCACTGTACTCATATGTACAAACCTACAAGCAAAAACACAGTTAAAATAAAATATAAAAGTTTTATTTTTAAAAATCAGCATACAAAGTATTAGGTTTCATTGTGGCACTTTCAAACCTATTTTTGTTGATCGTCCTCTTCCCCCTTTCTGCCCCTCCCTCTCCCAGGCCACTCTCTTATGCTTTCATTTTACATGTGTTCCATTACCTTCCTATTCTTATAACTTATACCAATACTCACACTCATATATATGTATTATATAAACACATAAAAATGAAAAGAATTAACATAAGAGAAAATAGACGAAAATAAGCAGCACTATATTGGGCCTGAAGAGATGGCTCAATGGTTAAGAGCCCTTGCTGTTCTTATAGAAGAACCATGTTCAGTCCCCAGCACCCAAAAGGTGGTTAACAGCAGTCTGCAATTAAAGTTTCAAGGGATGCCTTCTTCTGACTTTTGAGGGCATTGCATGCAAGTGGTACACACACACACACACACACACACACACACACACACACACACGCGCGCGCAGGCAAAACATGAACACACATAAAAAATCTTAAAAAATAAAAGTTATTATGTTGAGGTAATTCAGATTCAGAAAGACAAATTACCACATGTTCTCATATGTAGGTCTGATTTAGTTTTTTGAGATGGGGAGTTTCACTATGTTGCCTTAAAATCCTAGATCACTAAATCCGCCTGCCTCAGCCTCCTTAGTTGGGACTACAATAGGTACAAGTCACTGGCTTAAATTAAAACAGAAAACACACTGCCAACAAGCTGAGTCACAACATGTCAAACCTCTACAGTTTTAAGTAAACGAGAAATGATTGGGTTTTGAAGGTTGTTTGTCCATTGCCAAAATTTAGCCTATCTTGACAGATAGATACAAGACAGACAGGAAATCCAAAGTCAAGTTACTAGGAGGAGGTCACTCAGCAGCAAAAAGAAGAAACAATGAAATGTATTTTAGACAGCAAGTCTGTAGGGCATTTAATCTGTGCATGCTGTATACAGATCTCTATTCTCAGGCAGTTGTATCATTTTGATTTTGCATTGTATTTTTGTCCATTCATGGATTCTGATAATTGCTGAAGACATTTAAGTACGTGTTCCTGCTAGGCATGGTGGCATGCTCTTTTAATCCTAGCACTCAGGGGGCAGAGGCAGGTGGTTCTCTTATGAGTCTGAGGCTAGCCTGGTCTACATAATGAGTTCCAGGACAGCCAGCACTATGTAATAGAGAGTCTCTCTCTCTCTCTCTCTCTCTCTCTCTCTCTCTCTCTCTATCAATCAATCAATCAACCAGTCTGTCTGTCCATCAGTTAGTCAGTCAAAGTGTTCTCTTTTCCCCTAGGAAAGAAAGGACACTGCTTTGTAAAGGGAATGATCATGTACAACAAAGCTGTCTGGTCTCCTGAGCCCTGCATCACCTGCCTCTGTTCAAATGGAAGAGTACTTTGTGATGAAACTGTGTGCCACCCCAAGATGTGCCCCTATACCATTAAGCCAGAAGGAGAATGCTGCCCCATCTGTTCTGATGCTGGTATACAATATAAAACAAACTACCACAGATAATAGTCTTTAACTATTTGTTTTTATTTTATCATTACATTAAGGTATAAATTATTATAAACGTAGTCATCAAGGTACTTGAAAAAGCAGCTCAGCGCCAATAAACAGAACTATCTAGAAAATGTATTTAGGGCACAGAAAGAGATTGTGGCTCTATAGTTCTAATTCTTAGACTGAGTCAAGATGAACCTGATTCTGTTTCATGTGTGAATGTTATAAGGTTTTAGAGACACAGTTACAATAAACCCTGACTTATTAACTAGTTCAGGATTTCACTTGGGTCTGTCTGCATATGAATCATCCTATTAATGATTAATTAATCATCCTATTAATCAAGCTTGTCAGGAGTATACTAATCACTATTATGAGAACAATGAGTGTTTTATAATCAGAGCAAACAAAGCCTCAACCCTCCATCAGACCACAGGCAGCAAGGATTCCAACAGTGGTCTGAGGAATCCCAACAAAACACAGGTGTGGACTGGGGCTTGGTTTTCTTGGGTGGCACTTCTGTATAGGAGATGACAGCATGGGTTTCGGTAGATGCTTGCTGACCTGTTCTCAAATGAGATGTATTCCTGAACAAGTGGGGATGCCCTCTGGAGGTTGGTTTAGGCCTCCTGGAAGAAAGTTTAGCTAGTGACTTATGAAAATAAACAAGTGAAAAGCTGGGCAGTGTGGCACACACCTTTAATCCCAGCACTTGGGACACAGAGGCAGGCGGATCTCTGTGAGTTCGAGGCCAGCCTGGTCTACAAGACCTAGTTCCAGGACAGGATCCAGATAAGGACATTTTCTCTTGTCAATATCAAGGCAGATTGTTCTCCCCTCCCCCACAGATGACCAGAAGACACACATTTACAAAAGCCTTCTGCCAGGAGGAACTACAGAATCTTTAGAAACTGTTCTTTGCTTCACACTGTCAGTTATTTCACTAAGGCACTGTACTTTATTTTGAGACAGGTTCTCACTGTGTAGCTGGGGCTGGCCTGAAACTTGCTGTGTAAGACCAGGCTGGCCTCAGATTCGTAGAAATTCCTGTCTCTGCTTCTGCCACCCAAGTGCTGGGATTAATGACATGAACCAACAAGGCTGACCCGAAGCATTATACTTTTAAAAAACTTTTAGAAGGTGTGCTCATCAAAATTGTCTCTTTGAAGTAAAATACAAGGCTATTATAGGCAAACTTCAGAAATTCTTAGGTATTTTTCAAAGGATTTTGAGTCTTCTTGAAATAATTATTTTAGATAAGGAAACCTAGACACAGAAAGGATTTTAAAAGTTTACGATATCTTTAGCTTCCACTTAAATTCCCTCTCTTCTGCGTGCTTTGCTGTGGATGTTAAAGAAAAATTCTTCAAGCCAGGTGGTGGTGGTGGCACACACCTTTAATTGTAGTACTTGGGAGGCAAAGACAGGTGAGTCTCTGAGTTTGAGGCCAGTCTGGTCTATAGAGCGAGTTCCAGGACAGCCAGGGCTACATAGAGAAACCCTACAAAAGAGAAATAATGTTAGTTAACTTCAAGGAAAAACTTCAGTTGCATTTTATCTTTACATAGCCGTCAAACAACGGGAATATTTGTTAACTTCATTTACATTATGGCTTTTTTCATTTATTAACATCATCAACTCACCTATTACTTTATCCTTCTGTGATCATTAGCTTCCTATTCTCTACTCAGTAGTAGAACACTAAATGATAAAACAATTTTCTGGTGATTCTTCAGAACAAAGAGAATCCATTAACATGCTTCACAAGCAAGTGAAACCTCCTCAGATGGAAATGGACCAAGTAGTTATAAAAGAAGCTCTTCAATCCGAGGAGGAAGAAGAAGACATTAAAGAACACATGGAGCACAAGAAAGAAACCTTTGGGCCTACTACACTTCACAGTGATGAGGAGAGAGTGGAGGGAAAGCTGAGGCCTGAGGAGGAAAGGCGGTCAGCACGTCAACCACACCATCATGGACGAGGAGAGGAAGAGGATGATGATGAGGAGACTGAAGGGGAAGGAGAAAAGGAAGAGGAAAAGAAAGAGGAGGATGCCATAAGAGGAGATGTGTTCCGAATGTCCCCCAGGTTAATGCCTGGTACTCCAAGAGGCAGGCCACGCCTGCCCAGAGGCTGTGCCCTGTCCTACAAGACCATCAGCTGCATTCATGCAGCCTTCACCCAGATCCCACCAATAACAGCACCAGAAGTAACAAGCCTGGAGTTGGCTGGTAAGAGATGATGACTTATTTTGGGTTCAGATATAAATGATGAATTTTACTACCCTATGAATATTACTTTGATTTAATAGGAACTTATTTTCATCATCTTCACACTGATAACTGCAGCAGAGATGGGCACAGTGAAGAACGTCTCAGGTTTAGAGAGAACTCTAACCAAATGGTGATTTCCCAATGAGCATTTTAAAAATTAGCATTAATAGGGTACACTTTGTCTATGTGATAAAACTTTACTTGTAATGTATAGTTCTACAAGTTTCTACAGAGGTGAACAGTACCACAGTTCAGATCAAGAATATTTCCATCACTCCTCAAATTCCTCTTATCTCCATCTCCTCCAGTTGTTGCCCACCACAGAAACTGACCTGTTTCTATGTTTATTGATTTGATTTTTGAGTTTCCCTAAATAGAATCACACAGTAAGTAGCCTTGTAGTTTGTCATATAATGTTTTAAAAATCATTAGTTCATTTTTCTTTATTGCTGAGTGGCGTCCTACTGTATAAATCAGCTAGAGAATGATTTTTTCCAGCTTATGGCAATTTTGTATGTAGCAGCTAAACATCCATATACAGATGTTTGTGGGGCTCTAAACCTTCATTCTTCATTATTCCTAGAAGCAGCACAATAGGCTGAGATTTATGACAACATACTTTAAGAAACTACCCAACATGTTCTAAGGTGGTTGTCCTGTTGCCGCAAGCAGTTACAGCTATTCCACAACCTCAGCAATTGTATTATCAGTTGTTTTCTTACCTTTAGCCATTTAAATGAGAATGTGGTGACCAGACCTTTTGCCCATGTCTCTATCAGGCTACCAGGGAAAGTTCTGAGTGGTGGAGCATTAAGATCTCATTTGCATGTTTCCTTCATATTTTTCCATTGCCATTCCTTGGACTTGGAAACATGATGCTTTTTATATCCAAGAAATCAAAGAAGATCACTCAGTGTGTGTGAGTATGTTTCCTTCTCTGTATAAGAAGTACAGGGAGCTGAGCGGTGGTGGCGCACACCTTTAATCTCAGCACTCAGGAGGCAGAGGCAGAGGCAGAGGCAGGTGGATCTCTGTGAGTTCGAGGCCAGCCTGGTCTACAGAGCAAGTGCCAGGACAGGCTCCAAAGCTACAGAGAAACCCTGTCTCGAAAAAAAAAAAGTACAGGGAAATGGCAATGGAAAAATATGAAGGAAACAGTTTCTGTCTAGCCTCACAGAAACACAAACCTTTGTTGTAAATGCACATTGCTACTAGCATTGTCCAGCAGACAACTGTAGTTATTTTAAGTAGTTTCATTTGAAACTTGAGTTTCTAACCAAGACACACTGTTAAATTGTTTCATTATAATCTTACTATTTTTCCAAGTATGCATTTGTTTATATATTTCCTGTCCTTGTTCTGAATATTGTTTTCCTTTCCATATAAAGCTCGCTCTTAATATTCATGTATACAGAAACATGCACACACATTTAAGTATATATGTACATGTCTATATATGCACATGTTTCTAATACAACTATTGTACATCCTAGGGAATTCAATCATTTCCATTCCGGACGAAGCATTTAATGGATTACCAAATTTGGAAAGGCTTGATCTGAGCAGAAATAATATCACTTCTTCAGGCATAGGTCCAAAAGCATTCAAGGTATACACTTCTATTAATGTGTAACAAGATAACTCCTACTGGCTTTAGTTGGAGGTGGGGAAGGGAAAAATAAGCAGAAAGGGTTTTATTGTTAATTTTTTCTACATTAAGTTTCTTCTCTGATGTCCTTAAGTTATATCAAGTTTTCCTTTGCTCATAATTTTTTGCTTTATACATGTTAATCTTATGGGAAGAGCAGCAACAATAAGATTAGACATAATTAATGTTTTGAATTTAAAGAATAGTTTCTTCCCAGTAGGTGAAAATACATTGAAGTCTGGTCTCTTGGTGTGAAGAATTGTCCAGTAATAAAAGAGAGCCTCTATTAATATGGTCAGACCAGCAAGGTGAAGCTTTCTTATTTTTGCACAGTAGACATAATGTGATGGAGAATATTTTGGTAGCAAGAGCTCAATGAAGATTAGCATGAGATAGATTTGGAGGAGGGGTGAAAGAGAAAGGACAGCAAATGTACAAAGAAAACCAATTTGACTGAAAGATTTTTTTTGAAAAAGGAGAAAAGACTCATCTAGATCAGGGAATTTCAGGGAAACAAAAATAGAAGCAAGAGAAGAAAGGTTGGTGTGCATAAATGAGATCACACATGCTTTGAAGCCATAAGTAAAGCACACTCTATCTCACTAGGTTAATTTCCCCACTTTGAATAATATTCTGGGCCCTTGATCTGCCCTTGAAACAAATAACTGGCCTCTTGGATTCTCTCCTAGTTCTCTGGAGTCGATGCAGGTAGATGTGGGGAGGAGAACTCCTAGTGCCTGCTTCATATTCTCCATCTTTCTGACCAAACAACAGATGGCATAGAGGGTCATAGATTTATCCGATAATTGAGTATGAGAAAAATGTCATAGATTATCCTCTTTTTGATATGGGGACTTTCTGTAAAAAATTATTCCTGTGATTCCCTGGAGAAATCAATCATTCCACATGGCTTCAGAAAAATACATTCACCACAACTCCCCACTGCTGGTGGTGCAGGACTTGCCTGGAATGCGCATGTAACTCTAAATGTGGGAACATATTGTGCAGAAAGTCAGCTGTTTGGGTAATCACATATACATATAATCACTTAGTTTTAAAATTTTTTCATATTTTTACTACCTAAAACAAATTTAAAATTTAAATATGTTTTGATCATATTCTTCCCCTCTAAGTCCTTTCAGATTCTCTTTTCCTCTCTGCCATTCTGAAAAGTGCTATTTTATAATCAAATTTCTAGCATAAATATTAGTGAAATACGAAACTGAACTTTATAAATAACATTAAAATTAATTATTAGCATTCATACCAGGTTCAAATTACTGAATTCAGTTAATGAAACTTGCTTATTGCTAAGAAGGTAAAAATCTCTGGCCTTACAAAATAAGACTGATCATTCTATGGGAAATAGTGTGAACCAGCTGTGACTGAGAAAAATGGCAACCTTGAGAATTGTTTTTCTAAGGTTTTGAAGAAGTTAATGCGTCTGAACATGGATGGAAATAATTTGGTACACATCCCTTCAGAATTATCATCTACACTAGAAGAACTTAAAATAAATGACAATAATCTCCAGGCCATTGACGAAGAAAGTTTATCAGGTATTTAAATCCTGTGTGTGAGAGTGTGCGCTTTGCAGACCAGAGGTAAACGATGTCAGGTGTTTTCCTCTATCATTTTCTACCCTTCCTTCCTTCCTTCCTTCCTTCCTTCCTTCCTTCCTTCCTTCCTTCCTTCCTTCCTTCCTCTCTCTTTTGAGACAAGGTCTCTCGGTCTCTCACTGAACTTGGATGACTGGCTAAATTGCCTGGCCAGTAAGTCCACAGGATTTGTCTGTTTCTCCTTTCTATAGTTGGAAATTATTGGCATGTCCTGCAACACCCAGCTTTTACCAGAGTGATAGGGATCTGAACACAGGTCCTCATGCTTCAACAGTGAGCACTTTACCCACTGAGTAATTTCCCTAGACCAACACTTTTTTAATGATACATATTTTTATAACCATTCTTATTATCCTATAAAAATTGACTTATGGTATTGCTAAATGCATAGTAAGAAAATTTTAGGTTACTTCACCATTAAGTTGATAAACTATAATCACTTACCCAATAAATATGTCTCTATTGCCTTTTCAATGTCCGGTTGTCTTTAAAATAAAAAAAAGCCTTAAACTTTTTCTTAATGATGCCAGGTGCTCACCACTCACAGCACAGTAACTCTCTAACAAGCCCCTAGTATCTGAGGAGTTCCATTAATACTCTGTGAGCACCATGTATTTGGGTGACTCACTGTGTTTATTTGCATTACTACTTATTTTTCTATGCTGGAACCTCAGTCCAAGAGTGTGAAGATCCTGTGTAAAGAAGGAATGAGCATGTACTGTGTGTAAAGCAGGGGTGTTATTATACAGTGGGGAAAGAGATCTCACAGTAGCAGCCTTGGGCAGCTCTCTTCTTTCTTTGGTTTGTTTTTCGAGACAGGGTTTCTCTGTAACAGCCCTTTCTGTCCTGTAACTAGCTCTTGTAGACTAGGCTGGCCTTGAACTCAAAGAGATCCACTTGCCTCTGCCTCCCAAGTGCTGGGATTAAAGGAGTGCGCCGCTGCCGCCCCACCGCCCGGCGGCAGCTCTGTTCTTGAGAGTGTGTGAGAAGCGAAGTCCTGCCAACTTCGTACCCCATGATGTAGGAAGTGAAGCTGTCACCACAGCTTGGCTTTCCGATGGACAACTCAGTGAAGCGGGTTTAGACATGCCAGAGTGGACTCTTGCTCTTCTTCCTCTAGTGACACCCAGCTGACGCTGTCAGACTGCAACTGCATAGAAGTGTCATTTTTGAACAAACCCTTACACCATTGATTAGCTTGTGAATTCCCTTAAGACAAGACTGCCTAATTTTCTTTTTCATTTTCATAACCATCTAGCATTGCTCATGAAGTATAGTGCCCAATACTTTCTGCTAACTTGAGTTGAAAGAGTTATTAAGCAATATTGAAAGTGAGCACATATGCCGGGTGGTGGTGGTGCACGCCTTTAATCCCAGCACTCGGGAGGCAGAGGCAGGCAGATCTCTGTGAGTTCGAGGTCAGCCTGGTCTACAAGAGCTAGTTCCAGGACAGGCTCCAAAGCCACAGAAAGACCCTGTCTCGAAAAACAAAACAAAACAAAACAAAAAACCCCCCCAAAAAAAGAAAAGAAAGAGAGCACATACAAAGGAATAAGCAATCCAAATAGTACTTCTGTTAGCTTCCAAAAAACTTCATAGGAGAAAATACTTCTGTTGATGAGAAAAAACAGTAATTATGAGAATTGCCAAATGTGAGGATTACACAGTTATGGAAACACTCAGTTTCCAGATGGATTTGAATGTGCACATGAAAAACATTAATGAAGATTTTGATGGGCTTTGTCATATGGAAAAGACACTGGAAACTGAAAGGAGCACAGAATTGAGAACAAGGATATAAACAGCCTGTGTAAATTGGGTTTACATTTCTAGCTCTGCTATTAAAATGATACCCTATAAAACCATAAATTACTGATTTTTCTTTTCTGAGGCAGGGTCTCACTATGTAGTATAGGCCGGCTTTGAACTTGCAATCTTTCTGTCTCAGCTTTCCAGGTGCTGGATTTAGTCATGAACCACCAAGTCTTACTATATACTTCCTATTTTGAAGTTTTTCTCCTATTTCCATGGAATAGCTTCTCAGCACACTTTGTCCCTCTCAAACAAACATGTTGCATTTCCAGAGTGTTGATTTGTAGTTCTGGGTGGACTAGCCTACTTCTCTCTTAACTCTATGCACTAAGCACAGAGGAAGTCACATCTTTATGCTGACAGCTAAGAAAGAACTCTTCTGCTCTCTCACATAAGACATCTTCTGGCACTTACTGGGTACCTGCCTTCTTTCTTAGTTGTGCTGTATATTAGCCCCTGAGGTATGGATATTCCTGGGCTGAGGCAGGTGCTGGGTTCCCTTGCCTCTGGTGAGTTCTGCTACTGTACTGCTAGCAGGTAGGCCTGCACATGACCTCCCCCAGTGCTGTGACACAGCCTTTCTGTATGCTGCCTCTGAAAGCCACTGTCCTCTGTCATCCTTTCCCACAGCTACTCACTCACCAATGGCCTTTTAGATCACAGGTACAGAGGAATGGAAAACAGGAGAGAAAAGGCATGTGAAAGAAAGAGAGGCAGTTGTAGATGATGCAGGAACTGTAGGCAGGATGGGCTGGGAGTCAAGTGTTGAGGGAGGTGGGTATACAAGGGCACACATAACTAGTAAAGAAGACCATCTGAGATACTGTATGTGTGCTAGACAGAAAGGAAAGCTCTACCACTCTGGAAGAGTAAAAGGCAGAGGGAGGAGTAGTAGAAAACAGGATGTGCTTCAGAACATTCTTGTCATGCCTCATGACTAGAACAATCAAACTAAAGTCACCTCACCCTGACTGCTTTAGTCCACCAGGAACACTAGTATGCCACAGTATTCTACAATGGGTCACGATCTTACCCACAACAAAGGTCTTTTACCTCTATTTTCTTGGTAGGAATCCTTTCAACAGTGACTCAGATCTAACCTAACTAAAATGTTCTTTACCTCACCTCTCACCTCTCTCTGTCTGTCTCTCTCTCTCACACACAGAGAGAGAGAGAAAGAGAGAGAACAGCACAGGAACACAAAGCATTGTGAATTTGTTGTTTCTCAGGATGTCACGTAACTAACCACTTCTATTCTCCACTTTTCAATGGAGAATGTTTATAATTCAAGATCTCTACCTATATGCTAAAGAAGAGCTGGATCCTCTGCATCTTGAATTTTGGAAATAAGATACAAAGAAACATAATTATGGTTTAGTTTCCTGGCTGTCTTCCCTACTTCCTGTAACCCAATCCTTGATTGAAGCTATGTACCACCAGCAGAGAGAAATCTGTTCTTACGTGGCTTTTGTCACAGCACCCTCACTTTTATATTTGGGTATATAGAGAATGAAAGCCAGACCTAAATCGAAGGCACAATGGCATCTCCTCTGAACAAGAATTTGACCCTGCTGCACATAGTTTACCTAGGATGAGACCTCCATCCCAGCAGGTTCAAACAGGCCTCTTATCTCCATGTGTTCTTTCTAAATCTCTGTATCCATAAGAGACTAACTATCACTTCCACACCACTCCCATCTATACTGCTTTCTCTAAAGAAAAAAAAAAAAGTCAGGCGTTGATTATCTCTATTTCTCACGAGACTGTCGTTGCTGTTGCACAGATCAGGCCTGAGTGGCACAGGGCATTCACTGCAATGCTGATGATAGAGGTTGAGCAGGAAAACATTCCCTACTAGGGGAACCTCTGACTCAGAGGCCCCTGGGTATGTCACTGTTGAATGGTTCATGGTCTTTTGACCTAGATGACACCACTCCTGAGGCCGGAAGAAAAAGGGTAGGGGAAAAAACTTGTTTGTATAAAGGTCTTCCTTGGTAGTTCAGTCTGACTACATGGAGAATTCTGATAATCTTTTCTTAAATAAAACAAAATAAAAATCCTTTCATTTGGCTTCACTCTGTGCCAGTAAATGAGTAACTATGATGGGAATTCACTGCTTTGGTATATTTCTCTTTTCTTCTTCTCCTCCTCTTCTGAGACAGCATCTCACTATGTAGCTGTGGCTGTCCTGGAACATTCCTATGTAGACCAGTGTAGCCTCAAACTCACAGAGATCTGCCTGTCTCTGCCTCCTGAATTAAAGGCGTGTGGCACCACTACATCTGGCACTCTGCTCTATTTCTAACTTGCCTGTTGAAAGACTGAAGGTTAGTGAGGACAGTGTTTGTTTCTGTGTTACAGAGAAAGGAATCACCATCCCACTGCCTATCACACTGTCAATATATACTTACAGGTATTTGCAAATGCTTCCAATGAATGTCATGAAACCCTTACTCCTTGTCCACTTAAACTCAAAATCTCTGTTCGGCAAGTGTCTTAATCATTGTTACTATTGCTGTGATGAAATACTATGACCACAGCAACTTGGGAAGGAAGGGGTTAATTTGGCTTACACTTCCACATCATGGTCCTGCCACCAGGGAGTCAGGACAGGAACTCAAGCAGGGCAGGAACCTGGAGGCAGGAGCTGATGCAGAGGCCATGGCAGGATGTTGTTTACTGGCCTGCTTAGCCTGCTTTCTTATACAACCTCAGACCACCAGTCCATGGATGACATCACCTGCAATGGGCTGGACCCTCTCCCATCAATTACTAATTAAGAAAATGCCTTATCAGCTTGTGTTCAGTCTGATCTTATGGAGGCATTTTCTCAATTGAGATTCCCGCCTCTTCGATGACTCCAGCTGTGCCAGACATAAAACCAGCTAGCACAAGGGACATGGCCTCTAGAGGTGATCCTTACTCTTCTACCTTCTGTTCTTCCTTGTTTCTGCTCCTTATATATATTTGTACCCTTCAACACCTGAATTATTTCCCTCAACCATGACTCTTGTCCTGGTAGAATTGTGCAGAAGTCTTGTATAAAATACTCAGGAAAAGGATTTATGTGGGAAACAAAGATAAAGAAATAACAAATCTCCAAATACACTGAATATTTTTCAAATGGTTTCTTCCCTCTTTTCATTGTTTCTTCTTTGTGCAGTGCTGGGGCTCCAGTCTAGGTCCCAGGCAAGTGCTCTGCCACTGAGCTACATCATCAGTCCAAACTATATGCTTTTAAAGTTATTCTAATATTCAGACAATTTTATTTTTCTAGACTTAAATCAACTTGTCACCTTAGAATTGGAAGGAAACAATCTCAGTGAAATCAATGTCAATCCGTTAGCATTCAAATCTTTGAAGAGCCTTTCATACCTACGTCTTGGAAAAAACAAATTTAGAATCATACCACAAGGTCTTCCTGTTTCTATTGAGGTACTGATATATTTCTTCTAATTTCTGTTTTGTTTTGTTTTCTGAAACAGGATCTCACTATGTAGTTCATGCTGGCCTAGAATCCTCCTGCTTCAGCCTCCTGAGTGTTGGAATTGTTCGTGTGTGCCATTACACTGAACTTTGTTTAATGTTTTAAATGTATTACATACTATAAAAATATAAAAGACAAATATATCCTATAAATATTATTATTATTGTCAGTGTGAGAGAGACAGAAACGCGCATGAGTTCAGGCATATACACATCACAATGTGTATGTGGAAATCAGAGCACAACATTTGGGAGTTGGTTTTCTCTCTTCCACCATGAATTACTGGCCTCAAATTCAGGTTGTTGGGCTTGTGTGGCAAACACTTAATACCTACTAAGCTATCTTGTTGGCTCTAAAACAAATATTGTAGAAGACTATTGTAATATATATTAAACTCAATAGAGTTATGGTGCTAATATACAGAATTCACTATCATTTGAGTATTAGATGCATCTGATAAAATAAAAATTGGAAATGATGACAGCTTTTGGTGGGAAAGAGACTGATTAAATTATTCCAACCCAGAACCAGCAAGTTTAATTACTTGTCCCCTGTCCTACTTAGGGTTTCTATTGCTGTGACAAAACACTATGACCAAACCAACTTTGGAAGGAAAGGGTTTATTTTGCTTACATTTCCACAGCACTGTTCATCATTGAAGGTCAGGATAGGAACTCAAGCAGGGCAGGAACTGATGCAGAGGTTGTGGAGGAGAGCTACTTACTGACTTACTCCACATGGCTTGGTCAGCCTGCTTTCTTATATAAATGATGCAGGGCCAGCAGCCCAGGGATGGCACCACTCACAGTAGGCTGGGCCCTTCCCCATCAATTACTAATAAGGAAAACACCCTACAGGCTTGCCTCCAAGCTGATCTTATAGAGGCAGTTTTCCTTCCTTCCTTCTTTTTTTTTCATTTCTCTCTCTCTCTCTCTCTCTCCTCTCTCTCTCTCTCTCTCTCTCTCCTTCCCTCCCTCCCTCCCTCCCTCCCTTCCTACTTCCTTCTTCCTTCCTGTTTTTTTTTAAATTTATTTATTATGTATATAGTGTTCTGGGCACCAGATCTCATTATAGATGGGTGTGAGCCATCATGTGGTTGCTGGGAATTGAACTCAGGACCTCCAGAACAGCAGTCAGTTCTCTTAACCTCTGAGCCATCTCTCCAGCTCCTTCCTGGTTTTTTGAGACAGGGTTTCTCCACGTGTAGCTTTGGCTGTCCTGGAATTCACTCTGTAGACCAGGCTGGCCTGGGACTCAGAGAAATCCACCTGCCTCTGCTTTCCAAAGGGATTAAAGGCATGTGCCACTAACCGCCCATCTGGAGGCATTTTCTTAATTGAGGTTCCTTCCTCTCAGATGACTTTAGCTTGCTTCTAATTAACATAAAACTGTCCAGCATATCTCCAATTCACAATATCTGAGTGAAACTACATTCTGACCTAATAATAACAGTATGGACTTAAGAATTGTACCAATAAGGTCTGAACTATTTTGATCAACCCTGAAGCTTAGAAATTTTCACCAGTTCTACCCAAAACTGTACTGTATCTAACTTCAGGTTCCAGACCCTGTTCTTGTTTCAAACCTCTGGAGTTCTCTCAGTGGTTCCTAGGAGTGGTCTCTCCCGTTCAGGCGGTCTTTGGTTAACAACTGTCAATGCTCATTTCTTAAATTAGGAACATTGAGGTTCAGAGAATCTATACATACAGACCAAGCTGGAACTTAGATCTCCTTATCTGAGCTTTTTTTTTTTTTTTAAAACCACATTCCATGTTTATTCCACAAGAAGTCAGTACAGAGTTCTTCTAGTCCTATGGTCAAAACAGAGAGTTATCTATTACGATTGCATGCTGTTTTCACACTACCACATTCCTGCTTCTTCCTATTGCTAGAGAAGCATAGCTATATAATATATACTGGAATTTATCACTTTACATCAGAATTACCTAGGTTTTTTCTTTTGGTGTTTTTTTTTTTTTTCAAGACAGGGTTTCTTTGGGTAGGTAGGTAGGTGTGGCTGTCCTAGAACTTGTTCTAGGATCAGGCTGGCCTTGAACTCAGATCTGTCTGCCTTTATCTCTGGAGTGCTGGGATTATAAGCGTGCATCGCCATGTGATGTAGGATTCCCCTCTGTATACTAAGAATTTATTATCCTAGTCTGGGCTTGAACTATTGATCCTCCTGCCTCTACCACCCAAGTGTTGAGATGATAGGCGTGTACCACCTCCATGCCCTGCTTTATATATGGTACTGAGGATCAAAAGCATATCCCAGCTCTCATCTAAATTATTAAGACATAAACACTCCTGAACCTATCCTTGACATGCTAATTCTTATTTTTTGTCAGCAAAGTCAGATACCTAAATTATTTTTTAAAGATACAAAATTTTAGAGAGACATGGCTCAACTGGTAACCTAGCTCATGCAAAGCCTGACAACTGAGTTTGATACCTAAGCCCTATATTGTGGAGATAAATGATAACCCACAAGTTGCCTTCTGATTTCCATACACATAAGCCACATACACATAAGCACACAAAATAAACATAATAAAATTTTTAATATTTTGATATATGAAACTTATAAAATACATACATGTGTAACTTAGGTAATAAGAAAAAATAAGAAAATATCAATATTCTCCTCCCCATGCCTGAACTTTCCAGCTTGGCTTCTGTCTTTACAATGGGACCTATTTCCACCAATCTTGGAAATTCTGGGCATACCGTGTGCAGCATATGTTATTTGCTAATAGACTAGCCTTACTTCATGGTACATCTGAAAACTGCTTCACATCAACTTTCTTATAGCTTTAGAGTCTTCAGCATATGAAGTATTCAAGAACTGACTTAAATACCCCTTCCGGGGATTTACTTAGGTTGGAATTTTCTACTTTAAAAGGCTCATGAGGAGGTGATTCTGATGTGCCCTTGAGTTTGGAAACCTCTCATGTAATTCATCTCTTAAGTACAAAAGACAATAAAAGCAAAGAGCTAAACGTTCCTTTATGCATTTCTAACAAAAGCCAAAATTAAGTTACAAAAGAAAAATAACCTTGGTATGAATAAAAAGTTACATTTAACAAATAAACCAATTCTAGTTATGCATTCTAACTATAAAAAGAAAAAATTAGTAATTAAGACCCTTTAGTAAATTTTTTTTCTAATACCAGAAACTTAATGAATATTAGCTTTACTTTTGAGTAATTAATTATAAATCAAGTCTAAAAACATGACCATAAAATCATTATAGAAACTATGAAATAGCTGAAAGCTGGTCTGAAGCTAAGGTTCAGCTAGACTGGACCCTCATGCATTCAGGAACATAAGGTGAGCATCATTTTCTCTGCAGGCCTAACACTGGTGAGCTGTGACTATTCCCACCAGTGTTCTGAAACTCAAGTAGCATAATTAATGTAAGTTTTTTTTTGTTGTTTTTTGAGACAGAGTTTCTTTGTATAACAGTCATGTCTATCCTGGAACTCGTAGACCAGGAAAATCTCAAACTCACAGAGATCTGCCTTCCTCTGCCCTCCAAAACCTGGGATTAAAGGCATGTGCCACCATGCCCAGCTAAATAATGTAAGTTTTGTTAAGTCAGAAAATTTATACAATCATATGGTATGCTAAATCATATAACATTATGGCTAAAAAACTAAGTTTACTTGGCTGAAGAGATGACTTGGTAAAGCACTTGCTACATAAATGATCCCTAGGCTCAGTAAGAGATCCTGTCACAAAAACTAAGGTGGAGAGTGACTGAGGAAGATACCTGATACCAACCCCTGTCCTCCACATGCTCCTGCACACATATGTATGCACACTTTGTCTCAAAAAACCGAAAGAAAAAGTATAAATTCACTAGAAAAAGTAATAAGACTTTAAATAATACTAATGTGAATAGTCTATTTTAGTTTTGTGAAATCAGATTATCACTGAACACAAGTGGAAGAGAAATAATATTTTCCCTTATTTATAGGAATTATACCTAGAAAATAATCAGATTGAAGAAATAACTGAAATTTGTTTCAATCATACCAGAAAGATTAATATGATTGTACTACGTTATAATAAAATAGAAGAAAGTCGGATTGCTCCTTTAGCATGGATAAATCAAGAGTAAGTATCTACCACAATGTAACTTTCTTAGCATCCTTTCACATGGAACAGTTACTCTTAATTACAAAATTTAGCTACTTCACTGAGTTTCCAAACCACTTATTACATAAATAAGTGGTATTATGACCACTACTGCTTGTGCTAAACTACAAAGAAGGGGGGGTTGGCCCATAACAATCAATGCCTACCTCACAGGTTGTCAGTTTAAATGGCATAATCCTCTGTACACAGAGAGGAGTGTTGACAGCCCTTTTCATCATTAGATGGAAATGCCAACCTGCAGAGGCCAGGCTTGTCTTCTTCCTATACCATACTGCTTTCTTCTTTGTCCAAACCATTTCTCTATCTCAAAAAGGTTTTGTTTGAGAGTAGAGGTACAAAATAGAATCCACCTTCCTAGACAGGAATCAACAGTCTATTTTTATTCTTTAGCAAAGAAGGAATGAATTGAAGGCAAGTCCTGTCTGATATCACGTCCCATGGGATATGTCCAAACATAGGATGAATGTCTGTTTATACAAGGATATGCTCCCAAGTTGTTCACAGCGATGAAAAGAGGCTTTGGACCCAACTGGAGGATAATGAAGTCCTTTGTGAATAGAGGAATCTTTATTGGATGAAAAGAGCCAGGCAGAAGCCCTTGTAGAGTCAGGGGAAGCTTCTGAAACAAAGCATGGAGCTGACCACATTCCCAAGACTTCCTGGTGCATTAACACTTCCACATTCCTCCATTTCACTTTAATTCCTTTATCTCACCCCCAAGTCCCTGATGTGTCAGATCATAAATCAAATAATGAAAGTGCAGGCAGCCCCTACTCCCACCACAAATCAGGAAACATTACTAGAAACAAAGACTACTGGATTTCATTGATTAAACAATTTGAACTTAATCTCCCCATTTTCCCAAAATATCTGAGTTTTTCCACCGGGACTCTGATGAAACAGTGTGGACGTTGGTAAGAATATAAGCTTGGGGGCCAGGAGACCCTGACTGGCGCATATACATATAATCTGGTTCTGTTTAGGATCATCAGGATGGCCAGCCAGTCTCCTGAAGTTCCTTATCCTGCTCACTTTTTTCTTTGTTGCAGAAATCTTGAATCCATCGACTTGTCCTATAACAAGCTTTACCATGTCCCCTCCTATCTACCTAAGTCTCTGCTGCACCTTGTACTAATTGGGAACCAGATTGAACGGATCCCTGGATATGTTTTTGGCCATATGGAACCTGGCCTGGAGTACTTGTATCTGTCATTTAATAGACTTTCTGATGATGGTGTGGACCTAGTCTCATTCTATGGGGCATATCATTCTCTGAGAGAATTGTTTCTGGATCACAATGACTTAAAATCCATACCACCTGGAATACAAGAAATGAAAGCACTGCATTTTCTGAGGCTGAACAACAATAAGATTCGGTAAATTTTGCATTTTTCTAGTATCAATTTAAATTTTGGTTGAAAAATTAAATACCCACAATGTGAACTTTTAGATTTATTTTGAAGAGAAAAACTGATGCTAATTAGAACTGAAGAAAACTAGCAATGTTAATAGTTGCTAAAATGGAAAATAAGTATGTGAAGATTTATAGTGATTTCCACTTTTGTGTTAATTTGGCAAATTTCCATAGTATTAAGTAGAATATTATTACACAATACGTAGAGCCGTGGAGACTGACTCATTTAAGGCTGTGAAGCAATAAATACACTACACTATAACTCCCCTGTACATAATGTGATCTGGAGAGTACAGTAATTGCTTGAATATAGAGTTTTATGAAGGTAAATTATAAACGAATTTATTGGAACTCAACTTCCTTTACTTTGGGGAATATGTTTCTACATGTTTAATCATTATGCCTGCTGAGGTAGCATGGGTGATTAGAAGACTAATCTGGAATGGTATGGGACCAATGTCAGTGATTCATGCTTGTAAATTCAAGCAATTAAGAGGTGAAGGCAACAAGGATCAGGAGTTAAAAGCCAGCCTTGGCTACACAGCTACATAATAACAGAAGTTCCTGTTTTAAATCAACAATTAGGAAGAACTTCCTCTCTTTGCATGTTGTGACTATGCTCCATTAGAGTATTGTGTAGCTCTAATGATCTACCCCTACACTCTTTTTCCCCACTTTGAGACCTGGCATTCTCTATACCAGGCTGGCCTGGAACTGAATTGATTAGTGATGACTGTCTTTAAACTTACTGCAATCCCTGAGTACTATAATTACAAATATGAGTCAACCTATCCTGCCTAACTTCATTTTAAGAACCAAAACATTTTTAAAAACTTAACTTCTAAATCCTAAAGTTGGATTATTTGGACTATTTATAATTTACATATTTATTTTTCTTTAGGAATATTCTTCCTGAACAAATTTGCAATGTTGAAGACGACGAAGACTCTGCTCTAGAACATCTTCATCTTGAAAACAATTACATTAAAACTAGAGAAATATCCTCTTATGCATTTTCATGCATAAGACTGTATTCAAGTATTGTTCTTAAACCACAAAAGATCAAGTAATTTCAAGTTTTCTTTTGCCATTTATAAATTTTACTCATGCATTAAAATTACTTCTCTTTGTGTGTGTGTGTGTGTGTGTGTGTGGAGGAGGTGCACATGAGTGCAATGCCTTCAGAAGCTAGAACAGAAGAGGGTTTTAGATGCCGTGGAGCTGGAGTCACAGGTGGTTCTGAGCCAACTGATGTGTGGCTGTGAACTGAACTTGGGTCCACTGTAAGATCAGCAGTACATGTTCTTAACTTCTTGAACTCTCTCTCTAGTCCCCCAAACACTATTATAATAATAACGTCTTGGTTTAGATCATTTTACAGTGGTTATATGCACACTGGTAATGGTAAGAAAAGCTAGCAGAAGGGCATACAAAAATCATTATAAGTCTGGAATTACTTTTTAAATTAAAAAAAGCCATGTTAAGACTGTTTCCATGTCTTCTTCAACAAGAACAAAAGATTACAAAAAGAAAGCTGGGCATGGTAGCACGCCTTTAATCCTAGTGCTTGGGAGGCAGAGGTAGGAGGATCTCTGTGAGTTTGAAGCCAGCCTATTCTATATAGTGAGTTCCAGGATACTCAGGGCTATGTAGAAAGACCTGCCGAGAGAGAGAGAGAGAGAGAGAGAGAGAGAGAGAGAGAGAGAGAGAGAGAGAGAGAGAGAGAGAGAGAGAG